>OY735210.1:11678582-12028582 GCA_963457665.1 Thysanoteuthis rhombus
AAGCTTTCTAAAATAAATTTCAACTTTGGGAATGACAACTCAGAGATAGTATGCTGATGTATACTACTTCCCAACATGAGTTTATCATAAGATTGAGGAATTTACTTATGCTGAAGAGCCCTTCCATTAGTTAGAAATTTTGCACAAGAATTCAAGTTTTTTTTTTTTTTTTTTTTTCAAGTTCGTACAATTCCAATGTTTATGAGGCCCCAAAGAAGCTATAAATGGAGCTAATAGAGCTTAAAAGCAATGTCATTCATCAACAAGTATTTGAAAAGGTTTCTTTATTAGAATTTTACTTTTCCACTCCATCAGCAACCTTCCCTCTGATAACATTTACTAGAGAACACGCCTCAATCCTTGGCAGCCCTAGCAAGTGTGAGCAGTCGCTCTCAAGAATGAAATTCACCAAATCAAAAAACTATATAGAGGCTTACAGATGTACACTTGGAATGCAGCTTGAGTTATCACAACTTCAATACCAGCTAACCTTGGAAATTTTGCAAAATATTCGCAAACCCAAGCATGTGACTAACCATAAGCAACATAATGATATTGAAGAAAAGTGGAGACAATTTTTTCCTTCACAAGAATTTGTTTCCATAATTCTGTATCTAATATATACTGTTTTTGTATTTACTATATAAATATTTTGTTATACAGTTGAGGATCACAGATTTAGACTTCAGATTCAGTAACTTCAAACCCAGCTATTTTTAAGAATTGTATAATTATAAAGTTTGAATAATCCTGTCCTGGTTTGTTCATTTTTCTTCTTGTTGGCCCTTAAAACAGATGGAAAATTTCTGTTTCCCTTTATGAGTGTGTCTGTCTTTATGATAGCCCAGCAGGATTTTTTGAACCTCTCACGAAATTTCAACCTGGACTTGTATTTTTATATCATCATCATCATCATCATCATCATCAGTCCTCTATCGTCCTGCGTTGGACATAGACCTTCCCCTGGATTTGCCACATCTCTCTATTATGGGCATCTCTGAACCAATACTTCCTGAACTTGTTTAGTTTGTCTCTTCATCTTGTTTTCTGATGGCCTCTGCTACGCATGTGGTCTCTGGAGATCCGTATTATGAGTTGTGATGTCCATTGATTGTCTGTCATTCTGCTGATATGACAGGCCCCTTGCCATTTGAATTTTCTAGTGGATTCTATGATGTTTCAGACTCGTGTTTCTTCCCCAATATATTGTGCTGTCTTGTGATCTCTCCATGTGAGATTGAGCATGATTCTTTCATTTGCAGGTTGCATGGTTCTCAGTTTGAGGGTTAGGCTCTTGGTTAAGTTCCCTAATACTCAAGTGGATTTTCGCTTGATTTCTTCTTTTGAGTATTTCATGGAGATTCATTGTCTTCAGTTGATGTAGTGGTCTACTTCCTTTAGTTTCACATTTTCAATTTTGATCCTTCTGTGGCTATTTCTGATGTAATTGCTGCTCATGGCTTTTGTTCTGCTGAAGCTCATGTGAAGGCTGACTTTCTTGCTTAATTCATTCAGTTCATCTTGCATTAGCTGGAAGTCATGGAGGTTCTTTGCATAAAGGAAGATGTCATCTGCATATCTGAGGTTGTTCAGATATTTTCCGTCTATTCTGATTCCTTTATTTTCCCAGTTTAAGTTTCGGATGATCATCTCCAGGCAGGCTGTAAAGAGTTTTGGTTAACTGTTATCACCTAGTCGTACCCTTGAAAGGGCTCTGAGTCTTCAAGTAGTATGATGAAGAAGCTGCTGTGACACTACACATGTTGCAGTACTCTGGCCATGTCTCAATGACCATTGGAATTTCCACTGAGTCAAAGACATTTTGTTTTCTGCTACTCTTTTTATTGGTTGATTTATTGAAGGGAGATGGTCCATGGTCGATTAGCTTATACAGCCAGCTTGCTCCTGTAGTTGGTTTTCATCTAGCATTTTTGTGATTTGGTTGGTAATTATTTTTTTAAAAAGTTTAAAGATGCAGTGGAGTAAACTTAATGATCTGTAGTTATTATGGTTTTTGGGGTTTCCTTTTTCATATAATAGCATTATGATTGTGGTGTTCCAATCTCCTGGAACTTTAGTTTGTTGAAAGCATGAGTTGAATAGATACTTGTTTCCTAGGAATGACCATACCAGCATTTTTGAGTAGGTCCATGGCAATGTGTTCTGGTCCAGGGACTTCTCCTTTGTTTGTTTGATAGCTTGTTTTACCTTCCGTCAAGTAACTTTGAAAATCTCTAACTGATTGCTTGCATCTTGTGTATCTAGTTTGTTGTTTTGTAGTCCTTGTTTTTGGAGAAGTAGAGTTTTTGGTAGAATTCTTGGGCATGTTTGACAATCCTGTCTCTGTCTGATTTTTAGGTCATAATTTTTCTCGAGTAGACTAGTTATTTGTTTTCATCCTGTATTGAGAGCTTTGTTTATAAATTTGAAGCCCTAACTTTTTCATCCTGTATTGAGAGCTTTGTTTATAAATTTGAAGCCCTAACTTTTGCTGTTGTGTATCTTCTTTTATCTTCTCTTTGTTTTTTTTGGATTGTTTTATCCAGTAGGTTGCTTCAATTTTCTCTCTTGTTGCTGTCAATGGCTTGAGGTTTCTGCATTTTTCCATGAAATTATTGGTTTCATCAGAGATTTTACTTATGGTTTTTGTGCTCTTTGATTTAAATATAGTGACAACTCCAATTAGAGAGGCTGTTATCTATGTTCATGATTTTGAACTCATTCACGGTTGCAAAATTTACAAGATCTTCTCCTCCCTCATTTTGTACTTAAATCCAAACTCGCTAATGTAGCATTCCTTGTCCTGCATTGAAGTCTCTCATAATGACAATGAAGTAATATCTGGTATCTTGGAATAGGGAGTTTAAGTCATCATTGAAGGTCTCTGTTTCTTCTTTGGTTGACTGCAAAGTAGGAGTGTTGTCTTGAAAGATATTCAGTTTGCACCTCTTTGAGAGTTGTCTCATTTGATTTTTTTTATTTCATTTTCTGGATTGGTTAGATGCATGTCTATTGAAAGTGCACTGATGTTGTAGGTGCCAATGTATAAAGTTATTCTCTTGGTAAGGATTTGGGGTTTCATCACCCACACCCAAAGCAAGTGGTTGGGCCTTTGGGACTGATGACCTAGCAGGAATGGGTGTTTGCTTGATGAAGTATTTGGGTACTCTCTTTTGGAGCACATCACCCCACCCAAAGCAAATAATGTGGCTGGGCCTTTTGGGACTGATGACCCAGCAGGAACTGTCAGTATGATTTGCATTGTGCAAACCATAGGGAGTGTTGGGTCATATCCTGCGACACTGACCCATGACATGTTGGCAGGAACTCTGGTAGACTGGTCAAAGCTGATGTCAATCATAGTGGCCTTAGAGCTCCACTGGGTCTTAGCACCCATTTTATTTGCACTTGATAGGCAGATATGGGTGTTAATAGCACTGTAAGGGATAAAAATCAAATATGGAATATGAGACAGCAGGAGAAATCTTTTTTCATATTAAGTTTTCATAGAACTATATATATAAAAGTATTGATTGAAATTCCAACTGAATTAATCTCTGAAATTGAGTATTTTGTTAATATCAGGCTACTCTTAAATTCTGGACTATTCATGTAACTTTGTGGTGTTAATGACTCAAACCTATAGTACCTGAAAGGATGCCTAGCATAGACTACACCAAAAACCTGGAAATTTCATAAACTCAGGATACCTTTGGTTCTGAGGTTGCCAAGTTAGTGATACTCAATATTTAAGTATCCACGTGATTTATAAATGCTCAAGATATTTATTATCTGATTAAACATTTTAAAAACCCATAATTTTGATGAGTTTCATACATAAATTTGGCTCTTTTTAAGTGAATGTATGTAGGGTGACCATATGACTGAATTTTGAACTCTCTGTCCTTTGTCCAGTGCTACCTCAAACTGAATTTTTTGGGGTCTGATAAAGTAAAATCTAGAACTTTTTCAATCTTTTCATAATTGTGGACAGCACTAACAAAGAAAAAAATTCTGTTTCTGGCCTCTTAAAACATTGAAAAAATGTTTTTGCAAGTAATTTTTTTTGTCCTTTCAATCCATAAGATTCTGGGGTACCCAGAATTTGTCAGTTTTGAACAACGTAACTGTAATAAGTGTTCACTTTATGAAGTGAACACTTATTTTCTACCATGATACCTTGTACCTAAAAAAAAGTGCCCTAAGGACCCTTTTTATTCAAATGAATTTATTTACAGACCCGGACTTTTGTAAGCTCACAAAATCCCTGGCAATATCTTTTGGGACCTTAACCCCAGGTTGGGAGCTGCTGTTCTGAAATGTCCCATTCTTGGAAATGATCACCTGAATAAAGATGATAAATGTCTTATGTGGTCTGCTAGATCAAAAAGGTTGCCAATACTGGCTGTAAATAATCAAATGTGTCAAAAATAGCTTGTTAGTTTCATGTTGGAGATTTTTAACTGAATTATGGTCCGTTGTCAGGTAAACCAGTTGAGATTGATAGCAATGAAGTGGAGGAATTATTTGAGAATAATGAATGTACTCAAAATATCCAAATCAAATGTTCTAAACAATTAGCACTAACCTAGTTATCTTAGTTGCTGTGATGTGTGGCTTCTATAAGAGTCAAGTGAAAAAAAGACAATTTGTAAATGAACCATCACTAGCTGTAGCAGAGGTCAGTCTAAAACTGATGCTACGTATATGTTGGGATTGGAAGGAAGTCCTCAATTATGAGTTCCTTTCACAGAACCAATTAATTGATTCAAACAAATATTGCTTTCATTTAGACTCATTGAAGGTAGTGAAAAGTGTTCAGGCTAAGTTAAAAGAAAAAGGCAAATATATTAAGGATAATGCTAGACCACTGGTAAGTTCTCACTCACCCTCTGTATTCAACAAATAACCTATCCATAGATTATCATTGAGGTAAATATTTCCTTTAGGTTCCTAACTCCATTAAACTCTAGTTCAATTTTTCCAAGGGAGATAACTGATAATGCTAACACATCTTCTAACGCTAACCTTTTCCAGACTTCTTCATGTGAGTTTTTATGAACATAACCCCAACCGTGGATTAGATGGAGTACTGAAAGGGTCAGTATTAGGGCTGTAATTAAAAAGCTTTGAGTATTTTCTTCATATTCATTAAACTAAAAAGAATATACATTTACAATTAATAACAAAAATTTATTAAACATTTCTTCCTTGTTATTTCTCCAAATAAACTCACACAAATAAGTAGTGAAAGATGATTTAAAAGCTCCAGATTGTTAGTGTAATTTGGGATTCATCAGCAGCCTGTATTATTGGTTATCTCCTCTCTGGAAAATTGAACTAGTTGAACATGGAGTATACAAACCCAAGGCAAATATTTACCATCATTTATTCTAATAATTTCAATTCCCTAAAAAACTGCCGAAGATATCTAATGCTGTTCTTTGCTGAGAAAGGTGGATGATTCTGGAAGGATGGAATTATGGAGTTGCCAGGAAGATGGCACCAGATAGTGAAATTACATTGCAAACATGTTGGTCAATAATATTCATATCGAAAATAAAAAAATGACTTATTTTCACTTGATAAACCAAACAAATGTTTCTCATTAACCAATTTTTCTCTAGAGAAATTAAAAAAATTTTTTCATCACCGAGTCAATTTCAACAATTTTTTCCCATCTTGAGATATTACAAGATACTTATGGAAGATATTATCTCTTCTCAATCACTTTTTACACATTTAAATGAGTGGGGAGGAACAAGTTGATGTGGTCAACTCGATACAATATTTATTACGCATTCATTGAATGACAATAAAAGGGTAATTAGTGAAAGAATGAGTAGGCATTATTTTGACAGTTGAATTAGTTTATCTATAATTATAAGCTATTCCTTGTAAATATTCAAGAGGAGTCATTTTCTCAACTCTTGGCCTGCTGCTAAATTTGTATGTTGGCAAGCAGACTGGCATGTTCATAAATGATTGCACCAAACTTTTCATACAGAGCCATTGGAGAGAGGAAAGATTGGCAAAAATATGTGACAAACCATATGTGAATAAACTGTATGGAACCTGAGATATAACAATTTTAAAATTTTGTTTTCAATGCAAAAAAGCGTTTATGAATAGATCTGTTGTACAATGGCTTATGATTTTTGCGTCAGGCAAGTTTTCAAACACAAATATCTAACCATTTATATAGTCTACATGACTAATTTTCATACTCAAATTTTTCTCCTGTCTTTCTCCATTGTTGTCATTTATTTTTATTTTTCCTTTTAATAGCATCAATATTTCATGAAGTTCTCACCTTGAATCAGCCGTATCAAAAAGTACCCGACCCTCATGAGATTGTTACTTCTTGACTTCAGTGAAAAGGTATTGTTGCTTTCAGAAATTTTTCTTAGTGAGAACCTTATCTCTCACTCAATGTAACTAATATCATTGCTAACTTGGATTACAGAAATCATAAATGATTTTATTGAATCACCATATCCCTACAAATAGCATGATCATCCAGCCAAATGGGCTCCTGATGCTTCTCTCTTTGCCTGTGTCTATCTTAGTGTACAACTCTCGGTGCTCCTGGTCACATTTTGGGGGCAACAACCTTGAAAATTTGCATGAATACACCACAAAGCACCATCTTATCTTTTTTTTTTTTCCTTTTTAAATGTGTTTTTTTTGGGGGGGAGTTCCCATGGTCTTTTTTGATCCAACCAATGCTCAAACCTTGTGCTAGTATTTTTTTTAGATAAATAGTTCTGGTACATGCGTGGACTATGATGATTCACTTATGTGGGGTATGGATATCCTATGTTATCAATATAATTCTGGGTTCAGTCCCACAATTTTCTGGTCTAGTGTTAGTTTTTGTTTATAGAAATATTTCTGGCCCCGTGTCTTCCTATCATTTGCGTCTGTTAACTAAGTAAGAAAGAGGCATTGGTTTTTGGTTTCCTAATGTATTTCTTGAGAAGATATTATTAATGTGATTTTGCTCTAATGCTATAGCTCTACTTCATAAAGCATTTATAAAACCAGTTCTGTTCCTATTCAACATTTAGATATATTGGTGATATAATTGTTAATCTAATATAGACCAACCCCATTTGAACGCAAATTTTTAATTTCATCTCTTTTCACAAACATATCGAAATTTATAGTTACATCTATTCAATTTTTCAAAATCATTCAAGATGGATAATATTCATAAATGTATTTTGAGGCCCTCCATTTGCAAAATTCAATGTGAATTCAATGTTATTTCTTGTTCACTATCATATATAATCTTAAATACAACAGCAGCTGTATTTTAGAAATATTTGCCAATAAAATCCTCAAAGAAAGGTTTCTTGTAAATTTCCCGATGACTGAGCATAACATTTTTTTAATCAAACCAAAATAAAATAAAATTTCTTTTGATCTCGGTGCTCAATTTTCAACACTGGTTGATCCAAAGAATGGATGCAGATCAAATAACTTATTAATCAATTAAAACTTCATTATCAAATGCATTCGTTTGTAGCATGAGAGTCACAGTTGAACATTAATATCTTAATCTTGCTTAATGTCTCAACAGCCAGTGCCTTTTGTGAGTGATTCCATGAAGCTGATATCAACATCAGACAATCATTGCAAACATTGAATGACCTCTGAAAAGACAACAACCCCATTTCCAAATCAGGACGGGTTGAGTGTGTGGGTAATGCAAGGGCAGCACAGACCTTGCCTTTCTCTTGAACACCACTTGCGCAGATTACAATCAACACATATTTTTTGTAATCATTTTCTCTTATTGATCAAATTACATATTCTCTGAAGGAATCTTGTTCATTTAATGTCCTAATGAGTAATTTTATCAGATGTTTTCTGCAATGCATCAGGACTGGGTGCAAATTAATGCAATTATGAAAATGGTAGTGTCTGTAGTTAACAGGATGGACAAAACAATGGAAGGCATTGTACAAGATTTTTGGAGGATTTGTAGGGGTTTTTTTCTTTATTTGTTATGGAAGAAGGTTTTTGTTACGTTTAGGTCAGAAGGAGAAATGATGGATAGACTAATTAAAAGAGTATTGGAAAACAAAAGAAGAAAATGTAAAATCAGAATATTGATGATGGAGAGACAATGAATGAGAGTTTAGTTATGGAAAGTGATGAAAAGAGAGGAAGGAGGAAATGAAGAAGAGAAAGTGGAAAATAAGGAAGAAAAATAGAGCAGCAGAAAGAGTGGGAAGAAGACATGAAAAATGAGATGAAGAAAAGAAAATAAGGAGAAAGCATTAATTAGAAAAGAAAAAAAACTTTTAATAGAGAAAAAAGAAAAAGGAAACCAAATATTAAAATTTTAAATGATTTTTCAGTCAACAAGTTTAACAATAAAATGTTTTTTACAGAGTTTAGTTGTTCATAAATCAGTCAATGATCTCAGAAGCTGAAAATATTTTTCTGAGATGTTGAACTATAGATGGTGTTGGTTGTAAAATTATAAAATTAGAATGAACTTCTCAACAAAGTTAGTTGTTGAATTAAAGATTTGTGTTTAAACTTTACAGACCAAAAAAATACAATGTACAATCAAGTGTTCTGAATGATCAATTTGATACATTGATATTTTTTTTTATCAGTCTGTGTTTTTAACTTTAAAACATCATAAATTAATTATTTTCACCAAATTTTTACACATTTCAGTGTAAACTATGTTAAATTTTTATGTGTTAGTTTCTTTTTCCATCTATAAATTTCAAAGTATTCTGGTTGTGACTGAATTTTACCCACTGTGGCTCATTATTTCTTGTTACCACCCTCCTTTTTTGTTTCACTTTTCTTCTTCTTTATTTTTTCCTTCCCTATAAATGTTCATTTCAATTTCCTCATTCTTTATTTGAATCTTTTATTCCAATTTTTTTATTTCATTTGTTTTTTCTTCAATTTCTTCCTCTCATTGTTTCTCATTTTATTTTGTGTCTCTATTCTTCATTTCTCTTTTTGCATAGAAGAAATTAGAATTTATTTTTCTCTTTTTTGTTTCTGTCTCTACCATTATACTTGAAAAAAAAAAAAAAGATTAAAAATACCTATAAACTTTACAGTCATAAGAGAATTGTGACTCGTTTATTCCAGTGAGTATTCCTTTCTGATATTTTTGGTTTTTATACACATTTATTATTCATAAAAAGTCAAATCTGGTAGAGATCTTTTACAAATCACTTTCTTTACAAAATTTCTCTTGTCAAATTTGTTACTTATTATTATATAGTGAAGATTCCAAACAAGTAGGTACTATGGCTGGAAGAAGAGCAAAAGGAAGCTTTCTGAATCCTAATGGATTGGGTATCCCAAAAGCCTTGTATATAGTAGTTGACCTATTACATTACAAATCTCAATAAATATTGGAGGAGGCTCTTGAAGAAGCTTAGGCACCCAATTCCTTAGCCATGCCTCTGAATATGGCAGCATGCTCAGTTGAATATATTGAAGTCTGTTATAACTTTGAAACAGGCTAATTGGACTCAATTTTCATCCCGATCATTAACAATAGGCCTGACCCAAAGAATTTTGTATATTTTGTGCAGAAGTATATCTAGGCTGCTAATAACATACAATTTTCTGTCTAGATGGTGCAAGGCTGCATGATTCATATCAGGAAGAGCTTTTCATTGCAACTACTCAGACCATTCTGTGGCTGTTAAGAAACATTGAGGATTAGGAATCAAGAGGGGGGAAAAAGGCTCTTGCAGAGACTTTGTAATCTGTCTTAGCACAACAGCTACTCTACTGCTTGAGCTACAAGAGCCAATGGTTGCAGAAAATCAAATCAAACCAGAAAGCATTACTCCTTGTTTCTCTCAGATGCTAAAAGCTGCAATATTTCATGTTTTGTTGACATATACTAGTATTGGTCATGATATTATCTTAGATGAAGTATTCTCAATTAATTTTTTGGCTAGTATTTCTTCTTAATTTCACTTGCTTTTCATTGCAACTTCTTACACTGTCATCCTTTGTCAGCAATCTACGCATATCAAAAATTGGAGCCTTACTCTTTATTTCCAATCAGTGCTTTTTGCTGAAAGCTCTTCAAATTGGATGAATCTAACTGATCAGAAAAATCTGTAAAGAAACAATGATTCCTTTGGAAAAAAATTAGTCTTTTTTATATTTTGTCGTGAGAAACCCTCAAGTCTCTTGATAGCAAAGTCAATGCAATCATCAATATTTTTCTCTCTGTCTGTCATTTTCACTATAGTATATCAATGCATCACTTGTGATCAATGCTTGATGAATTGTCCTTGTTCTCTGATACAAATTTCTCAATTCTCATCTCACCCAATTGAAGCTAAATCCCAAATATCTTTGATCAAGTTTTGCTTATGAAATAATTTATTCAGTCATATTTCAATACAAAACAAAAGTAAAAAAAAACCCAAAACAAAAAAACAAACTTTGAGAAAATAATAAAGATAATATTGATAGTAGATTCAAGCGTTAATATTATCATTAACAACAAAACAATAATAACCAGTGATAAAAAAGAGTTTTCGGAACAATGTATACAGTAATGTCCCCATAAGTAGATATTGAACATTCAAAATAATCTTGAAATCGAGTAGATATGTGACCCCCAACCCATAACTTGCAATTTCTATCCCTGATAATAACAATGATGAAAATAAAGACTAAGAATATATATAACCAAACCCAAGGCAGAAATTTCATTAATGTTGTTTTCTTTCTTTAGTTTCACCTTATGTTTTTGAAGTTGTAACCTGAGACTTTCTCATAACATTATTTTCATAATGGGGTTAAAGGGGATGACCATAAAGAACATAATTACTCATCAAATGGAGGAAAATATAAGAAGTTATAAAAAAATAAAAACTGCAAATTATTGACAAACAAAAGAAAATTAGAATTCAAAAATCTTTTTTTATTTGAAATGGTGAAATTTTTGTCATAAAACTGTCTGATTCATGAGATGACACTGCATAGTTAAAAAAAAAATTAAAAATCATTGCTGCCACAACACTTTTCTGATGGTGTACAATTTACATTCTATAAAATCCAGGTTAAGAAAAAAGAGACAATTAAGTGGAAAGCATGAGGTTGTATAAAGATGTAACTAGAGATTTAGAGGCCCAAGGAGCTTGATTCCTCGAGGGGCACCCTGCAACATTTAGTAAGATTTGATTAAAAAGGAAAATTTGCATCATAACTTAATTGGTGAAAACAACCCCGAAGGTTGAATCATTATTCATGCAATTTTTTTATGTTCAAACATATCCTTGTTATTGTATAATGTCAGTAGGTGAACTATAATTTATAAAGCTTTTGGGGCTATCCCCTCCATTGGATGCTGGTGAGGGGATGGGGGCATTATCAAATAGCCAGCTATGTCTCTGAGGCCATTATTTTCCCAACTAAAGGATGATTCTCAGAAAGAATCAAGTTGCATATGATTCCTGTTTGTAATAAAGTCAGCTTTTTGTCTCCTATTGGACTACTCTGCTGACTCAAAAGCAGGAAATAAAAGGTTAACTATCAAACAGAGCCTTCAACTAATAACAGAAGAAAAATCACCCGATGAAATCTCGAACTTTTACGTTCCTAATCTTTAAAAAAATTAATCTATTTACTATTTATCTGTTTGCAAAGGGAATGTTTTAAACTATAACTATATTTCTTTTTCACTACACTATTTACTCAAGTATAATGTTAGAAATTTGATTTTAAAAAATCGGGTGGAAATTGATGGGTAGCATTATACTTGAGTGTGAAAAATAATATATTTGAATAAATTACTGATTTTTAGCCTCAAAAAGTTGGTCGCAGGATATTTGAAATTGCATTGTACTCTGGTAAATACGGTACATATATAATACAATAAGTGAAGTCACATGACCTTCAGAAATTTGTTGATTTATCCATCACCCAAATTCAAATGAAATTCTACCGATTCATTAATGTGTATATATGATTGCGAATGTTAAAGATATTTATTTGTCATAAATTTCAATGGTGACAATGATTTTCATTAGACAGTTGCTGTAATTCTTAGGCATTAAAATAAGCAGAATGAATGACTCAATGAAGTTCCTACAAATCCCTGGAAAGCTGACAGCACAGTTTCCAATTCAGACACATTTTACATAATCGTCCTGTATGAGGGGCCTTTACAATTTCTGCTTTGACATGCCCTCAAGAGGCTGGTATTGAATCTCTGCCCGCAGACTCACTTGATTTCTAAAGTTGATATTATTCAAATGCCTATGTTGGGTATGTCTGAGATAAAACTTGGATTATCTCCCCTTCTGGCCACATCTGGTAACCCTCATACCATCTATCTCTTACCATGTTACCAGAATTACATCATTAACCTGGAAATATTTTCTCCAACTCTGTAACCCTTGAATTACAATGACAAAACGTACTAATTAGAAAACTAATTTTCAAATAAAAGGTGAAATATCTGGTTGACTTATGGTAAACAAGCTTCTAGATCTTTCACAATGGCATTGAATTACATCCCTTGCAATTTCCATTCTAATAATGTGACCATTGAGTTCTCTCTTGGCTCGAAAGTATGTATATGGTGATATCGAATATTGAAAACATTTATGCATACTTAGAATTTACAAGAGCATATTACGTATATGTATTATATTTGTGGTGAGTCTTGTCTGTCTTAAGGAAGTTAGTGAAATGCTAAGAGAGAAAAATCCCTTTTATTTACAAACACTTTTGATCCTGCTGAAGATCCACATGACTGCATCCTTCAATCTAGACATAATGCATACATCATTTGAATATGGAGATAAACATTCAAAGCAATGCAAGAAAAGGAAGAGCCCGGAAATGGGGTGTAGGGGGTAGCTGTATCAGAACAAAACTTCATAAATACAATATTTTTTCCTTTATTGTATGAAACAGATTGTCAAAACTGCAATACAAGCACAATCTGAAAAGAAATATTGGCAACAAGAACAGTTGGCCATGGAAACAAAGGAGAAAAAAATGAATTTCTTACACTTGAGTTCTTAGAAATCATGTACATCCATTAATATAGGCACAGAACTATGGCCTTGTCAGCACTATATATTGGCAGAAGAATCACAGAGTATAGCTTGGTAAATGGAATGAACAGAGTACCACAAGGAAAAAAAAAAAAGAAAATATGGTTTTCATCAGTGTCTTGTGAATTCATTCATTCTTTACAATGCATTCTCTTTACATAGAGTTGTAAACATATTGGATGCTCTCTATTCTGAAGACAGGCAAATTTACTATCATTGGTTGGTGGAGGGTGTTAGCTTCGTGTTAGAGCATACAGTAGGAAAACTTGAGTCAAGTTTCAAATATTGTCATTGAACTGACAGCGGTAATAGTCTGTATAGAAGGGTATACATGTGCTTGTTGTAGTAGTGTACTTTAATACTATTTACAGTAATGCCTCTGCTAGTTTAGTTGTTTAATAGGACAGAAAACAAGTTATCTGTTTGGTATTGAAATAACAGGATTTCTGCTTCCAATTTATATACATTAAATGTACAGAAAAATATGATACATTGAAACAGATCCATGTAAATCAATGATTGCCTCATTAAAATAATTGCTCAAACATTGCATTATTTATATAACAATTGAAAGATTTTATACATGGTTTTCCCTACCCAACAGAACCCTATCTAATTCATTGTTTTCTATGAATAATTTTACTGTATTTTATGAACTCCTGCTTTGCAAACTATCTTTAGGGAACGGATTAGTATTCTTGTATTTCACATTACATGGACTCTGAACTAATCTCCGTTGAACTTATTCAGAATGTACATTAGATTAACAATTTCCAGTTTTTCACGGTATAAGTTCTGTTAAATTTATTTCCTCTTGCATTATGTGACAATCAACCTTCTCTAACTTAACCTTTTGATCTCCAACTGAAAATGGCACTACTGAACAATCTAGGTCCAACATCTTGAAAATGAAAAAAAAAAAGCTGAAAATTTTTCACACATTCAATCAATAAGACTTTCATTCCCCTAGGAATTTTGTCAGCTTTTGAAAAACAAATTTTTTTCAAGGGTCTTTTTATCTTATTTCATTTTGGGGGGTGTGGGGGTGTTTACTACGTAACTATAATGCAAAACTGAACCCTTATTATCCACCATTTGTACAGGAATAGATTTCAAGTAACTGATTACTTCCCTTTGTGAAAATTGTGAAAGTTTTTTGTGCATAATTTTATTGTGGTCCCATGGGGAGACCTGCACATAACTTTGCAAATGGTCTAAATT
Source organism: Thysanoteuthis rhombus (assembly GCA_963457665.1). NCBI lineage: Eukaryota > Metazoa > Mollusca > Cephalopoda > Oegopsida > Thysanoteuthidae > Thysanoteuthis > Thysanoteuthis major. Next base: position 11,692,883 of record OY735210.1, read on the forward strand.
TATTAATATTCAAATTAATAGTAATGAAATCTGGTGGCAGTAAAGTCTATTTGTAACACTATGCTGCAGATAATTAGTAACTGTATTTTTAATTTCTTCAAATTTATTTTTGTGTGAAGTATTGCAACATTATTATTAATTCTGTCTATCTTTTTACCTTCACCCTATCTTTCAGTTGCTTTTTGATACAACTTTGAATCAGACCATAATTGTATGGCAAAAATCAAAGAGTACAATTGGAAAATAAATCTTTCATCCAAGAATGAACTTGAAGAAATCAAGAATATCATATCAAAGTATTTAGCATGACTTAATTATGGATTGAACCCACAAACTACTGGACTATTGGCCAGCACTCTAGCACTGGGCCATGGTGAATGGAGAAATTCAAGTGGGATATGGAAATAGACTCAGAAAAGCTGCTCATGACCAATTGTTATCCATTTTTATGGATACATAACAATCTCTGCAGAATACTAAAATTCAATTAAAGATGAATAATCATACTTATTGAGTATATACTTTGTTTCGTTTATACGAAAGTATAATATAATGGGGTATCATCGATCCTTTGTCACTGCAACCACTTTGTACATGGAAAAATATGCGGTGTTTCTGCTGTGTGCAACTGTGCTGATGCAACTTCAAAGAAAGTCCATTGTGTCAGCTCTACAAAAGAAACTTCTGTACAAAGTGCATATCTGTGAAGAGCAAACAACTTCTTTCCTACTTAGAACAAAATTGTGATATGAAAATAATTCATGCTTTTGTTTGTTCATTTGCTCTATCTCTTTAAGATGCACAGGTGTTATTGTTCTCTCCATAGACCAGACAGTGTGTTAATTGATTTGCTGCATAATATGCAGCTACATTCATATGAAAACAAACGATGCCAAAATTCAACATGTAGTTAACTTTTTTTATTATTCAAAACATTCTTGGGTATGGCACGACAACCAACTACTATCCTCAATCAGTCAGTCTCTTAGTCTATCAGATGTGTGTCCTAATGTGCACACTCACTTACACATATGTTCATGCATAGTGGGCATCAGAACACATATAGATGTTTACCCAAGATAAGTATTATGTATCCTAGCACACACATAATTTAACTGTGTGCCACTTATCAATACTAATGCAAAGGAATGTCATGGCTAATTAAGACATATATTTAGACACCCTCTAGCTAGTAAGATTTTAACTCCTTGGGTTAGATTTCAACACAGCTTGAATATCTTATAAAGGGTGAACCTTACTTAAAATGTTTTCCATCTCCTTTTCCCCAACAATTGGAAAATGCATACCTTACATACAAAGTATTTTTTCAACGTTCACTCACATAGGCATATACCAACTAATGCACAGGCATATACACACTAATATGCACACCCACACACTTAAAAAAAAAAAATAGATGCTTGTGTCTTTGCAATGCATAACAGGATATCATTTTCAATGGCCTTATGCTTTCTATGCACCTATTACCTAACAAAAGCATCAAACTACTATAATAATGATAAAGAACCTGTGAACTGTTATTTACTCTACCACTGTGTATGTGAGCTTGAATAGATGAGGAAATGTGTTAATATAAATGTTCTGCTGAACATCTATACCTGAATGTAAGGCCAGCTTTGAGCCAATTGGACCTATTGGGTACCATGCCTAAGAGGTCCCTGCAATTGGGCATATTCTAGTCTTGAAAAATAAACACAACATTTCAGATGAACAAGATGATCTACAGAGAACAGCAACAATATCAATTTTTGTCTGAGTTCTTTAAGATTCAACGGTTCGTTTACACTGTTTATATTCTGAATTTTTTTTTATTGTGCCTGAATTAAATAATGTTAATCAATTACAGAAGGGCATAAAAAATATTTTGGTGATAATTTACAGGTGCACATTTTGATTGCTTTTCATTGTACCATAGAGAAAAAAAAGTTATAAGGTTTTACAGACCTTGACTGTTAAGCAGGGGCCCTTCAAGAATTGTTTCAAATTGGGCCCCACATTTCCTGCCTGAATGTGTATGTGTGTGTCAATGTAGTTGTATTTAACTTCATTTGTAGGTTTAAGCACATATCTTTGTGTAGTGTTATCTATGCGTATTCATTGTCTGTATTTCTATCCATTATTATTCCACCTTAATATCCCTCATTATTGTTTGCCATCAAAAAAACTGATGGACAACCACTTGAGAATCATTCAAATTAAGTTGTCAAGAAAGCCAATAAATTAAATTTTTTCTCTCCACAAAACAAATTGCTAAAGAGCTGAATCTTCGATAATTAAACTAACATCATTTCAGGCAATAATAAAAGGTTTGGGAGAGAAATTGACTTTATCACTTAAGACACAAATTATCTGCAAAGGTCAGGAAGGTCAAGCTAAATAGTTTCTTGGAGAGGCACCAAATTTGGCACCAAGGAAAACTGTGTAATCAAAAAATGGATAAACATTTATTTAACTATGTGATTCGTCAATTCAGAAAGTCTTTGTTGTAAATTAAAAAAGACAGCAAAAATGTTGGCAAAAATAGATAAAACACAAAATTTTATAGCTTATTTTTTAATCTAATTTATCTTTGATGGATGAATTGAAAGGGCAATTCCAGCTTAAACAGTGTTTATCTGATTGAATTATTTTTAGTTATTACAAGTCATTATTACAAATAATTCAAAATATAATTTTCACTTAAAGATTTATCTTTACATCCCTGATTTCAAACGAGAATGTTCCTCAAAAAGGAGTTTATAATGAAGATTCTCACCAAAGTAAAACATATCCGTTTTCCCAATCAAACATATCTGCTTTTTATACACATCTATAAACATGGGTGATATCTGTGTGCATTTAAACACACACACACATACATATATATATATATATATACATACTTATATGTATGAATTAAAATGTGAATATTTATAATCCAACAGAATGATTATAAATTGCATTGTACTATATAGAAACTTATTTGATATGATCTCCCGTCGTTACATGGTTAATATATCACTCACCTTAGACAACATAAATAGAATAAACAATTAAAGAAAATGGGGTTGCTGCAGGAACCAAACCTGCTAAGATAATTGTTTACATTGTCACTATTTACATTGTCTAGGACAAGTGATATCTATAATCACACACGTATATATTTGTTTCACACACTCCTGGGGAAATATGAGGCAAGCATTTTCCATCACACTTTGCGCAATCACCCTTTCAATCATTATGTAACACCCGGTGGAGGCTGGAGGGTACATGCCCAAAACCTTGAGAAAAGATGGACTTATAGATGAGGAAATAATCCGATCATATCATAGATAATGATTAATACACTTTTGAAGACTTGACTTTTTGTTTTATTGAATAGAGACAAAATATGTGACAATAATTTACAGCAAATGTGCAAAGTTTCTTTGTCAGCATATCCAAGATCATTGATAGTCTTTTTTTTGCCTAAATCATTACACAGGGGACAAAAAATCAGTTATCTCTGTATCTTGTCACTGTTGTAATATTAATATTCTGAATATACTCAAAATTGAGTGGGGATTGTTCAGTAGTTCACCGTTTTTTTGTGCAAATATTCTCAGTTTCACCAGTAATTTTGTTTCAAAATATCTTTAAAAAAAAAAATCTAAATTTCATGAAAGTCAAACATAGCAGGTCTTTGCCAAATTGGAAAATCTTATCTAGATATTCTGAAACTTTTTATTGTTTTAGAATATCCAGATTCCTTTTTCTACAATTGGGAACACAATTCAAGTGACAGATTCAGTGACATGGAAAGCAGATTCTAGAATACCTAAAGTGATAAGCCAAGATGATGTTTGGAAAGGTCTGTTCTGAAGCACTCTAACAAAAAATTCAGAGATGTCAAAAAACATCTTGTTCCAAGAAGACTAACTTCAAAGAGGCTGAAAGATGTGTCTAACAGAGTGCTGTGCAAAGAAACCCTTGTTGTTTGCAAAGAATGTACAAGACCTACTCAATTTAAACATCTATAGCCATCATGATGTGGTTTGAACATGTTCTCTGGGGTGATGAGTCAAGCTTTGAGCTGTCTACCAATACTCTAGAGAGCTGTCTTCAAAGGTCTTGTGAAAAATTAACCCCAGAATGACTGTCGACAACAGTGAAGCATAGGGGAAATGGAATGAGGGCATGTGGGAATTTTCTACATCTATCTTTGGCAAGCTCGAACAATGCAAGGTTCATCAATGCTAAGGAGTACAAAAACCTATTACAAAAAAGTTTGCTTTCAAGCCTGGACAAATTGTGTGTTGGAAATAAAAGGCAAGTGTCCAATTTCCAACAAAATAATGCTCCAGCACATAAGACAAAAACAACCAAATCATAGTTTGGGCAGTAATTTCCATCCACAATATTTTGACCGGGTTAGTTACCAGATCTTAACCCCATTGATAACATATGAGCACGTAGTGAGGTTAAACTGTTTAGGAAGAAATTTAAGTACAGTGACCAGCTGTGGGAAGCTGTCAGAGATAAACGCAACATTGATGCTGTACATTGTAAACAACTGTTAGAAAGCTTGTCCAAACAGCTCAATTTTCTGGAAAAAAAAAACAAGGAAAAGTTTTTTCATACTAAAACATACTCTGTACACAAACACAGCATGTGCAGCATTGTTAATCATTTCACCTACATTCATTATAGTAGAAGAGCAATTCCCCCAAAATTGATGGAAAAGCTTGCAGCATTTTTCCTAGTTGAGATGTGATTAAAAATGTTTAACGTTCATTTAACCATTAAAACTGGAAAACTATAGGATTTAAAAATCTTTTTTTCATTCTGAAGAATTTTTGTGGTTCGTTCAATAAATGAAACCTGTTAGGTTTTAGAAAGAATCAATTTTTGAAGACGAATATTTTAGGTTTTTGGTTTGGGTAGGGGGTTCTATACTCATTCTAATCATAATGCAAAACATGAACCCTTACTTTACATAAGTTGCATGAAAGGTTGGCTTTGCACTATTTATTCCTGAAGTGAAATAAATTATTTCAGGCTTTATAGTCAGATCGTAAATTGTTCTCCCAAAACAAATTATTCTTAACAACTGACACTTATCCAATGGGGACAGAGGTGTTATTGATTTGAGTACAAAAAATTCTTTGAAAAATAAATTTTTATAGGCTTTTTGCTTATATTGGTAAGAGAAATAACCCAAAAAATAAGATGAATTGTGGTCAGAAATAAAAAAAAAAATTGAAAAAAAAAAAAAATGTTTACAACAGGACTTTTCAAACTTGTTTTTCTTTTGTGACCGTTGAGACAAATGCTTTTGGGACCCCTCCCTCAGTGTTATTAGTCTCAAGTCATAATCTTACTGTAACTGAACATAGAAACAAATTAACCTCCCCCGCCAAAAAAAAATGATTACAGTATTCACCAATGTAAACAAAATTTATATTCAATAAAGTTTTTTTGAATAAAATTGAATCATTTCACAATAAGCACTGATAGGAGTAAATATCTGTGCAGAGATTTAGAAAAATTCTGATTATATGATGAATCTTTGTTTTTCCAAAAATGCAATTTTTACACAACAAAAAGGATCCCACAAGCCTAAGTTTGAGAAGAGCTTAGATAAAAATAAATTGGCCAGTTCTTCCCACAGTGTTAATGTTGCTAATGGCGTAACTGCTGATGTCAGGTCCGTCTTACCTTGCCCCCTCCTTTTTTTTTTGTACCCCTCAGGCATGCACACAATTACAAACAACCAAATATATATATATATATATATATATATATATATATATATATATATATATATATATGGTCAAGTATTTTTATAGTTTTTCTAGGGAGCCATAGATATAAAAAAAATAGAAATAGATTATTTTTTTCTTTTATTCAACAAATAAAATATCTTCAACAAATATGTCTTATGATGACTTCTAAATACCTTTCATTTTTTAAAATTTCATATTTTTTTTTTTTCATTTCAAAATGCCTTTTCCTTACAAGATTTAGAAAAAAAACTCTCCATGTAGAAAAATAAAAAATCAGTGATCAGAAGTCTTTTTATTGATTAAGGAATTTTCTTTTTTTCTCAGAGCCTTTGTTAGATATTTTGTTTTCCATTTATATGACCTTTTTTTTGATGATTAATTTTTTTTTTCACCAACAAACACTAATCCTTTTACTTTAATCTTAAATAGGCTGTTGTTTTCATCCTGCATGATTTTCAAGTTGAGTCTTAAATTAACACGTTTTGTTTTCTCTGAATATTCAAGAAATGTTTCCCATTTAGTCAGAAGATTTTTGATAGGATAAATATACTTGGGATTTTGCAATTTTTTTTGGTTAATGTATTTGCATACCAATTCTATACATAACTCCTTATCAAAGTTTACTCAAGTTTGCTATTGTAAAGGTATCAACAAACTTTTAAACATTTTCTCAACTGTATACCTTACCTGCAATAGAATCAGAGTTTGATGAATTACAAATTGAAACTGACCTTATCTTTGGATGATGCCTAAGAACATCACTCAAATCTACATTGCTCTATATCGAACATCAGGGTTTCCAGATTAGACCAGAGCGGGGGTAGATAATTCAAGCTTTATCTCAGACTTGTCCCAAGACAAGTAGAGGTTCAATACCATCGTCATGAGGTGGGCCCACCTCGAAGGGCTGGTACTGAACTTCTGCTTCACTTGTTCGATTTCCAAATTTTATGTTATTCCAATGCCTTTCTCTTGAGTAATTTTGATTATATTCCATTCTGGACAAATGTGACCACTCTGATTATTGCCCACATTTGTCGATCATCTTTTGATTTTTAAGCATTAGATAATAACAGGCTCAACAAAGAAGTGGATAAAATATATTCAGCATTTAGATTTTCAAATTCTCTTGTTAAACATCTCTTGGATACTGACTCAATTTTCTTAGAGGCCTTTTCAGTTTTATGGACGGATTTTTATGCATGTTATGATTTGTTTTACTGATCACTGTTGCCTATTGGTGGAGTTCTCACCTTGGGTCTATAGGTCATGGGTTCAAGCCAAACTGTCATACTAAAAACTTTAAAAAATGGTACTCAATGCTTCTCTGCCAAGCTCTCACCCTGGCAGAACCCATCCCCCTCCACACTTCATACTCTTTATGCTATCTTCTCCGAGACGCAACTGTGATGGGTTCTCCAACAACACAGTGTGGGGAAAAGTTATGGAACCAAGAAAGTCGAGTACATGATTAATTGTCGAAAAAGTTGGGACAATCTATAACGAAAAATGATTTATTAGGAGATTAGCAAGCAAGGGAATAGGTGCAGAAATATATCTTAACATAGATAGAGGCTTAAAACCAGTCAGGTAGAAAGATATAGAGTGACAGAAAACAAGATTGTTTGTTAGCCAACAACCTAACAAGTCGGATAGCTACTTATCAATGATACTTCTATGTTGACAGAAATTCAATCAGGTAGAAAGACAACCTGAAAGACATATGAATAAATCAGTAAGTAGATGGATTTATTCATAGTGACAAAGATAATGTAAAATAGTTTACATAAACACTTGTTTGCTAAGTACATAAATTGATAGTGACTCGAACAGATAGATACCTCTTAAATGAGATGGTGCAGCCATCCAGAGAGTAAAGGAAAAATAAAAATTAAGAACAAGAAATAAAAGATTGATGCTGTGTATGAGAATGACTTTACAAATAGGTATTTACTTGGCTTAGCTAATCTAACCGAAGACTATATTCTCTCTGAAATATATTTATCATTCATCTTGTGATGAGTGTTCCTGTCATCAATGCCAGATGAACTGTTAACACGCGTAGCATATGCGATGGGTCTTGCAATTCCTGGGACCCAAGTCAAATGCTTGCAAGCTATCCATTCTGATTCAGTCATTCTACTCTTCTTCTATTCTAAACTTTTCTGAACAACTTGTTTAAGATTAGTGATTTACACCAATTATCATTAATGGAGTTATTACTCTAAGACGGAAATAAATGATTGTGGTATCTATACATATACAATGCATAAGTACACGTACCAGAAATGAAGTCATAGCCCTAGCACAAAGATCAAAATGAAAAAGTTTTCATGATTAGCTGTTTGGTTACTGAATATTATTTAGATTCAAGCTCATTCTATGGTGGAGTGATAAGGATATTAATTCTTAATTAAGCTCATCCCTCAAACTGGTATGAAGCCATATTCAAAGAACATGGATGCCAACATACCATTCTTGACACTGTCAAACAAATTTGATTGGATTGAATAATGATGATATATTTAAATTATGCAAATTGTATTATTTTTTAATTGAATAATAATCATAAATAACGATCTAATTATTGTACATATCAGCAGATAAAACAAGAAGCGTCCACTCCCCACGTCCCCAGCGTGTTATGGGGCTAGTTGAACAGAGCTTTGTCCCATTCGTCTCAGATCTCTTTATTTCATTATTTTTGTTTTATAGATTTGCATCTGATTGATACAATATGCTTTTTTTTTCATTCCTGTTGAAGAGTGGGGAACATTGTTCTGAAAGACAAAAAATATAAATTTTGTGTCATCACATCATTTATTTTGTGATATTGAAACATTCAAAATTGACAACCAAAGCACAAAAAAGACCTGATTAATAGAAAATCATTGAAAGTGTTTTATTCTTTTTCGTAAAATTTAAACATTTTGACAATTCCAACCTGTAATCAGTGCTGATGGATATGAATGAACAGAAAAATATTCACTTTGTCAAGTGTTGGACAATACTCTTCCTAATAAGAATTTCTTTTTTTTTTCCCATTTTTCATTTTAGGTTTATCAAATAAAATTAAAAGAGAAGATATTGTAAAATTAATTTTTGATACAATTTGTAAGTTTGTTAATAAGGAAAAATTAATGATTGCTTTTATCCATTCAAATTAATCCAATTTATCTATTAAGATTTAATTTTTTATCCCTTGAAAATATTTTTAAAAAGCATGAAATGCAAGTTAGAGCTTCATATACAACTATGTCTTCATTCTGATCTTCAACATTTTAATAATTGATGAATGGATTGCCGAAAAAAATATTGTGATAAAAACAAATTTGATAAAGAATCTTGGTTAATGATATGCAGAATATATTAACTCATTCATCATAACTCATGAGTCTCATCCAGCAAACATATGTTCTTAAACATTTGGGCTTCTCAAAGTATTGTTTGGACCCCTATGCAGCATTACATAAAGATTACTATGGGTCTTTTTTTAAAGAATAATTGGGTTATTCATAATATATATATTCAAGAAATAGACATATTTGGAAAGACTGAATTATGAATTGCGTTATATTATATAGAAACTTATCTAAAATGATTTCCTGTCATTCCATGGTTGATATATCATTCAATTTAAACCACATAAATAGAATAAACAATTAAAGAAATTGGGGGTGCTGCAAAATCTTACCTGTCACTGAAAAAGACGAAGAATAAATGAGATGAGACTTTGGGTTGAAAGCAGTTATTTGGCCTTTGCGGGCTGTTTAGCATAATGGTAAGTGCATTGCTACGTTGAAGTTGCTACCTATTGGTGGCAGGTTTGATTCTACAGCAGCCCAATTTCTTTAATTGTTTCTAAATTGAATGATATATTAACTGTGTAATGACAGAAACTTATCTGAAATGATTTCTATGTGATATAATGCAATCTATAATTCATATATATATATACACTGATTCTAGTGGTTACTGTAAAATGGTCCAATACTATTCACTGATTTTTGAAAAAGAACAAAAAAATTAGTTTTTGTTACGTTTTATCAATTTATCAAAAAAAAAAAATTTTTAGTTAAGAACACTGTATTATAAATAGATTGCAATTTTTATAATTTTTTTTTGTCAGTTATTTATTCCTATGTTTAGTTACTACTGTGACTAAAACTGATTGTATAGTTTTAGTACCTAACTCTTTAATATCAGTGGGTGAGGAGACATGGAAAATTAGGGGTCACTAAAACTTTTTTTTTATCAAAAAAGGGTGCAAATGAAAAGTTTGAGAAGTTTTGGTTGTCCAACATTTATTGCGAGGGGCAAAAGGCTTTAATCCCAATTGAAATCACAATGAAGATTATGATTAAAAATCTTTATGGAATTCAAAATCAGACCTTAATATAAATGCCTTATATGTATATATGCATTATATGATATATTATTATATTCAGCACAGTTCATCTCGACCTCTGACTAGATAGGATGCTTTTGAACTTTTGCCAAACCTTTAGAATACATCATTAAATGATATATATTATAAAATTATAAGATAATTTATGCTAATATTTGAGCTTTCTGTTTGCTTGTCTGTGCCTCTTTTACACTAAAACTACATGGTCTATTGACCTAATATTTGGCATGTAGACTCACAAAACATCGATTTGTGACATAAGCTATGTGAGTTTGACTTTGGAAATTATTTTAGGTCACCAGAAGTCATGTCGGTTTAGTGTTGGAAACAAATAATTTTTATATCAGAATTTTTTTCAATCACTCTTCCCACAAGCGGCATACAGATTTCTTAGAACAAAATCAATTTTCATATTTTTTTTTCTTTTTGCATATTGCAAGTGAAAGTATTATTACTAAACATAAAGCTTGAAACACGGTCAAGGTAAGTCTGTGTTTTATCAACCATTCTCTTTTCCTTTTAATGCCAGGATTTAGCCTAAATCAAATTGTTGAAATGAGAAGGAGGGAGTGAAACATAGAGATAATTAAATACATGGCAGTGTGTGTTCCTGCAACCATAAATTCTGACTAACAAAAAAATTGAAAATAATGATATAACAATTGAGCAATTCTCAAGCATAGAATATGAACAATAGGTATTAGATGAAGTATCGAAAAATTATCTTTATTAATTTTTCTCTACTATTCACATTCATCTTAATTTTTTAGTTGATTTTTTTTTTATCACAACTAAAGCTATCAAACTCCACCAGAGTAAAAAGTGCAGATCAGAAATCAAGAAATAGCTCTTTATAAATATTCTTTTTCTATTTGTGTTGTGTAAGAATAGATATATCAAATATATTTTTCAGTGTGCTGTCAATTTATGTTTACCCCAGGCAATGCCAGTTATCTTTGCTTCATATTATCTATTCATTACAGGGAATATTTTAAAATTCTGTTTGAGTAGGTGAGGATTTCCATATTTTTGCCTTAGCAAGTGTTGCTGGATAAAAGTGTCAAGTTTTCTCAAAAGAATACTTAGAGTAAAGAGCTTGCAAATATGTGAAGAAACTACAAATTTTCTGAGTGAATAAGCTTGGTTAACATACTGTACTCAACTTGACCACATAATGTCCAGTTCAATGATAACGATAGAGCAATTTTCAAGCATGAAACATACACAATATATATTGAACTTGTGGTATTTAAATCCCATGTTTTGTTTGATTTGTATCCGGGTGGTGGTTGAAAGTCCAAATTTTATTTTTCAATAAAATTAGTGTTTGCCTTAATGTTTCTTTATCACTAAATGTTAGTTGTCTTTATATGGCCTTCAAATATGAATAGAAAAATTGTAATTACAAAAAATCCAAAAAATCAGGACATAAAATGTTAATCCAAAATTTATCAAAAACCATTAAATTGACTTTTTTCAAATGCACACAACACTGACCCACAAAAAAGTTTTAGTATTCAAAAAACAAACAATACAATTATGAAAAAAAAATTGTTACTAATACAGTCATAATTGATGGAAAAAGATTCTTGGTTTCTCAACTGTGGATCATATAAAATGTAAACAAAATTTTCTTTCTCAGTTTTTGGGTAAATGCCCACTTGGATTAGTTTTGGATTCCTTGATCTTAGGGTTAGAGCCTTCATTTTTGGAACCGTCATGACTGTTGGAGGAATTGGTATTCTGTGTTGGTATCTTCTGAGTATTTCGAACACTCCGTTCAGATTTTGATGGACGACTTGATCTGAAAAAGTTGGAAATCAATAATTAAAAACATGAATTTATCAAATAATCACACCACAGTATTGAAAATATAAGTAGGAAAAGTATCTAAATTAGATTTTTAGATGATCCAGTTAAAAAAAGTTCTAAATAATTATTTCAAAAGTTTTTGTTGAAATAGGTTTTGTAAACCTATCATCCTAGAGGTATTGTATGAATGTATCATCATTCTCTGGTTATGCCCTCATCTACATTGTTCTGGGCCAGGTATATATGGCTAGTTGTTAATAAAACCCATTTCTGGTTTGCAAGGTCTGTTGAAGCTTTGTTCTGCTTATGACATCTAGTATTCTTCAATGGTCACCCAACTAGGTACCCACCAGGCATTAAATGATATTGTATTCAATTGGACAAAGCATTTTAGATTTCACTTTGTCCATTTTTTGGCATGAATGCTTTATCTTATTAAATACTTTTTCTCTAAATTGGGTGCATAGTGATGAAATACTCTGATGTAGAAAAAAAAATCTGTAATGCCTTGATTTTTATCCCTTTGCACCATAACTGAGCTCTACTTGTTTTTGAAAAGCAAGGGGCAAGGCTATAGTGGAATTAAATATCAATGATGTGTCTACCATCCTTACATCCCTATCTATGTGGTTACCTCAATTATTAGCAACTTAAAATCAGTGACAAACTTTTCAAGTAATTAGAAACCATAACAATTAGTGACTTTTGTTTCTTTCTATGAAAATATCAAAAGATCAAAAATAGAAGTGACTTGCCATTACAGTCAATAATTGAACCCTGAGCAGCAAAATTTGAAGTTGTATATCATATGAAAAAAATTCCATCCAAGAATAGATATGATCAGAATAAATTCTATTTATGACATCAGTGGTGTTTTCCAGTGGAAAACATCTAAAATAGATATCAAAAGAACATCTAGATTCTTCCAAAAGATATAGTAAAAAAGAACATCTAGAATATTATTAATAAACCCATGAAAATAAGGCCCTAAAAAAATCCAAAGTAATATTCCTAGAATCAGTCAATTGCTACAGTTGTTCAATTAAGAATAAACAAATGTCAATGTGGACATTTTTCTTCTTAACAAATGTGAAAAGTTTTCAAGAAATTATTTTCAGTTGTATCAAAAGAAAGGGAAAGAGAGAGAATGGAGTCTTCAAATTATTAAACACTACGTCCTTGATCATTGACTGCAACTAACAAAAGAGAAGAATGGGACACCTAATTGATATGAAGGTTTGACCTCGATCTAGTTAGAAGAAGTCTAATAAGTCGGAAATTTTCTCTCACTCTGTCAGAAAAGAGGCTGATTTTCAGAGAGAAAGATCAGAAGAGATGAGCGTGATAGTTTCCTAATAAATGATTTCAAATTTCAATTCTAAATATAGTAGTACTAGCTTTACTAATTGGGGTAGTAGTAGCAGCAGGAAGAGGATCAGGAACATAAGGCTGGTTCACTGAAAGGACTGTCCCAAGTTTCATATCAATCTAACATGATCCAGCTAAGAAGATTGATATCAAAATATTAGGGATCAACCAACCGAAACATGTCTTGCATCTACAAATTTGCTCACTGGAATTACTTCTCAGTGTACATGTAAAATCTCAAGTAGAATTTTTTTTTTATAATCCATGCTAGAAGACAGAATAATTTGCTTGGTAAAGATTTGAAATTAACCATATTGAATTTATAAGCAGAGATGGGGCTAAAGGAAGAGGAAGGGGCTTTTTGAAATGCTCCACCAGGTTCTCAAAGGAACGTAGCCCCAAAAGCTTTATAAACTATATATTTCACTGACTGTATTTCCAATGACATTATACATCAACATGAATACTATACTTCAGCCTTTGGGATAGTTTCCACTAATTAAGTGTTAGTGCATGTTCATTTATTGCAAATTTTCTTTTTTTCTTAAATCCTTCTAAAAGTTGGAGGGTTCTCCTCAAAAAGCAAAGTACCCACCTCTTAGCTCTGAAAATCTCTAGCTGTGGGACTATCTCACATCCAAATAAATGTTACATATCAATTAAACAGTGATTTCAAAAAATGAAATTTGATTCTTCCAAAAATTGGGCATCTGTCAGAAGTTTTCTCTTAAAGTCATAGAATTTAATATCTTAAGATTGATTCTAAAAATCCCGAGATAGGTCTTGCATATATTTCTCTCCTTGTTTCCCTTGTATCTTTTTATTTTCTCTCATTTTTGCCTGTCTGTTTATAGCAAGTTTTCCTTTTTTATCAAATCTTACTAAATGTTGTAGGGGGCCCTAAAGGAGCCAAGTTTTCCCCAACCCTCAAATTTCCATCCATCTCTAGCTATGCTACTAGTTAGAGGCAAGTAAAGTGATTTTAAGTCGAAATCAAGAGGAAACTTCTTGTAGAATTTTGGTTCGGAAGGAAAATTAAAGTGAGGAAAAAAAAAAGGACTCCCAAAGAAACCTAAATCAAGATGAAAGTGTTGTATTTAATAAGTCTGTTTTTGGCAGGTGGCCAAGTAGCAAAATGGACATTTTGAATAGAGCACACCACTTAATCTTACTTGCTCTTGGGGATAAAGCTGTTTAGGTTTGGGGAATCATGATAGATGGTTGTGTACATGTGTGTGTGTATTCATTGACATATTTATGATTAATGAAAATCTTTAAATACGAATACATACTTATATGCACACATATGCATCTATAGGGAATCTATACCTGAATATGCATAAAGATGCCACCATGTAAACATATATATATATATATATATATATATATATATATACACACAGCAATATTAAAAACACATACTCAAAGAATTGACCATAAACTAATGAGAGGCAAGTATTCTGAACAGGACTGTAATAATTTCTTTATAAACTCACTTCAAAGTTGGATTCTGGCTTTGCTGATAAAAATGGCTAATTAAAAAAATATTCTTGTCCTAAATTAAAGATTGAATTAAGATACAGACATTAGGAGAAAAAAAAATTGTTCAATTTTTTTTTTATTTTTACTTCTTTTGTCTATATCCTTTTTTTCAGATTATATATTAATTTCGTTTTTATCTCATCTTAATGTTTTTGCTTTCCCTAATCTATTTTGATTGGACAGTTTATTTCCTGTAATGTGTAGAGCTGAGATCAAAGCTTGTATCATTTTCTTCTGTTTTTTTTTTGTTTTTTTTTGGCTTGATCAAAGTTTCAAAAAGGTAATATCATTTTTTGTTCTTAGTTTTCTATTAGCTTTTTGATCTGAAATCTAATTTCATTTTAGTGTAAAGCTCCATTACACCTATTATTTCTAAAATACTACACATGGTTATCCTGATCAATACATGTATTATACCAGGTGAAGTTGTTAGTTCAAGCCTAATTATGGCCTAGATTTTAGACTGGACTTCTCTATCTAATTACATATACCATGATAGTAATATAGATGAACATGCAGTTGCATGTATGTATATGTATAGATCATCATGTACACCAAGATTACACACACATACTGCTACTATGTGCTTTTCTGCAATGTAAATGCATCAAATTACAAGAATCTTTGTTTGAGTCTCATATTGTTGCATCTGTTACTCCTTCTCAGCAATACAAGGGACAATGGTGTTTTTGGTATTAAAGATTGAATGTACGAATCCCTGAAGGGAATCTCTAAGGGCCTCAATATTCATCATTAATAGCATAGCTATAGATTTGGGAAGATTTGGCTCCTTGAGGGCTCCATCGAAAATTTAGTGGGATTTGATGGAAATTTGCAATAAATAGACGTACAGTATCTTTTTATTGATTGATGCAATTCATGTATATACGAATATATCCTTGTTACTGTATAATTTCAGTAGAAATGCATAGTTTAACTAAAATTTGTAACATTTCTGGGGCTCAAAGTCCCCTCCCTTGAATATAGCAATTGATTGTTGACCGGATCAAAGGCCAATTAATCATATCAGAATGAGTTTCACAGATGAACAAAATTCTGCATTTGGAGACAATGCTGTAAGTGACCAACGAGCAGATCTTGGTTTTAAAAAATTTGCAAGTGGAGAAACTTTGGAGAAATATCAGCCTAAATCACCGATCGATGACGATTTAGAAACCTCACTCAGAGAAGATGCACCAAACTTCAATACATTGATTTAAAACATCTCAAACCCTTTCAGACTGACTGAAAAGAACTTGATAAACTGGGTAAGCAACAAAAATGCTGATGTTCAATAATGAGAAATTCACCTCTTCATCAATTATGATGCAAAATAAATTTAACACACAATGATCAGAAGTAGATATGCCAGAACATTAGGTGAAACCCTTCAATCATCCCTGGAATATTATGCAGCATGTTTGATGGAAGACAAGTAGTTTGTTTTTAGAGGTGAAAACAATGCATAAACATATTTTGATCATCCCGGTGGAGTGCATCCAGAATTCAAATAGCTCTCAATTTGATGGTCTGAAAGGGCGACATTTTACAGTGTAAGACCCAACCATATATATGTGCAGCCCTAGGGTTCCTGCAATCCTGGGCAAGATGAACATTTGGGCCCTTCAAAGCCTGACTGTGCTTGTTGTAGGTCATGAGCATTTCCTTTGCCAATTGTTTATCTTGGTTAAAGAGACTGATATTCCTGAAAAATCTGACTTCACATAATGGAATTTTCTGATTTTGAATGTTTTTGTTCTATTTGATTGATTGATATTTTTCCATTTGAAAGTCTCACTGCGTCAGATATATGTCATCCCCTAGAACTTTGTAACTACCTGTGTGGTAAATACCTAGCCCTGCCCTTCTCATGTGTTTACAAATGATGTTACTAAAGTTGGAAAGAGACTATATCGCACTCTGCCTATTTGCCTGACCACACTCTGACGTATCAGTATTTTTTCAAGCCTATCAGACAATTTTACAAAGATTAGAACTTCTCCAATAAGAAATGAATTAAAGAATCCAATATTGTGACTGTATAAATATTTTTGATAGAATTTCTATTTTTTAAAATAAAACAAATTTGAAAAGTTTAAGTTTATGTACATATATTGGTACAATATATTTGACAGGGAGGTATAACTTCATGAAGTACATTTCAATGCTGAACATGATCTAATGAATGTGAAGTACCAATTTGGTTTTGGCAATGTATATCTGTATACCTCTAAGAAATGCTCCTTTTGGCCATGAAAACATAGAAAGTGGGCCATATGTTAGAGACTGCAGGAAAACTAGCAAGTGAAAACAGGAGGAGTCAGATTTTGCTTCTGCCTGACTATAGAGTGATCAAATAAATTGAAAAGAAAAAAGCTTCATCCTTCGTTCAACCTCTCAGTTGTCAGTAAGAACTCAATAATGAAAGTGGAATCGGAGCTATCTATTTACACCCAGTAACTACGAAAGGATGATTATGAAATCTTCCAATTTAGACATATGACAGTCATCCCCTGGCACCCATGGCCCTGTGTAACTGCCTGTGTAGCAGATACCTAGCCCTGACCCTTCCATGTGTTTAAAAAATGAGTTGAATCAGTTGAGAAGAAACCCTGCCTATTTGCCTTATCACTTTCGGACATATCAGTATTTTTTCCAGCTATCAGACACTACAATAAATGTATGTAAAATTTTGTCAATATCATATATATATATATATATATATATATATATATATAAGTACTATGATTAATTAAAAAAATAGATATAGGCATAAAATGGATAGATGGTTTGCTGGTAAGACATGACAGAGATCTGTTGAGTCGAGGTTGGCTGAGAAGAAGCTTGGAAAGGCCTTTGTTTAGCAATGAACCAGAAATGGCTGATGATATTCATATAAGAGATTAACCACTTTCAATAACTAAAAAGATTTAATTCATAAAGATGTGGTGTTGATTTTGTTGCAGTACAACATATGTATTTGTATGAAATTTATTTCAAATTTATCAAATCAGACTATGATTAAATTTACAAAAGGACAAATTCTGTATGTAAATACGCATACTTTCTTATATGCTTCTGTTATATATATATATATATATATATATATACAAAAGGTACACATGTTGCAGAAACATAAGTAGATATATATATTTATATATATGTATATACTCACATATATAGATTTATACATAATACATAAACCAGTTTTTCTCAACAAATATCAAATTTGGCAAAAATGTTTTCTATAAAGTTCATTTTTGGCAAATAAGTTTTTGCTAATTTGGGCTCTGATTGTATGAAAAACTGTCCAAAGATCATTTTGTTTTTCTGGTTCAAGCATTTTTGACTATCATTGGTCATTATTGAGAGCAAGTGATGTATGTGATTTTAAAGTCCTAAAATTGTGTTGCCATATTAAACTTGGTCTTTATTGAGAATGCTGAAATTTATATATAAATATGGAGAAAGAGAGAGAGAGTTATGTGCTCTTATCTGTGCATGAGAGAATAATGTCATAACCCCTAATATCTTGTATTTTCAGGTGCAGATTTATTATTATCATCCAAGAGTGGATTTATTCCAAGGGGTAATATACATATTATCAAGTATCTCTCATCTAAATGAAAAGAGTGAAATGATGGTACAATTCAATCTCCCTTAGCATATCCTAAGCAGACTAGGAAAAAAAGACCCTGAGAAAGAGATAAAAAGCCATAAAAAGAAAAATTGCCTGTTGAAAATTTAAGTATATTGTTTGGTTGTTGAAACAGCAGACAAGGTTGGAATGAAGTGCTTCTGCAGCATGAAAAAAAAAAGAGGATCCCCAGAATTTTTACTCTCCTTCACTTCTCAAGTTTAATTCCTGTTATTTGAACAGGTCTCACATGGCAGTATATCACCTAGAGACATTTCTTCATTGGCTTTACTTTTGTTTTCATTTTGCAAATCGTAGTTAACTCATTTTTTCTATTTTGCTCTGCTTTATTATAGTCCTTTTTTTCCCCCCAACATTTCACTTAATCTGATTATTTATACATTTATCCTTAAGCAGGGTGTGTGTCTCTGTGTGTGGTGGGGAGAATAAGCAGGGTGGATGTCTGGGTGGGGGAATGAGTCTTCAACAGATGTCATTTTAGGATTTTCAAGCCAAGATCCGTATTTCCTTCTTTTTGTATTCATTTTATTGCCAATGGTGGAAAGATTCACTAAACATAATTATTGGTTGTGAATTAAAAAAAAAAAATAAAACAGATAAAGACTGAACAGCAGAGAATTATTTTTTACATCAAGTTATATGAAAAATACAGATAAGAATTAAATGATTTTAGGGAGTCTTGCATTAAATATTCCCTTTGGTAATTGGCTGTAATAGAGTCTACAAAAACTGGGATCAGGTAGTAAGACAGTCCCAAAGGAGACAAATCATGCTGTGGGGGCAGGGATGAGATGGAGCAGGGTGATACCAACAGTTTGTTTGGGCTGTTTTAGAAACCCTCAATCAACAATGTCACCAAAGGTTTCTTCAGTTTTCAAGTTGGTTTGTTCAGCTATGTATCATGTGTACTGACAGAAAATTAAATCATTTACCATTTATTATTCAAGAAAATCTAAAAGGAAAAAAAAATTCTTTCCTTCTTTCAATCTCTTCTAAATAGGTTTTTAATGAGAGTGGGGGGGGGGCAATTTGCAATGTAAGTTTAAATCTATCAGCTAGTCTGTGTCCAGCAACATTCAGGCTTGTTTTTTTTATTTTTAAATTCAGACATTTTTAGTGATTTCTGCCAAAAAAAAGTCAAGAGAAGTAACTTATTCATTGATCGCCCTTTTTCTAATTTATCACTCCTAATATGGCATGCTGCTAAAAGGATTTGATGTAATGGTTTCTATAGAATAACTAACCAGACTTGCTTTCATATTTTTAAAGCTTCTCTTGGTAAAATTAGATAATGGGAATTTACCCATCCTATCCACTACATTTTTTTTCATATCCTACAGATCCAAAAACAGACATATCTATTAATGTAAATACATGTATACATACATAATCATCAGTGGCAGCCTCTATCATTGGACATAGACCTTCCCCAGGATCCACCAGACCTCTCTATCATGGGAATTGTGGAGCCAATACTTTCTGAACTTGTCTAGTTAGTCACAACATCTTATATTTTGCTGGCCATGGTTTTGCATATGATCTTTGGGGATTTATGTTGTGAGTCATAACGTCCGTTGGTATTCTGCCTTTCTTGCAATATGACCATCCCATTGCCATTTGAGTTCTTAGAATGGATTCTATGATATCTGTGACTCCTGTTCTTTCTCTAATATATTGTGCTGTTTTGTGATTCCAACATGTGCTTTTCTTGTTCTTAAAGGTTGGATTTCATCAACCAAAAGTTTGTCCTCCAAGAATGATTCTTTGCTTGATTTCTCTCTCTCTTCTTTTCCTTCTTCTTCTCCTTTTCTTGTCTTCTTTTTCTAGTCTCTCTTCTTCTTCTTCTTCTAGTCTTTCTTCTTCTTTTTTTTTCTTTCTCCCTCTTCTTTTTTTCTTTCTCCCTCTTCTTTTTTTCTTTCTCCCTCTTCTTTTTTTTTCTTTTTCCCTCTTCTTTTTTTTTTCTTTTTCCCTCTTCTTTTTTTTTTCTTTTTCCCTCTTCTTTTTTTTTTCTTTTTCCCTCTTCTTTTTTTTTCTTTTTCCCTCTTTGTCTTCTTTTTTTCTTTCTCCCTCTTTTTCTTCTTTTTTTCTTTCTCCCGCTTTTTCTTCTTTTTTTCTTTCTCCCGCTTTTTCTTCTTTTTTTCTTTCTCCCGCTTTTTCTTCTTTTTTTCTTTCTCCCGCTTTTTCTTTCTCCCGCTTTTTCTTCTTTTTTTCTTTCTCCCTCTTTTTCGTCTTTTTCTTTCTCCCTCTTTTTCTCCTTTTTTTTATTTCTCCCTCTTTTTCTCCTTTTTTTTATTTCTCCCTCTTTTTCTCCTTTTTTTATTTCTCCCTCTTTTTCTCCTTTTTTTATTTCTCCCTCTTTTTCTCCTTTTTTTTCTTTCTCCCTCTTTTTCTCCTTTTTTTCTTTCTCCCTCTTTTTCTCCTTTTTTTCTTTCTCCCTCTTTTTCTCCTTTTTTTCTTTCTCCCTCTTTTTCTCCTTTTTTTCTTTCTCCCTCTTTTTCTCCTTTTTTTCTTTCTCCCTCTTTTTCTCCTTTTTTTCTTTCTCCCTCTTTTTCTCCTTTTTTTCTTTCTCCCTCTTTTTCTCCTTTTTTTCTTTCTCCCTCTTTTTCTCCTTTTTTTCTTTCTCCCTCTTTTTCTCCTTTTTTTCTTTCTCCCTCTTTTTCTCCTTTTTTTCTTTCTCCCTCTTTTTCTCCTTTTTTTCTTTCTCCCTCTTTTTCTCCTTTTTTTCTTTCTCCCTCTTTTTCTCCTTTTTTTCTTTCTCCCTCTTTTTCTCCTTTTTTTCTTTCTCCCTCTTTTTCTCCTTTTTTTCTTTCTCCCTCTTTTTCTCCTTTTTTTCTTTCTCCCTCTTTTTCTCCTTTTTTTCTTTCTCCCTCTTCTTTGTCTTTCTCCCTCTTCTTTGTCTTTCTCCCTCTTCTTTGTCTTTCTCCCTCTTCTTTGTCTTTCTCCCTCTTCTTTGTCTTTCTCCCTCTTCTTTGTCTTTCTCCCTCTTCTTTGTCTTTCTCCCTCTTCTTTGTCTTTGTCTTTGTCTTTCTCCCTCTTCTTTGTCTTTGTCTTTGTCTTTCTCCCTCTTCTTTGTCTTTGTCTTGTCTTTCTCCCTCTTCTTTGTCTTTGTCTTGTCTTTCTCCCTCTTCTTTTTCTTTGTCTTTGTCTTGTCTTTCTCCCTCTTCTTTTTCTTTGTCTTTGTCTTGTCTTTCTCCCTCTTCTTTTTCTTTGTCTTGTCTTTCTCCCTCTTCTTTGTCTTTGTCTTGTCTTTCTCCCTCTTCTTTGTCTTTGTCTTGTCTTTCTCCCTCTTCTTTGTCTTTTTCTTGTCTTTCTCCCTCTTCTTTGTCTTTTTCTTGTCTTTCTCCCTCTTCTTTGTCTTTTTCTTGTCTTTCTCCCTCTTCTTTGTCTTTTTCTTGTCTTTCTCCCTCTTCTTTTTCTTTGTCTTGTCTTTCTCCCTCTTCTTTTTCTTTTTCTTTGTCTTGTCTTTCTCCCTCTTCTTTTTCTTTTTCTTTGTCTTGTCTTTCTCCCTCTTCTTTTTCTTTGTCTTTGTCTTGTCTTTCTCCCTCTTCTTTTTCTTTGTCTTTGTCTTGTCTTTCTCCCTCTTCTTTGTCTTTGTCTTGTCTTTCTCCCTCTTCTTTGTCTTTTTCTTGTCTTTCTCCCTCTTCTTTGTCTTTTTCTTGTCTTTCTCCCTCTTCTTTGTCTTTTTCTTGTCTTTCTCCCTCTTCTTTGTCTTTTTCTTGTCTTTCTCCCTCTTCTTTGTCTTTTTCTTGTCTTTCTCCCTCTTCTTTTTCTTTTTCTTGTCTTTCTCCCTCTTCTTTTTCTTTTTCTTGTCTTTCTCCCTCTTCTTTTTCTTTTTCTTGTCTTTCTTCTTTGTAGGTTTCATGGATATTCGTTGTTTTATTTTAGGTAGATGTAGTGGTCTAATTATTTATTTGGATTTTTGTCTGTTTGTCCCCAATATGTTGTGCATAACATTTTGTTTTACTGAATTTCATGAAGACCAACTTTCTTGTTCTTTTCATTCATGAGTAATATAAGATAAAAATAATCTCTCTCTCTATCTAACAGTTTACCATTATTTCAAAATTTAAGCACATAGTATGGTCATGACTGGATCATTTTGAAGTTGTTCCCTCAAATCATGCTTCATTTGACTCTTTTAATTTTTTTTCGAATCCTCTATGATTAAATGATGCATACATTTTACAGAAACTCATTTCATTTTCAAATCATCTCTTAACCTTTGCTGGAATTAACTCCAAGATAAACAAGAACCCTCAAATATCTCACCAATGGTCCATCAATAATCTTCATTGATTGGGTGGCAAACATTTTGTCGCGTTGGCCAGTTGAAGGTCAGCCATATCATGGTTGCTCTTCAAGTGACATTTCACCATGTTTGAAATGCTAATACCACTGCACACTTGTGTTTTACTTAAAGCTTTTTCCTTAAAAGCTTCTCAATGTATTACAACATTTCCGGCTGCTATTTTCCCTAAAAGAAAACAAAACCTCACGCATACTGTGGTCATTTTTTACCAGCCACCAGAAAAGTCAACAGATTTGCTTAAAAGCACCCTTAAAAAAAAAGCTCCAGAAACAAATTAGTTAATCCAGAACAATGCCATTTGGAAGACTGGCTCAGAATAGTGCTGACAAAAATATCTAGCAACGCAACATGTAGCCACACTCAAATTCGGGGGGGGGGTTTAATCACTCCGATTTTTTAGAGTGTCAGGGGTTCAGACCTCATGCAAAATTTCAATATCACAAATAACATTTGATCCTGACAAACCTCTAATCTTTTTGTAATACTGAATCCTCTTGAATGCAATAAGTACATTACTGCACATTTAGAATCCATAAAATGAATTTACAGACAAAAATGAAAGTGTTTCATTTAATTTTTTTCGTTTTGCTTTTTGATTTTCTAAACTTGGTGATCAATGACTTGAAATTTTGCTCTCAATTCTTGGTAAAGACATTGACACTTTTGAAATTATGCTACTTTTCTCCACATTTAGCAAAAATAAGTAATAAAATGTTTCATTAATACTAATAGTACACTTGACTGAAACCAAAACCAAACATTGCCATGCTGGAGTTACTTTGCGATTTTGAAAAAATATGATGATATTGAATAGTAGCCAAAAAATTGATAAAAATGATTTGCAATAACTTCAGGTGAGGGAATAAAATGATCTTTTTTTTTTTTTCCCGAAACCTAAACATTATTTGAGATATTTTATTATTAAAAATCTTTATATTTTTTAGACTAGGTTTACAAAAGTGAATCTTATTTTATATATATAAATGTTTGTAACAATCATTAAAATTTTGCTGTTCTTCATGATGAGAGCTTTGATTTCCCCATTCAATGCTGTTACTTCGAAAAGTTCAAACTGAAAGATGTCTAATGAGAAATTCCTCTGATTATCTTCATAAGAACTATCACTTAATTGGTGAATCTATTCGATGGCATGTCTTACTGCACACTCCTAGATAGACCTATGCATACACTCGGGCAGACTCGCATGTCCCATCCCCAAAACCTTAATGACAATATTTTTTGTGCTTTCATTAAAATATCAAAGAAGCCTAGATAACAGCCTTTACAAGAGAAGTAACTGAATACTTCAAAGCCTCATTTCCATAAAACAAATGAAAAATAAGTTTACTTTACCATTATAGTTACATTTTAAAACCTTAAGAAATTGATTTTTCTAAAAACTGATTCTTTGAAGGTTCTAGGAACCTTTGGATTGAAAGCACAAAAAACTACTGTTGGAAAAATTTGTTCTTTTTTTTCCGATTAGGTTAATTAATGTAATCTTATATATATATATATATATATATATGATAATATTGATGAAAGATTTAATTTCCTTATTCAATGCCATCACATTGAAAGGTTAAAACTGTTTCTTTTCACTGATGATACAATGTTCTTTATTATTTACAGACTGATAAAATTTAAATTCAACTCTTATTATTAAGATCAGGACTGAATTGTAGGCTTGTTGAATCCTACTACAATCTACTAAACAGCAAATTTTTAAAAAAGCGAAACCTGTGATCATGAATTACACTTACTAGTTTATGTTATTATTAATTTTTACAAGAAATTCCCTTCTCTGATTATATAAAAAATATAGTCCAGATTAATGTATAAACAAATATATAGAATAAGATGATGAAACATTCCTTCTTTATTGTCAGTGGGATAGCTTAAGATATAGGGTGCTGGAAGGGTTAGCTCCTTGAGGGGCCCTTTCAACATTCAGTGAGTTTTGATGAAAAAGTTCACATCTATTGTAAATTTCCTTACCACTTAATTGATGAAAAACAACCACAAAAGCTGAAATATTATTCATGCAATTCATGTAGCCAGTAGAAAATAGAAAAGCAGTAGATGAACAATTATTTATAAAACTTTTTGGGGCATTATTATTATAAATCTCCAGGACCTCAAGTTAGGCATGTGCCTACCCCTTGATGTAATTCTTTTCTTGCCGCAGACTCTATTTGCAAGCAAGGAATTTCTTTTATGATTCTTTTTCTAAAAGATGAATAAAAAAGAAGACTTGATGTTCTCATCCATTATGAAAACAGTAAATACATCAAATATGAACATTATGGGATTCACTATCGTTTGTTCTGATGTTTCAACAAAAACAGATGGTTGATGCTCATCATCATCTCTTAAAGGTCCACAACTAGACAAAGACCTTTCCCTGCTTCTTCTATACTGATCTCTGCCATGTCTCATTGGCAAACCTTTCTAACTCCATTCGCTATGCCTTGGGAACTATCTGCTATACTTTCTTCTTGCTATGTGTCTTGTCCATTTCCATTTTTTTTTTTTTTTTGCTTAATCACTTCTCTGATATCTTTTACCCTGGTCTGCTCTCGGATCCATGTAAACACCCTTCTCCTAGAATGCCTCAACGAAGGAAGACAAAACAAAGAAAAAGAAACATCTATACTTATCATTGTTGAATTCGTGATGTGCATATTAACCGCTAAATGACTAATGTGATTTGATTGGCAACACTGGAAATCCTATCGACAGATTTTTGGCACTCTTCTGACAAAAATATTTTTCTGTTGGCCACAGTCCTAATATTTGTTTGATTTAATTTTTTTTTGTCTTCTTGTCTGATTGCGCAATCTTTTATTTGAAAGAAAATCTAAAGGGAGACAATTGCACAGTAATGGATCTGTGGAGACATAAGTAATAGGCAGCCATAGATGTGGTAATGTTTAGACTTAATTGATTGATCAGTTATCATATGCCACTTAGGTAGAATTAAAAATGGTATTCAGTATTTAACCAATTATACCTATTGGGCAGAAACTATAGTCAAGACAAAATTAGTACAAATTAGGGACTGATCCAGTTTTTTGAGTCAGAGGGTGATGTCCAATTTTTTTCCTTTTTTACACAATCAGTCTAATTAGACAATGGATATAATGAATGTCCTTTTTAAGATTAACTTATAGCTATTTGGTATTATTCAGGTTTTTTATTCTTGAAAATATAAAAATTTTTTTAACTGTGCCTTGCAAGAGTAGGGTGTAGGTTTGGACCCCATCCTAGCAAGAGTAGGGTGTAGGTTTGGACCCCATCCTACTAAATCTGCATTCCAAGTTATTCTGCTTTACCATTTTATTTTTGAATTTCAAGCACTTTCAAAAAATATCTTATAAGAGAGATGAGAAAGATTACTGAAAGGTTAGAAGAAAAGGCAAGAAAAATAAAATGTTAAAAGAATTTAAAAAAAAAAGATAGCAAATGCTTGGTTAGAAGATCGGGTGCCAGGGTGGGGGCTTGGCTTCTTGAATGGTACCCTCTAACATTTAGAGAGATTTGTCAGAATAAATGCAGAAAGTGAACTATTCATGAAGCTTTTGAGGGTACTAAATTTTGGGGCCAAGTTTTCGAATTACCCCTTCACACATACACACAATCCTCAGCTATGTCACTGAGAAAAGGTAGAAAGTGTAATTGAGTTGAAAGGTGAAAAAAAGAAAAAAAATAAATTTACAGAAGAGAAGATTTTGTGAGGATTAAATCTATGTAAAAATGATAAATTTTTTGTGATAAAAACAAAGAAATATAAGAGATGGTATGATGATGTCATTGTCCCTCTGACGAGTAAGCTTCCTTATTTCATGAAATTATAACAGATTAAAGTCAACATTCTCCCCTGCCACCAGATTCCATGTTCACAGTTATAAAAGTCTTAATTTTCTCCCATTTTATCTTTCATTATTCACATAAAAAAAAAAAAACCAAGCTGCCAAACAAATTTATTAATCACTCCTCAGGGACACATAATTGATAATGGGCCTTCCACATCCCCAAGAGCAATATTATCTTTAAGGAAAAATGTTCATAACAAATTTTATAGCAATTTCCAATGAATTTAGGAAAGTGAAAAAAAAAAGTATTTGATAGGATGTTTATATAAAATATGTCATCCCAGATTATATTTTGTGGTTATTTTTGTAGCATTAAACCTAAATGTCACCTAAATATGTCAATTCTCAGTAGTGTAGCAGTTGTGCAATGCTGGATTACCTTTGTCACAAAAATAGTGAGGGTCCCACTTGCAAGCTATCAGTCCCAATTCAGGGATTCAACACTTGCTTTACTACCATAGTACTATACTACCTTCAACTTTTATGATTGACTTGATCTTTAAGATAAGCAATTATCACCTTTAACTGGAGTAACTCCAAGATACCAAAAATAGTCCAACATTATCATGGGAGACTTCAATGCTCAAGTAGGATAAGGATATAAAAGTTGCGTTGGCAAGTTTGGATACAAAATATACAAGAAAAGAGGTGAAGATCTTGTTAATTTTGCAATGGTAAATGGGTTCGAAATCATGAACACCTTTTTCAGAGTGAAACCAAATAGAAAATAGACTTGGAAGATCTACGGGCCAATAAGATTACTCAACTTCTTTTTTTAAAGTGATCACCAACTGAATCACAGAAATACTTGATGAAAAACAATTGTGGGAACAGACTGGCTTTAGAAAAGGCTATTCTACCATTGACCACCAATTTCATAAAGCAGCAGAATATAAAATCCCACTTGCTACACGATTTGAAAACTTCAAGGCCGCCTTCAACAGGAAAAATCCTCTTGATATCATTGATTCTATCACACAACAAGGCATGTATATCAGATTTGCTGCAATTTTACTGACACAGTAGTTCCTTCATCAAGCAGCCCTTTTCAGCTCAAAAAGGGGGGGGGGTAAGAAAGAAGATACCAGCTCATCTAAACTCTCCACAGCCTGCCTCAAGCTGATTTTGTAAAACCAAAACTGTGAAAACAAAGGAACCTTGCTGAGAACCTTCATGACCTCCCAACTAATGCTAGTTGAACTGAATGGCAAAAGTAGGATTCCACATGGACTTCAGTAAAACAAATATCATGTAGATAATGAAGACACAATTCTCAGAATAGAAAACACAAAGCAGAAAAAAGACAACAACAACATATTTACTTAGGATAACAAATTTCCATGAAATCCTCAAAAGAACAAAAAAACCTTCACTCTAGGTTGGCAAGTTTCTGGTAGAGCTAGCTCAACCGTCA
The DNA here is from genome assembly GCA_963457665.1 of Thysanoteuthis rhombus. Taxonomy (NCBI): domain Eukaryota; kingdom Metazoa; phylum Mollusca; class Cephalopoda; order Oegopsida; family Thysanoteuthidae; genus Thysanoteuthis; species Thysanoteuthis major. The sequence goes on from OY735210.1 coordinate 11,721,034, forward strand.
ACAAGAAAAAGATCCCATACAACCAATGCATTTTCCAGATCGACATCTGTGGAGCTTAACCAAAATATTGACCTTCAAAGTGACAACATGCATGCTGAAGATCAAATGGAGAGATCATAAGACAACTGAATATAATAGAGAAAAAAAACAGGAGTCATAGAAATTATTAGAAAACTTAAATGGCAATGGGCTAGCAATGTTGCAAGAATGGCAAACAACCAATGGACATCATAATTCATGACATGGATCCCTGGAAATCATATGCAAAAATGTGGACGGCAAAACATGAGATTGGGTGATGAACTAGATAAGCTCAAAGAATATTGGCCCTGCAATGCCCATGATAGAGAGTTCTGGTAAATCTTAGGAAAGGTCTATGACATATATGTGATATATAATTCTTTGAAACTGATGTCATAGCCGCTGTTGAAAGATGAATATGAAAACAAATTAATACTATTACTAAATCACCAAGCACATTTATTGTATTATCTGGTTTTATAGCAAATGAAAAAGGTCTAGATATTTATGAGTGGGGCCCATTTATAACATATGCTACAGGGTCCATACTAGACTAATCTGGGCCTGCAGTTGAGCCTGATACACATTAGAAATTACAGCCAGGGAGATTGATACATAATAATAATCATTAATCAGGCTAGAAATTTACAATCGTCGATGAAAAAAAAAAATTATTTCCCTAACAAATTTACATTATCAGAATTCAATAAACTGTACGTGGTAAAATGAAGTTCTTCATTTTGAAGAATGAAAAAAAAAACAGAACTATCATCAAATAATCATGATCAATGCTATGCATAAAAATGATTTATGCTGTGAGATATATTCTTAAAAAAGAAATTTATCCAAATCATACATCGTATCCAATGCACTGGTATCATTAAGAAACCGAGTACTTGAGTCTTCAGCTGTACAAGATGACTTCAGGTTAGTCAAATCCCCAAAATGCTCCTGTGAAACATGCCTGATAGACTAAAAAAATATAATTCACAGAAGCGAGGCTTAGCTCTTTCAGGGTCCCCCACCTCCAACATTTAGTGAGATATGATGAAAATGGAAATTTTGCAATTAATAGACGTGTACCATCACTTTGGAAAACCAGGCTGAATTGTTAATTATGCAATTCATGTATGTACGTATATAATCTTTGTGTAGTATAATGTTGGTAGAAACTACTATTTATAAAGCTCTTGGAGATCCCCTCAATTGCGAGTCGGGGGGGGGGGGCGTTTCCCCACTTTCCTCTACCCTCACTTACTTTTCTGACAATTTGATATACACTTATGAATGATGTGTTTAATGTCCTACAGAATACATATTGGAAAAACTCTATTTTCAGTGAATTCTTAGCACAGGTAGATGACGCTTGAAGCATCAAATAGGTCAATATCTTATATCTCTCAAATGAAATCTTCCTGACAGTAATGGTGCATAAAAGAACGCAATACTTCACCGATAGATTTGTCAACAGGGGTTCATTCAGTGCTGGATCAACAGTGTAACAAAAGTAGCATATGCAATGGACCCCACATTTTCAAGGCTGAATACTTGCATGCTATTAAATCCAATTCAGAGATTCTGCCTTGGGGGCTCGAAGAGTGCTAGACTGAAGGGGGTCATTGGAAGTCAAGGGGGCTAGAAGGATGGAAGGTAAAGGGATAGTAGGAGGGGGGCTGGAAGTCAAGGGATAGTTATAGGGGGCAAAAAATATTCCGATCCCTTGGAACCCACCCCTTCTCAATCCATGCCTGTATTAATTGTCATCTTAAGTTTTTATTGGCCTCTGCACTGGAAGTAGCGAGTTGGCATTCCGAGTGGCCTCTGCCCTGGAAGTAGTGAGATCAGAGGCAAACGGTAAAATTGCTGGTGGCAAAAGATATTAGTGGAAATAAAATCTTCCCTATTTCTATCACTCTTTTAATTTTCTAAAATAAAAATAAGTTTGTGCATGTATATGTATCTATAGATGTATAAATTTTCTGCTACCAGGCAGCATTGTTCAAATATCATTGTTTATCCCCAGACTGTGCCAGTATACAACCACTAAAAAATGAATTTTTTTGTTTTTTTTCTTCATCAAGAATGAAGAGTGACAGAAATATCAATGGAACATATTTTCAAGTTTATACCCACTGAGAGAATTGAAACGTCTCAGTTTGATAATATGCCATCTTTGTTTATTTATCTATTTGTCCTTTGCCACACTAAGTGACAGAATTCATACACATTCTAATTAATTAGGTCACCACACGACGACAAAGTTAAAAAAAGAATTTCCTTTTCTGATGATGTAATAAAAATGCTGAGTTTAGAGAATGATTAAAGATATAATAAGTGATCAAAACAAAAGCAGAAAAAAAATCCATTAGTGCTCAACAGAATGATATTCTGTATGCTCACTGCAATGCAAATCTATATCATTCTTGTATATAAAATGCAATGTATATCTATTTATTTCATATATACCATCATTTTGACCGCATAGTAAGCTAGTAAGTCTTATAATCTTCATTTTGGTGCTCAGTTTATTGAGCCATTCTTTAACACAGATATTTCAAAGTCACCTTACGATCTCTCCTTCAATAGCCAGACTTAATCTCCAATGATGAATACCCAATCAATGTTGAGCTAATCACACCTGTTGGAATCAACCATGCTAAAAAGTATACATCAAAAACGTCAATAAAGTTTTTTTTCAGTTGTTAAGAGATTCTGGCAGGCTAGTTGTGTCACAATGGAGCAAGAAGGCTGAAAATTTGAAAGGAAAAAAAATTTTCCCCATAAATTCACCCCTGAAAATTTTTTTTTTCGGGGGGGGGGGTGCAATTCACAGTGCAATTTTAAGCCAAATTGGTCCCTTAATTTGTGTCAGGCAGTGTTCATACTTTTTTTGTTGAAAAATTTGGACGTTTTAGTGATCCAACAAAAAGAAAATAAGCTTATTCATTGATCTCTTCCAACATGGCATGCTGCCCCCCAAAAAAAGACCTTGGTCATTTGATGATTTCTATAAAGTGACTGACTAGACCTATCAAAAAAATTCATTATTTGACTCTGTTGGCCAAAATACGCTTAAGGGTTTTTTTCCTTTGTAGACATTCATTGTAATCTGGGAGCCTTGCTTTGTCAGGTAAAGTTTTCTTCTCGGCTGATTCTTATAGCTTGGGGGCACTTTTTCAAAATACAAGCGGGTGATATCTCTTGAAAATTTTCAGATATTAACCAGTTCATGCCAGAAGTGCCAAAATCCAAGACAAACAAGGCTTTATGAGATCTCATGCAAAATATTCAAATCAAATACATCAAATTTGCTTTCTCCAATATTTATTCATAAAGGAGATCATGTACAATGTATTTGATTTTCAAATTAATGAATAATAACATTTTCATAGTTCTCCTAAATCCCTATTTTTCTTTGATTTGGAGAATGAATGGGTTAATATCCAAAATTGCTCATTGGATATAACCCTGTATTTTGAAGAGGTACACTCAAGCTACAAGAATTAGCAGAGAAAAGACAACTGACAAAACAAGGTTCAGCAAAATATCAGCCCTTGGCTCCCAGACTATATTATAAGCGTGTACAATATTGTCATAATCTACTTGCTTATATAATTTCTGTGTTTTTGTATAGGGAGAGCTCAAGAAAAAAAATGATGCACATGTCCCAAGTACTAATATTAAAATGAGCTCAAGAATATAATTGCCCCTATCAATAAGAGGTAAATTTTGCATGTCTCAATTCTGAAATAGCATTCTAGTATAAATTTTTGAATTATCTCAGATGCAACCATTACACGGACTGGAATTTGTATATATGTATCATTGTTTTCTGCTCATAGCCTCTTAGTGGGTATCGGGCAATTATTAGTAAGACCTGTCTGGCTTGCAAGACCTGTCAAAGCCTCTGGGGAAAAGTTTCTCAATCCTAGACTTAATGGTGAGTGGAGAAGCATTGAGTGCAGTTATTCAAAAGTCTTTGGTATGACTTGGTCACAGTAATTGGTATGACTGGCATATATCTACATCTTCTGCCTACTTTATAGGACTGTTTTGCATTAGATGCTGAGAGAAATCCCAGTGATTTCTATATTGTCTATGCGCATCATTTGATACATTGTAATGAAGGTTGTTATATTAACACAACACAATTTTGCGAATGATATTTGTAAAAATGTAATGATGGCCTGCCTCATGGTTGAAATGGTTGCAATTTCACAACTATTGAGTGTTCTAGCCCAGGTAGAATCCAGATTTTTGAATGCTTATTGACATGATACTATCAAGATCCTGTCCGAGTTCAGTTGTTACAAAATTTGAAAATAAGTAATCGGCATTGCACAGTTATCTCTCAAACTGGCAGAGGACCAATCCAGGCGAGGCTATCAAGCAAATCACTTTTATGATTTGCTTATCAACTAATTAAAGGATAAAGCTCTCAAGTGCTGGTGAATCCAAATTTCATCCTGCTGACTGAAATTCCAGTAAAAGGCAATTGAGATGGTTTAACATTCAAAGAGTTGTCTGACAAGTGAACTCCTGTTGTTGTTTATGCTGTTCACACAACATTTCAGATTATCTATTCTATAGCCTTATTCCGATGAAATATTCAATATCTGTCAGGAAAGAGTGTCTCCTTTTCTGGTCTCTTTCTCTGGTAGTGTAAAGTAAATAATGTTTTCAAATAGAAAATCTAAAGGTTAACAGCGATGCTTGTAAATTGAGTTATAACATATGCAGTTATGTTGAACATTATGGAACAAGCAATAATGTATGCTTTATAATTTAATTTACAAGCGTTGATGTTAACATTTGAATTTTCTGCGGGACGTTTTTTACTTTATGCCACAGTAGAAAAAGACCAGGAAAAGTGACTCTCTTCCCTAATGGATAATACATATTACAGTTGGAAAATGCAGCAGTATGTATCATCCAAAACATGTGAACAGCCTGAATACCGAGTTTAATTGTCCAAAAAACTCTTCGGAAGATGATCAACTGCCCTGTTCTATATCTTTTAATGCAATCACACTGAAATGCAGACAACAACTCGGGTGCCATCTTGATTATTTCGAAAAGATTGTAATGTACTTGGCAGATAGAAAGACTCAAAATTTCATTTTAAGATTCAAGTGGTTACAAATGCCTGTTATTTCCACAGATAAGGTATAACGGAAAAATAATAAAATGAAAAAAAAATTTTAAATGCATTTTTGAAGATTAATTTTGAAAAAATTGATTTTCAAGTGTGCCCGGAATGATGCTTAGGGACAATTATAGAAATGCATTCAGATAATCCTTACATACAAAAAATTAAAATGTATTAATATATCCATCTTCTGGATAATAATGAAACTGTCATTACAATATGTTCTCCTGATTTCTATGAAAAAAAAAAATTTCCTTGAAATATCTCACTGGCCCTACTCTCAAGATCTGGATTTTGTAATTCAATATTATTCACTGATTTATTCAGACTTGTGTCCGCTTCTTGCTTGTTTATGCCACATCTCTTTCTTCCTCAGAACCAGCGTATATGATTTTTGCGGCACCACTTGAGTAAGTATGTAATTTTTTTGGCATTCTTTATCACATACGCTGGTTCAGTGAAAGAGAAGGAAAAGTGATTGTCCGATAACTAATACGAGGTAATCATCCTTGAAATCAGCAGTGGAATGAGAACAATCTACTCCGTGGATTGAATAAAATGTTCGATTCAAAATTCCAAGAAGGTTATTGAGTGTGACAGACACATGAAAAAAGCAGGGGAGTTCAGCAACTGAAACGTTTGGCAAAAACAACCAAGATGAGGATATTATTCACTGATCTATTCTAAATAATATAACTACAATTAAATGCACTATAATTACACAATAACTGGCCTTCATACAAAGTTGACTATCACTGAATATATTAGTCAGTACACAATGCCATGTTGATAGTGAAGTTTTTTTTGGCCGGTGGTTTCACAGTTTCTATGTATTATCTCCCTTGACTCCTGCTCTTTAGAATTAAAAAAGAATTGTTCTAATATCATTTTTTACACTTTTAGAAAAAAAGGGAGGAGATAATGTTGAAAAAGAGGGGTGCTAATGTAGAAAAGGATGTTTGGTTAAGGTGAAAAAAAGTTGGGCTAATGTAAAAAAGGGTTTTGCGGGTCAAAGTTAAACACATGCATTAATTCTAGAAAAGAAGTACGGCTGATCAAAAGAGAAGAGGCATCTGTATCTATCCTTCTACAATTTAACTTCAATGGTAAAAATGGGGGGTGTAATTTTTAGGAAAAGGGGAGTAATGTTCAAAAATTGAGTTCCTGTTCAATTTTGCCTCCTAAAAATGATGAGAAATTTTACCCTGTGATTTAGAAAATTTCTTCTTTATTTTGACTTCAAGAAATGAAAATAAATGTTCCTGTTTGTCACAATCTAAATTTGGGCCCTCAAAAGTTAAAAAAAAATATCTGCGCCCGCTGGATTTTAACCTCTAAAGTTGAGAAAAAATGTCCCCGATTTCGACCCCTAAAATTGAGGAAAAACTGCCCTCATGTAGGATAATAGCAATGCGGGGAAAAATGGCAGGGGTGCTCCACACCTAAATCTTTCCTCCCAGGGGCCAGCTGCTATGTCCCTAAATGTCAGTTACATGGTTTCTTCGATGTGTACGCTTTACTTTTGCATCAATACCGTTTATACAATCTTCCGGAAAGCCCGTTGTGTTTTCAGATCCGGTCGCTGGGAAACATGATGATGCTGCATCTGTGGAGAGATGTAAACTGGTTCCATGTCAAGATTGAGGAGTCTGATTATGAAAATAATCCATGTTTTATTTTGTCATATCTCTCCATTGATGGTATGAACGGACAAAACGGCACTGAAAGATTCCTGTATTTAAAATGCTACATTTTCCATATTGCATTTTACACAAACAATATGCGGAAACAGGTTAAAGTTTTCTGAGATGCTCAAACACACCTGCTGGCCTTTAGGGTCAGCAGTGAACTGCTATCCACCCCAACTTATTAATCTAAAATCTGTTCCCATCTCTCTCTAAATCTTTGAGATTATGTATACATATACATTCTTCTATATATATATCTGTGTGTCACTTACAACATACACATAAATTCACACACTTTTTCTGATCTCTTATCAGCCCCTGACAGTACTAATCCCTAAATCCTCCTGTCACTGGACAGCTATTTCAGGAAAGAAGGGGGTGGATAAGAGGTCAGCTGCTCTTGACCCCCAACTCCATTCAACTTCTCATGAGAAAAATACACACATGGCTATTTTATCATAGGTGTGCTTTTTCTACATACAACATTGCTCTCAGATTCCTGACCTTGTACCCCACATGCACCTATCAAATAGGGTCTTCCTCCCCCAATTTGACCCCTTAAAATAAAAAAAGAAAGTAAAAAAATAACTTCTCATTGATTTTGACCGCTAAGAGAGGAAAAAAATATTTTGCTTGAGGGCTCAACCTTGGAAAAAGAAAAATTGTCTGCCCTATTCTAACCCCCAAAAGTAAAAAAATTCCCTTGGATTTCGACACCTAACAGCGGAGAGAAAACCCTCGACTCTGACCCCTGACCCCATCCAATTTTGACCTACTACAACAACAAATAAAAAAATTCCTTTTGATTTTGACCTCTGAAAGTAAGAATAAAATCTTCCCTTTGATTTCAACTCATAAAATGAAAAGAATCTCCCTCAATTTTGATCCCAAGAAAGTTAGAAAAAAAAAAATTGGATTTTGACCCTTAAAATTAGAGAAAAATTAGCTCTTAATTTGAACTCCTAATTTTGACCTCTCCAAAAGTGAAAAAAATTTCCCCACCCCAATAGTGATCCTCAAAAGTGAAAGAAAACCTTTGTCCTTTGACCCCTAAAAGTGTGGAAAATTACCATTATTTGGGCCCCTGAAAGTGAAAAAAGAATCACCCCAACCCGATTTTAACCCCTAAAAGTTACCAAAAGAGAAATCCCCCTCAGATTTTGACCACTAAAACTGAAAAAAAAAAAAAAAAACACTTGATTTTTACCTTTTAACCACTGATAGTAAAAAGAATTTCCCCTAGGTTCTTGACCCCAAAAAGTAAAAAATTTCTCTCTCCCTTGAAAGGGAAGAAAATCCCTACACTTTGACTGCTAAAAAAAAAGAATAAATAAAAAATAAAAATTTTGACCCTCAAAAGAGGAAAATGAAAGTTCTTTATTGATTTTGATCCTGAAGGTTTCCTCCATGAGATAAATCCTCTGATCCCCAAATTTTGTATTTTGGAAAACTGTACCTCAACCACATTACATTGAAACATGCACTAATCAAAAAACTTCTATTCAAGCTATCCATGTACAATCAATAAACATTATGATATGAGATATGTTAAAAAATGATTTTGATTCTGTCTGAATTATGAATGCTATCTCAAAGGATTGAGTTGAGAAGAAAACAAATATTCTCTTATTATGTCATCCAAAATTATTTTTTACCACCGATGAATGATGATATAAATACATCCCCCTCCCTGTTTTAGGTATAAAGATATTTAGAGTGGGAGGGGGGGTTAAAGATTGATTTAGTAAAAACACTTCCAGGGGATCAAATCAGCACCCACAGAAAATTTGATGGATTTACATCAAGTGGTTTTTGTGGGAGGCAAGAACAGACAGACTTCAGTGAATTATAAGAAGATTTTAGTTTAAAATATCTAAATTGGCAACTATGAAGAGAGGTAGCCAAAATACTTCAAAGGTGCAGTTTCGTATGATGAGTGGAAAAATATTTTGGATGACAATTATGACAGGCTGCTCTATGAACAATAAAGTCTGGACCTTTCCAAACATGCACATTTGGAGCAGGCACTGTCCTAGTAATAATTCCTCATCTCCGAAATACAATGAAATTATCATGTAATTCAGCTAGACATGAAAATTGAAAACAATTCTCTGTTCGAGACTTGTTAAATTCTCCACCCACGAAATAAGAGATTGAATTCTTTGTCTTTAGTTAAATACATCAACTTTGTTCCTTTTTTTTTTTTTTCCTCAGGATATGAATCCGTGTATAACAGTTTTTACCAATGTTTAATGTTTCAGAATGTAATATTTCAAAAATATATTTAGCTTAAGAGAAGAGAAGAAAAAAAATGTTTTATGGTTTTTCAGTAAAAAGAGAAAAAGTGATATATAACTGTGGTTACTCTTTTTTTTATCATCTACAAAGTAAAAAAGCAAAACAAGATGGAAGTTAAATTGGTTGATCTTTGCTTATTCAGACATTGTTGTTATTGAAATGTGCAAGCTATAAATTTAGAGTCACTAGCTTACATTTTCTGTTGGTTTGATCTCCAACTTGAAATCCACCTTTACAATCAAAAACGATGGCCAAGCGGGATAAAGAATTGTCAGAGATGGAAAAGTTTCAAACAAGTCTTAGGAAAGTATGTTTAACTATCAAGGTTTCTGAGAGGGAGATGCAGGCGGTGCATTGCACCAGGGCCCTGAGGGCCAAGCCCAAGAGTTCCATGGGTAGATCTCCTTATTGAAATTTCCAAATGATATATGTACATTGATAAAATAGGTTGACTCTATTTTTTGCCAGCGAGCAAATATAGTATACTGTGCTGAAAGACAAGGATGTCTATGCAGTTTCACACTGCCATATAAAATTCCTTTCAGTCATGGAAGGAGATATGAAAAGCCTTTGTCCAGCCGTGGACATATAATGGTTGATATATATATATATATAAAGAGAGAGAGAGAGAGAGTGGGGCAGATGGATATATTTGTATGTACATCATCTTAAAGGAAAAGTGATCTGAATGGGGAAAATCGTGTATGTTTCCTTTCAGTAACCCTGGAAACTTTTATTTTCTCTTTTTCCTAAACTTTCTCACTCTAGAAATTCAATTGCATCAGACAGTGACGAGCAAACATGATCAGATTCCTAATATGTTTCACTTGCTGTGTTTTCTCTGGCTTTAATGTGAAGCTATCATTTGGGAACAGAAATAATATCATGAGAAACAAGGGAAAATGAATGAGGGATCTTGGTCAATTCATTTTCTTTTTTCTTTTCTTCGGATGTTAAGAGAAATAGAATGATAAAGAAGGAGATTGGGGGGGGGGAGCAGAGGTGGAATTGAGGGTTACAACATATATCTTTTTAATTTCTAGGTTTTTTTTTTATGAAGTTAGGGTAGATAGACAGGAATAACAGCATGAGAAACAAGCCAAAAAAAGAAAGGGAATGAGAAGCTTGAGTCAGTTTATTTTCAGTTTTCTTTCTTCTGATTTAAAGAAAATGAGAAAGGAAAGAAGAGGGTAGACAGAAGGGAGTAGATTGATTGATAGAAAGACAGACAGATGGACAATTAATATTGTGAGAGAAAAAGTGAATGAGAAATTCAAGTCAATGTATTTTTGTCTATTTTTTTTCAGCAGGTAGAGATAGAATATGGCAGAACTCTTCATTCTTTCATTGAAAATTCAAAATACACATGAGTGTGCGTGTGCTGCATTTTCCATGAATCTTCATTTGATGAAATGTTATGGTACCAGAAAGAGAATGATAAAAAAAGAAGACAGAGGTGAAGGAAAGAGAAAATAAGTGGCAATTTTAGAGATAGGAATGAAAAAATAGTTTGGCCAGATGCTCAACTATAGACAAATATGGTTGCAAAAAGAGAGAAAGTTGAAAAGAGAATAAGACTACATCAGGAATGAAGGGAAGTGAGAGAATGAGGAAAGGATTGGGAGCAAGTGTGAGAGGAGAGAGTGAGGAAAGGATTAGAAATGAGAAAAGAATAGGGGGTAAGTGAGAGAGAAGAGAGTGAGAAAAGAATAAGGGGTGAGAGAAGAGAGTGAGAAAAAGAAAAAAAAAATCAGCCTAAAAGAAAACAGGAAAAAAAGTTAACAAATGATGGCAAAGTGGAGAAGAGCAATAAAGAATTGAAAGAAAAAAAAGAGTGAATAAGGAAGACATGTAAAAAGGTGTTTAAAAAGAGAGTGGTTATTTGAACCCCGGGACCCCCAATAGATGGGGCCCAAAAGTTTTATGATTAATTGTCAACAATGCATTTTACTAACAAAACCCTTTGAATGTTAAATTCTCCAGGAGCCAAGCCCCGCCTCCAAAATCCCCAGCTAAGCATCTGTATATGAGAAAAACACAATAGAAAAACAAAATTATAAAGTTAATCCTTCAATAGAAACCATCACATGGCCAATTTCTTTCAGAAGCAGGCCATGTTGGGGTTGATCAACTAGAAAAAGGATGATCAATGAAAAAGTTACTTCTCTTGCCTTTTGTTGTGCAGTGATAACTAAGAAAAAGTTAGGATTGAAAAAAAAAATAAGCATGAATGCTGCCGGACACAAACTAAGGGATCAATTTAGCATAAAACTACATTGCAAATTGAACCTCCTCTAAAAACGTATTTAAGGAAGCAGAAAAAATCAAAAAAATGATTTTTCTAGACATAATAAGAAGTGAATGTTCAAATTTTCAGTCTTGTAGCACCGTTGGTGTTTAACTTTTATGCAAGATACATACATGTATATATAGCAAAACCAGGTTAAAAACCGGAGAAACCTACGTTTACAGGGTTGGTGAGTTCTGGTAGACGGTTTCTAAAAAAAGGGACACATGACACAGAAAAATAGGTAGTGAAAGAAAAAAATAGAAGAGAAAGAGAGAGAAAATTAAAAGAAATGTCTAATGAAGGAAAAATATTAAAGGGAGTCATTAAAGTGTATCCCTATAATTTCTTCTGATGTTAGACTATGAGAACATATAAAAGGTTTTTTCATCGACAAATTACACATGGGGGAGGGAAAAAGGTGTTCAGGAAAATTCTTGAAACATAAATAAAAAACAAAATAGAAAAATATTGGAAAATGGAACAGAACATATTAGAAATAAGTGAATAAATGAAAAGTCCCCACCCTAAAGAAAAAAAGACAGATATATAAAAAAAAAAACTAAAGGTAAAATTGAAAAAAATTACCCGGTCTGATTACCGCAAAATATATACGTAGGAGATCAAGGTTAAAGGTGAGGGTTGAGAGTGGTTAGAAATCTGATGAGATGTGCAGATGAAGATAAGGGTGGGGTGAAAGAACACGGGTGCTTTTGGGTAGGCATTAATTTGTGCAGACACTTTACCTTTTTTGTATGATTTCAATGCTTTGCTTTTTATCTGATTCCTGATAAAAGATAAGCTAGAATAACATTTTCTTCCATCATTAACGTGTGGAAGTCTCTCAAATTTTTCACTCTTCTAATTCTCTATCATTCTTTTTTCTTTTCGATTTTCTTAGTTTATACTAAATTTCTTTTTCTTCCAATCTCTTGCCCTTCTTTTCTTCAATTTCTTTTTCTTTATTTTCTTCATTCTCTCTTTCTGTTTCCAACTTTTTCTTTCTTATCTTTCCTTCCTCTAAATCTCTCTCTTTTCATTGTTTAATTTGTCTTTTTAGTCATTTTTTTTCTCCTTTTTTTTTTTTGTTGATTTCTTTCTTCTGATTATTTGTTTGCAGCTAATTTTCTATTTTTCTCTTCATTTTTATAGACATTGTTCTGCACTGAATAACATCCAGAATAAACAGTTAATGTATGTTTTGAGGAATTTAAAGAAAAAAAGAAAACAAACATCGAAAATTCTCTGAATGAATTACTCTTTACTTTCAGCTTGGGACATGTAATTTACCTCTGCCAGGGAAGTTGGAGAGGTATATGTATAATTTTCTTTGTGCAAGAAAGAAAATTGCGTGTCCATTAACAAGAAAGAGAACCAAGAAATATAAAGAGCAGTCTTTCTCATAGAAAAAATTTAATACATCTTCTCCTCCCCTCAACACACTAAACCAAAATATTGTCTGGAAGCTTTTCAATATTACCCTATAATGCTTTAAAGACTTAGAAGTACAATTCAATACAGAAAAAAAATACAGTATACATTTTATAGTAATAAACCAATTTCTTGTTTTATGTTTGTATAGAGTTAATGTAACTATACAAACACACAAAAATCACACATATCACACACAAAACAGAAAATTTATATTCACATCTAAACTTATTTGTACGACTAGTGAATTATGTATGTGTAATTGTTCTCCACTTATACCCTCATCAAGTATATAGCTGGGTTAGGTACACATGGGCAATTGTTAATAAGACTCATGCCTAGCTTGCCAGGCCAGTCAAAGTTTTAAATTAATTTTTTGAAATGTATAGGATTTTTTATATCCATCAAATCTTCAACCTTATCAACAAATAAAAATCCAAGATGGCCATCAAGTTCCTATGTTAAAAGGATGCATTATTAGTTGCTGAGGAGATCACTTACTGTCACTGCAGTATTGTCTATTGAGATGCTCTGAATAGGTGTCATGTACAAATAAACTTTGACAACATTTAGATTGAAAAAAAAATTACAGTGAATTTTTCTTGTCATTGCAAATAAAATTATAAGAACTTTTTCTTTCCTCCTGGCAACATTATCTTTTAGGTAAAAAAAAAACAAAACAAAAAAAACAAACAAATGGAGTGAAAAACTAGGTATTCTCTTTTCTTTTCCTTTTCAATATCAGCCTTCTTCCTTCTAAGTAAAACCTTTCAGAATTTTTTCTTTGAACACAATTATTTTCAGACTTCAGAATTGAATATCCCTGAGGCTGTTCTCTGAAATCTCTGCAAAGTGAATTGGAGGCACAAGATGGTGCTGTGCTGGCCATTACTGTATGAAGAAAAGCAGAATGTCCTGTTGCAGAATACTTTACCTGAGTTCACTTGCAATCGTTCATGACAAAGAACAGCCAGTTTCCCCATTATGACTCCCCCCACCTCTTGTCAAAAGCACATCAGCATTTCCAATCATCTACCAACTGGCACCTCTGTGGCCTGCAAAGATCAATATTTGTGTATCCCCAGGTCAAATATGTCATAAGATGCTGCCAGTGTGAACTTGTTGAAGACTAATGTCTAGACAAGTAAGATGAAACTATTTAAGACGAGGAAGAAGAAGAGGCAAACTATTTGAAAATGTCAACTACGAAGTGTTGAATGATGCTGTCTTTGGTGCTGCCGAACTTGGCATTCTTTCATTTTGTGTTCTCATAACTTTTACCCCTTATTGAAATCAGCTATGGATGCACAAAAGGAACTGAGTTGATTGCAACTGATCAGAGATTTAATTGAATTAATTGAATTCAATATTGTATTTAACATCATTCGTCTATGTTGCTATATTAAAAAAGAATTATTTATATCATTTTTTTTATTACTAACCATTTCTTTATAATTATATTTATTCATTAATATCACTTCATATCCTGGTTACAGTGGATGATACTATCAATTGAATAAACAGTGGCCCCCCAAAAACCCTCAACACTAAATTTTTGGATGTATAAAAAAAAAACAACTTAAAATATATATATTTAGAATACGAAACCTGATTGAAAAAAAAACAAAATATTTTTTTTCTCTCACCAATCATTGAAATTTCTATCATGTTTTGACTTAACCAAAGAGGTTTGGTTCAGCTTAGCACTTCAAATGTGGGGGTTTTGCCCATGTACTTTTTGTCTGGTGGTATTTTTGTCCTACATCTAGAAGTATCAAACTCTCCGATGTTGGTTGAAAGGTTTCAGGAATCTGGCCGTGTGTTGTGTATGCACTAAAAGTTTTAATTGCAAGGCACAGCGCAAAATGAATCATGGATTCAAATCCCTAATAAAAAAATAAATTCTGATAAAATCTACATTATCCATAGTTTTTTTATTACAAATCTTTATTCATTCATGCAGTCAATTTTTTGACATTGGTTAAAAATTATGAGTATATAAAACAAAAGAACGCCCAAATTTGCTATATTGAAAAAAAGTACAGGCACTGGGTAGGCAGGGTGCTAAACAAACTGTTTCTGGGATTAACTGTCGAATGCAATGGTGTGAACAGTTTGCAGATTTATGGCAGAAAGTTATTTAGAGATGGAAACAAGAAAGAAAATGAAAGACACAGAAAAAAAGGTAATGAAAAAAGACTTGATTGAATAAATGTTCATAACAACTTATTCCACTTGAAGGACCAGGTTTTCTACTGATTTTTCAAGTTATTTTTTAAGGCCATTATTTGATCCTGAATCGATAAAACAGTTTTCAAAAATATTCTCTCCAGTTTCAGTACGCTGAGTGTGAAGTATGCGTACACATACACACAAGCACATATAAATTGAGAGATGAAAACATCCGCAAACTGTATATTGGGAATGGATGAAGCTTTTGTAGGGCCTATAGTGTATGTTATAAAGGGGCCCTAAATTTAAAAAAAATACACATAGGGTATTTCATTTTCCTTTGTAATAGAGCAAGTACAGAGTTAGAATAGCATTTAGTGTGGGTTCCTTGAAAATGCAGAGCCAGTAGTATATGCTACTTTTGCTACATAGTTAATCCAGTACTGCATATTGTGTTTGCAATATTATGTAAAAGTGAAAATAAAAGCCCTGTAGGAGAATCAATTTTATCTTAAGACTATTAGCCTATGTATGATAAAAACCAATTAATCAATTTTTTTCAATAACTACATTTAATTTGAAAACTGATTATTCATTTAAAAAGTTGTATTTTCAGATTTGTTAGCCACAAGTGTTTCCTCCCTGTTTTCAATGCATACTGAAATTTTTGTGCCCACCTGAAATGTCTAATGATTCCACATCTCACTTATCAGAGTACTTTGGAGAACATCTTACATCAAAGCACCATGGGTATTTTTTTAATTTTCTGCATAGATCTCTTGGATATGGTCTCTTATTGAATGTCTTTCATCAAATTACAAATAAGATTCATAATCAGAAAAAAAAATCATCTCTGAATATGAGTATATATACATATATACATATAAAAGATAAAAATGAAAACCAAATGCATACTTCTACTGCTACTAGATTCATTATCTAAAGAATGGGACTGTTTTCTTGTAGTAAAACAGTTTTCAACGAGATAGATGGCTTCAATCCCTTAAGGCCAATTTTCATTGCTATAAGATTTTAAAGTGTGCTTGGTACACCATAAGATTTACCCATTTAATTATATCTCATAAACTGAGTATCAAGTATGGTGTCGAAATGTGTATGCTATCAAGTTGTTGCCTTTAAAAAGGCTGGACTGAACAACAATCTAGCGATGAAAGAGCTGAATTTTTGCCAAAAAACCATTAATAATGTCATGAAACTTTTTACTGAGACTGGTATAATCTTAAGCAAGCCAATTCCGGGCAGAAATTGCTCAATCTACACCATAAGAGTTATTGAAACTGTTGAGAAGTAAGTGAGAAAAATCTTCACAGGAGCATAAGGAAAACTGTGCTTAAAATATCAGAAAAGTCATTGAGAAGGATTGTGAATGAGGATTCATGGCAGAAAGCATATAAAATGCAATATCCACACTTGATTTCAGCAGCCCCAAAGCAAAAGCAACTTGACAGAAGAAAGAAAATTCAGAGGGCCACAGACAAAATCTTCTAGTCTCATTGAATGATTTTCATTGTGCAAGCTGTGATAGATTCTGAAAATGATAAAGTTAATGCAGCTGATGGTTGAGATCTTCCTGAGGGCAACAGAACCCATATTTGTCACTAAAACCCTAAGAGAATGATGTGAACTACAGTTGCATTAGATGGGACAAAGTCTGCTTTGTTCATCATTGAAAAGGTAGTTCAGGTGAATAGCAAAGTTAATCTTCAAATGCTTGAAGAAAAGTTCTTACTTTGCATCACTGAAACCTTTGGAGAGTGTTACATCTTCGATCAAGATGATACACCAGCTTGCACCTCAAATATAACTCAGATGTAGTTCAAAAAGCATTCTGGAATATCCTGAGACAAGAACATTTGGCCTCCTTCGAGCCTGGGCATCTCAGGTCATGGATTTTTGGTTCATTTTTGAGATTACAATTGGAGATCTTTAAGACATCAATGTTCCAAGTGCTCATCAAATCTTGGCCTAATTTAGTTGAAGAAGCAGTGCAGTTTTCATGTTTGTCAATTACCGATCACAATCAAGTCAAAAGGGGGTCATATCAAAAAATAAGTTTGTATGGACTTGGCATAAACTGTCAAATATATGTGCTTAGTACGATACACGTGACTATTTATTTTTGAAAAAATTGTTTCATAAATCATTTTTGTTCACCATGGAGAGAAACTAAAAGTAAAATAATCATAATGTATTTGTACACATTAAATAAAAATATAAACACATTCAAATAATCATTTAAAAAGGGGTGTTATTTTTATTTCTCTCGTATAAGTTTATCTCTGCTCACTGGGTTAGATAAATACACCAGTAAGAAAATATGTACCAGCACAATGTGTTAATATCAAAATATAAACATAGAAAACACTGAACAAGAAAGTTTTTCATAAAAGACAAGCAAATATTAATGCCATTGGAAAATCAAATAATCTTATTTTGCCTATTTTAGTTACATGTAGGTTCATGCCTTTGGAAATAGCTATTTTGAGCTGCTGCATTAATATTCTTTGTGTATTTTACGTTAAAATCTTTTTTTTGTTCAGTCTTGTTAAAATTTTTGCAATAATATTTACACATTAAGCGGGTGCATTTTTTCCTTCCTGGTATGGTTTTCCTCAATATCTAATGATTTTTTTTTCTTTCTAGAAGTTATTTATTACATCAAGGTAAACAAATAGCTTGTTATTTGAATTAAACACAGTGATCTCTTTACTGATTAACATAAAATCAAGAAACAAACTCAAATTTGACTGTTTCTAGTCATTTCATTTAAGTATAAGCAAAAACAAGTGAAATGATTTTTAAATTGGTTAAAACTACTGATTCTCTGAGCTATTTTCAATGAAATGTAGTGATTCTTTGAGTAATTTTCAATAAAATCTAATGATTATCAGAGCAATTTTCCAACACACAGAGTTAAATTCTGTACAAGAAGACATAGATTTTTACAAAATTAAAATTGTTGCTTTGTATAAAGAGCTGACTATCATATATGTTCATTAATGCACACCAGCATTTGCATATAAATATTTATCAGATAATGTAGGTGCAAAAAGTTTTATCCAAATTTTCAATTAAAACAACCTCCTAAATAATGATGTCTTTTCTTGGGTGAATGTCAACAAATTAGTTTTGCCGGCATAAGGTTGAATTAGAGCATTATATCTCAGTTATGGCTTTATTGACCTCTTATCTCTCTCTCTCTCTCTCTCTCTCTCTCTCTCTCTCTCTCTATATATATATATATATATATATATATATATATATGTATATGAAAAAATGGTTAATTCTATCAGCCATGTGATTAGTATCTTTTCTCATAAAGCTATTGTTAATAGATTTTTTTTTTTTTTGAAGCTTGCAATCACGATACTTTAAAAAGTTTAGCTTATCAAATAAAGAATTCCTTCTTGATACATGCAAAAATATGGATAAGAATATTTTGCTTGAAAGATAATAAATGATATAGTTGCAATAATAATTAGACAGGATGAAATTATAATTAGAGTATTGAGGAAATTGCTGTCACTTGACCCCAAATTGCTGATTTTGCTGTACCAACAGATCACTAGTTGAAGAAGCTGAAAGAGGGTAAAAGATTAGATGAATATCTAGATCTTGCCAAGGAGCTGAAATAGTTATGGAACATGAAAGTGATGGCAGTACCAATAGTAGTTTGAGCCCTGGGAATGGTCCCCAAGAACTTGGGCAAACACTGGCAGAACTAGGAAACCAGGGTAGACCTGAAACCATCCAGATGACAGCACAGTATTGAAATTGTCCAGAATGCTCAGAAGAATCCTAGAGTATGGAGGAAATTGCTGTCACTTAACCTCTAATGAAAAAAACCACCACCAGCTGCTGCTGCTGCTGGTGTGAAAACTCTGATGATGATAATAATGATAATAATAATGAATGGTAATAAAATAAATAAATAATGTAATGATATTCTTGGGAGAAAAATTTTGATTTACAAATTGTATGAGAATTTTTATCTATCTTATTTCCAGGCAGGAATGAATTATGTACGAAGCATGTCACTCCTTGTAATGCCTCCAGTTTTAATACGATGCATCTGTCCGAATTGTTTGCTAAAAGAGAAAAAAAAAAAGGCTCAAAATAGTGACTAATCATATCAAAGAACTGGTATCTTTGGAATTGACGCTTTCCTTTATATTGATATGTGCATTCATTACTGTTCAATTTTCAGAAAAGAGATAGAATTTTTTTTTTTTTCACTTTTGTAGAATAGTTGAATTCTTGTCCAGTGCTGTTCACATTTGCTTGCCAGGAGACATTTGTATGTATGAACTCATCTTCCTCGTTTCTTTTGATTATATGATGTACGCATTGCATATTTTCAGCAACCGGAAAAAAAAATACAAGAACTTTCCCCAACAAAAGAAAGTTATGTATCAACCAAGGCAAGTGTGAATATGACATTGACAAATCCCTAGCAACTACAATGATGATGATATTAACAGCATATGGTAATAACACACAAGTGGTGTGAAGTGAGCGCAAGAAGTATCTGATACACTGTGAAGAGTTCATTTCAACATCCTTATACGCCTTCAAAATTGACAGAATTTCGATGAAAGATTTCTGATTTTTGTACATAAGATTTCAATGTCAAATCTTTTTTCTGTATTTTTTATTCTTTGGCCCAAATTCTGCCAATCTGTCTAAGGATGTTGAAATGGACTTTTTGAAATGTATCGGATCCTTTTTGCAATCACTGCAGATATTTGGGACAGCCTGAAAGATACAGGATCCAACATTTTAACACACTCTACAGAGAAATTATTCCAGAGAATGAATATCTTATGCTAGTTATAATTTAAAGTATACTTGAAGCTGAGAGATAGTAATGGATGAATAAGAGCAAAAATAAAAGTGTGGATAATTGCCTGTGTATTTGCTTAGGATTTAGAGGTTAGGACAATGTGTAATAAGATCACCATCTAAAACACTCATAATAAACGCTGGCTACTCTGGAAAAACAATAGAAACAGGAATACTGATACAATCTAAGATGACAGACTAAATGTTAGAATAGAGTACAAAAAAAAAATATAGTGATGGTCAGCGATAGCATCATACTGGAGCCACAACCGTATTGATCATTCATTAGTTTATTGGTTGAGATAAAACAGATATCCTGTAACCTCCCAACAACAGTGAAACGGACATGAGGTCAAGTTTGGAATAGGGTGCCTGCCATGCTAAAAATTGCTCCTGCACCTTCAACTACTGCTGCAGAGGCATTAGAGCAAGCTTTATTTGACCACAGGATGAATTCTGTGCAAGCTTGTCTTGAGATCACAGGACAAATCCTGAGCCAGCTTGTCTTCCTTGTGCAGAGCAATACCATGCCTCAGGAAATACTCATTGGCTATAGCATCACAGCTGCATCCAGCTTGTCATAACTTACAGGCAAAGGGATTATTCCTATGCTGGGTAAGTAAGTAAGTTATACAGTAATCATCTGAGTGAAGAATTGAACCACACTATCACAACCATTTTAGAAGCTCTATGATTAGGTAGAGTTTAAGAATTAAAGCAGACTTATTTTACGATCAATTATGTGGGGAAACTGGTAATGGAGAAGTTCAAAACAGACATAAGAAGATTTGATGCAGAAAGAAATATAAAAACAGGAATGTCAACAGAAAGAAAGTTTCTTTTGGAAAACAAAGACAATTATAACAGGTGGCGGATTAAGCTAGTGCATATTATAAAATGGCCATAAATATTAGAAGACATAATTTTTTTACTTGCATAGTTAATTTTTTTTCATTTTCGACACAGCAAGATGATATAATAAATTACTGATACTTTAGTAATAGTACTATTCTTTTGCTGCAATGATTCTTGTGCAACAGCTATGACCTAAATTTTAAATAGCTTCATATTTATACGCCATGTAGGCATTCTATATACATAACACACTCCCATTTACTGTATTGAAATGTTAACCTTAATTTAGTGATGTTTGACTGATATCGTTAACCTTAAATACCAAGTCATTCATGAAAATTGAAGGCAGTATATTATAGTACTACAGTAATAAAGGAATGCAAGCTCACTGAATTAGAATTGATAGCTTGCAAGCATTTAGTGTGGGGCCCTTGAAAATGCAGGGCCCATAGCCTAAGCTACTTGTGCTGGATAATTAATCCAGCTGTGATGATAAACATAAAAACTGTCTCTTCATGGCAGCAATGCACAGTATCGGTTTACTAGTTATCACCCATAAAAAATGCAGATGTATTTCAGTTTCTTAGATGAGCATATGGTAAAAATATCTACCAATGCTTTAGTGAAGTTCAAGTGGTTTCTCCATATTCTCTTACTTTGAGACTCAATAGATCATCAATTCAAAGCTATTAAATTTCATTTGGGGTTTTGTCAAAAAGTGACTGAACTGATATTCTTATCTTTCAGTGCTGTAGTTCATTGTTACGTATAGAAAAACAGACTGAAAAAGTTGCACTGTTCATTGTATTAATAGATTAATTGTACAGAAGAAAATGTTTTTGCATTTGTGCTTTTCTCCTTTGAGGTGCTTATGCATTCACTGACCAAGTTTCTTGAATTTAAGAGTTTTGGAAAGACTGAATCAAGGTTGCCAGGTTTAGCCATAAGGGGAGATAATCCAAGCTTTATCTGAGACTTACCCAACACAGGTTGGAGGCAGAGGTTCGATACGAGCCTTTCTACGGTTGCCTGCCTCAAGAGGCTTCTATTGAACCACTGCCTCCAGACTCTCTAGAAATCGTTTCAACACTATTCCAATGCCCGTGTTAGATAAGTCTTTAGGATAAAGCTCAGATTATTTCCATTTCTGGCCTAATCTGAAAACCCTGGACTGAATTTCTCTTTAGAAAAAGCAAAATATAGAATTGAAAGTTTTATATCCAAAAAAGTTTGTAAAATCAATTTCTTTTTCTAAAATTCATAATATCCAAAATTTTGCAAAAAATTTTATATAGTGATCATACTGGAGAAAAAAAAAACCCAGACAATGATTCTTATAGATCAAGACAGAATTCCAAGGTACGGCTGGTATATCTGTTTGCAAACGAAATAGCTGTACTTAATAACTGTTCAGTTTGTAATGCCTGAATTATGAGAAAAGAGTAGAAACAAAGATTCAGTAAAAACGCAAAAATATGTTTGAAATCACTAAGAAAGTGATAATGCTAAAATAATTAGCAGTATGAAAGTAAAATCATCCTCTTCATTCCTGAATGGCAACAGGATTTTTTTTTTCTCATTTTGGCAATTTAAGAAAAAAAATCATCTTCTTTAATTAAGAGGCCTTTGTTGATTTCTTTTATAAATCAGGGAATCTGTTCTTGTTGCCTTATTCATTTATCTGTAATAATCGAGTGTTTTTTGTTCGTTTTCAACAATGGCAAGTTCTCATAAGATGATAGCGAGAAGTGGTCCTCTTCTATTTTCCTTGCAGCAATTAGAGAGAGAGAGAGAGAAACAATTGAGAGGCTCCATGATGTTATATGATTGATAGAAAAGTAGTATAACAGTGAGAGGTAGAGAGAAAAAAGTGAGAGGGTCTGTATGATAAACCAAGAGAGAAAGCAAGTATAAGAGAGAGAAAACAATTGAGAGGCATTATGGAGTTATGGATAGAGTGATAAAGGGAAAATTAGCATAACAGAGAGAGAGAGAGGAATGACTGAGCTCTATGATAGTGAGAAAAACTAGTAAAACAGGGAGAGAGAGAGAAAAGTGAAAGGCTCTTGATGTCTGAGAATGCTAGTATAACAAAGAGAGAGAAAAAAAACAATGAGGTTTTATGATGTTAGAGGATAAAGAGATAAATGGGAAACTAGTATAAGGCAGAGAGAGAAAAAAAACAATTGAGCTTTATTATAGAGAGAAAACTAGTATGAGGAAGAGAGAAAAGAGTGAGAGGCTCTTTGATGTTATAGATTGAAAGATAGAAAAGGAAAAATGGAGAAAAACAAGTGAGAGGCTCTGATGTTGAGAGATAGAGAACTAGTATAGCGAGAGAGAAAAAAACAAGTGAGATGCCCTATGATGTGATAGATAAAGAGAAAGTATGTATAACTAAGAGAGAGGAAATAAAATGAAAGTATCTATGATGTTAAATGATATAGAGAGAAAACAAGCGTAATGAAGAAAAAAGGAGAGTAAAAAAAAAAAGAAGGAATCTGGTGAGAGGAAATTATATAAAATATTGAATAGGTTTGTCTTTCTACTTTTCACATCGAGATGATGGAGAGAGAATGAATGAGAGTATGACAGAAAAAGAGTTTGTGGGAGAGAGAATGTAAAAGGGGCAGAAATAGTAAGAAAAGGAGAGGAAGTTCAGAGAATTTCTTAAATTTTTACGTACTTCTTTTTAGATGACAACAAAGGTCAATCTTATTAAATCAGTTTATCCACTGTTTATTTACTTATGCATACTCATAAATATATGCTTGTTCCTTAGAAATTAACAACACTGATATATATATAAGAAATATATTATATAATAGAACTAGCAGTGTTATCTCTGTGTTTCTCCTTAAACATTGGTGCAAATTTGGCATGTATATTAAATGGATCTAAAGGAATGTTTTAAAGTTGATCGTTTTGAGAAAATTCTATCAAAAGGTTTTAGAGGTGGGTTCTGTTTACAATGTTACTATGTTGAACTAAACCCTTGTTGTGATATCATCATTAGCCTTTTAGTTTCTGTCATAGGACATGGGAGAGTTCTGGCAAATCCTTGGGATGGTCTGCCATGGGCATTGTGGAGCCAATACTCTCTGAACTTGTTTAGTTTGTCACGCCATCTTATATTTTGCCAGCAACTCTTTTGCATATGATCTCTGGGGATCCATGTTGCAATTCATAATGTCCGTCGGTTGACTGACATTCTTGCAACATGGCCTGTCTATTGCCATTTGTGTCTTCTAAGAGATTCTATCATATCGCTGACTCTTGTTTATCTTCTTATATACTGAGCGGTTTTGTGATCTTTCCATGTCATGTTGAGCACAATTCTCTCATGTGATCAGCTTAAACTAATTATCTCTTGTGGTAGCCATCCTATAAATAGGAACTGCAGGGTGACAAGTCAGCTACCTATTGATAACTCACAGAGTAGATTGTCAAGTGAGTTACTCCCACTGGAAATACCCACGTGTCAATACAATAACCCAACTTTACATTCAATATATATATATATATATATATACTGGTTGGAAACGGCTTGACTGTACAGTGGTATATTATGCATATATGTCATGTGAGTTTGTAACTAAGCAGATGAGCAAATATAGTAGGTATACAATATGCATGCAAAATGTTTATTATGTGAAATGATAAACTAGGTATACAGTAATGTCTCCGTTAGTTGGCATTGAACATTTGATAAGAAGGAAGAAGAAATTGAGAAGTAGGTATACACCAAGCCGAATGTATTTCCCATTTCCATTCAGGATCATATGCATTCTTATTTTCACAAAAATACAAGCATAAATATCCAGTTAAACACATAGCACTTTTATATACCAATAAATACCTCCACACTCTTGAAAACATGCTCCTCTATGCTTACAAATTGCAATTGAAAAAACAGAAAAGTAGGTTTACACCAACAAACAATTAAGGAAGTATGCCAGAATTTTGTTTTGCATCATTTTTTGCAATGTTGCATTCCCTGTTGGTTCTCTTCTCAATAATTCATCTTGAAAACAGCTTCTCTCACTTGAAGAGTAAAGTGCTCCAAACATAATGTTATATGACACTCTTCTCTGCAGATACTGCCACACCATGATTGTTGTATAGATCTATTCATTCATTCTATTAGATGTCTACTTGTAGAATTTTCTATTGCTACTGTCTTTTCTCCTTCTTTCTATAACCTTAAATCAAGGAAAGATTTATATAAACGTTATCTTCAGTACATGTATACTATCAACCTGCGTTAGCTTTATCTATTCTCAATCAATATACAAATGTTATATAAAACGTTCAACCCTAAAATTTCCCTGCTTATATAGGCTGGAGTGGTTAAGAATATCTTGAAAGCAAAATTAATTCCTGGATGCCAACAAAGTATTTTAAAACTACAGTACAAGTTTGCCATACAAATTTGTACAAGAGCTATAAATATTTTTTGTAGATTCATTCTAATGTTGTTGAAGTTGTTACTACTTCAATGAGTTTCTTGATAGTAGGCTGAGACAGAAAAACTAGAGATAAGCTGTTGAATAACATATTGTTACTGTCAAGTCTATTTCTTTCTATTACCTTCAAATCTAGGAGATAATTCTTATAAACGTTATCTTTAGTGTATGTATACTATCAGCATGGGTTAGCTTTCATCATCAGTTTTCTATTGTCCATCATTGGACGCAGCTCTTCCCTGAGATTTGCCAGATCTCTCTATCATGGGTGTCGCGAAATTTCAACCTGGACCTGTATTTTATATCATCATCATTATCATCATCAGTCTTCTATCGTCCTGCGTTGGACATAGACCTTCCCCTGGATTTCCCACATCTCTCTATTATGGGTATCCCAGAACCAATACTTCCTGAACTTGTCTAGTGCATCCCTCCATCTTGTATTCTGCCGCCTACAGTTATGCATGTGATCTCTTGGGATCCATGCTGTGAGTCGTGATGTTCATTGGTTGTCTGCCATTCTTGCAAAATGACCAGCCCATTGCCATTTAAGATTTTTAAAGGATTCTATGATGTCCCTGACTCCTGTCTTCTTCTGGATGTACTGTGCTGTCTTGTGGATTCTATGTTTTTCCAGACTCCTGTTTTTTCCCTGATATATTGTACTGTCTTGTGATCTCTCCATGTGAGGTTGAGCATGATTCTCTCATGAGCATGTTGCATGCTTCTCAGTTTGCGGGTCTGTCTCACGGTAAAGTTCCATGTTTCGGCTCCATAAGTGACTATTGGGAGGATGCATTGGTTGTACACACTTCTTTTAAGGATTAATGGGATCTTCTTGTTCTTGGAGGTTGAGCGTGCTCTGCCGAAGGCTTGCCATCCTAGAGCGTTTATTAACTTGATTTCTTCTTCTTTTGGTGATTAACTCTATAATTTCCATTTTTATATAAGCCGGGGTGGTTGAGAATATCTTGAAAGAAAAATGATTTCCTGGATGCCCACAAAGTATTTTAAAACTACAGTACAAGTTCTCTGTACAAATTTGTACAAGAGCTACAGATCTTTTCTATAGATTCATTCTAATGTTGTTGAAGTTGTTACTACTTTGATGAAATTCTGGATTCTGGATTGAGATAAGCAGGCAAATAACATATCTGTTAGCAGGGGCATAGTTGGAGTAGCTGTATGTAGCTCTGAGCAAAACAAGGAATTGAAATAATTAAAAAATACAGATTGAAGGAGGTGCACTTTACAAAGAACGTTCTCAAAGAATTATTACAATACATATATTTATACTGTAATATATTCTCGTACAATTTATCTGTACATAAATAATTGCATCATTTTTGCTATGTACTGAGCTCGTATAATTGAATAACTGCAGCCATCAAAGGTGACAAGGGGTTCTATGTGCATGTGTTAGTGTGTTCCAGTCTTCCTGGCTATACTGTTTTGTCTACAGACTTGAAAATTGGCATCAGTACTATTTATTTGAAAAAAAAATCTCGGCCTTATTCTGACAAGTTTATTAATAACATGAGATTTTCAAGAATCTATATGTTTCCCAGTGGAGAATGACAATGATGCCAAAAATAGACTTTCTTCTGACCGTATATAATTTTCAATGTAATTTTCTTTATGTCTTCAAATTTTGACACTATGGTTGATCAATTATTTACTGTGATGGTGAATTATAAATATAGTCAATCCAAAAGTAACAAACATAGTTACTCTTGCAAATATATTTTGTTTATTTCATGTACATACAAATTATTTGTGTATAGCTTGCAAAATACAGAGACAGGAAAATTTAATTTTGACTTCAAAAAATAAGTCTAATTAAATTTAGAAACAATTAGACTGTTTCTAATTAGTTGGTGACAATATGAAAAAGGATCAAAGAGAGAGTTTTAATTAATGGCTACCATTGATGAAGCAATAGACTTTGTAAGACAACAAAACTAATTAAGAGAATTGTAATTTCATTTCATACAATTCAATAATGCCACAAGTGAATATTTCAATAGAAGAAAACAATATAAGAGCTTGTTTACACACCATACTCACCTATTTTTTTTCTGGTTTAAGTTCACAATTCGTTGCTCTGCACAAATCATATAATTTGGCTGAGATGCCCACTCGCATCAATTTAAAAAAAATCCAAAGCTTTATCTTCTTTTTCAGAAACTGTTCTTTCTAAAGGCATAATATCTTAACAAAATGTGTATTTTTAACAAATAACAAGTAATTGTGAAATTCCCATTTCTTTTTAATACCAGTATGGAAGCATAAATTATGAAAAATTCTTAAATTCAAGAAAGAATGAAAATTTTTCAGAATAGAAAAAAATCGAAACTGCAAAAGTTTCCTTGATTGTCTAGAATAAAAATTAGTAACTAGAGTCAACAATTTGTTACAATAGATGATTAATTCTTTACAATATTATTGTTGCAGCTACTTCTTTGCCATTTGCACCTGATTAGGAGTAGTGTTGGCTGTTGTTATAGAAAGAACCATTGAAACTAGACACGACCTTGACTGAGCAGGCTCACAGACAAATAAGATCAGAATTACATGGAGTCCATTAACTTCTACTCAGCACAAACCTTTAACTCTTTCATGAAGCACATTTTTAGTGATTGGAAGATGAAATGGAAATGAGAAGTTCTTCAAGAAATGAATTGAGAGCATTCAATTATTTGAAAACCATCCACTTAATATCTAATAAAATATTGCAAATCAAATTAAATGTTGATAAACACTTATTTATATATATCGTATATTTTGGCTAATAAAGCAACCTTCAGGAGAGACGACACCCAAATTTCAGTTTTTTGATTTGCTGTTTTTATATCAGGTTTTTAGAACAACACTTTTTAAAAATTTTTTACTTCAAGTGTTGCCTTATCCATTGAAATATATTAAGTGTGTGTGTACATATATGCGTGTGTGTGTGTGTATATATATATATATATATATATATATGTATGTACATATAATGTGTATAGAGGTATATATATATCTGTTCACATGTATGTATGTATGTATGTATATATATATATATATATATATATATGCGTACATATTTACACATGTTTAAGTATATATATGTGTGTGTATACATACATGTTTATACATGCGTATAGATGTACATATATATATATAAAGTACACAGACTGATACATAATTCACATATACACACACGGAAATGTATATAAAGTATCCACATCAGCTCCAGGGTATAATAGTTCATGCTGATATGGTTTAGTTATAAAGCAATATAGTTTTGATATGATTATATACTAAAGAATATTTTTCTCATTATGATACTTAATACAAATATTCATATATTGGATATGAAGTTAGAAATATAGTTGGTTTTTACTGAAAAAATAATGGGAAAAGAATCATTTTTAAGAAAAGCTCATCAACCCATTACTACACTAATTGTGAAACTAGGGATTTCTCAAAATTACTGAAATGCTCAGGGATTTCACAGAATCACTAGTTTCACAATCTTCCTGTAATATACATATTCATTAAGAATATATAGCAAGTGAAGAAAGAACACTTTAAAAATTGAACTCATTAACATCCGTAGAGTTTCTGATATAATGTAAATTCATGGATTTGTCTGCAACAGAAAAGAATGATTGAACATGCTTTATCCACAATGAACTGTGATTGATGGAATGAATTGAGAGAGGGAGAGGGGGAGTGTATGCAGTACAGTTGTCTGCTGTTACCAGACAGATGTATAGGCTGATTTTATAGATGAAATGTTTGAAACAGAAACAAAGAGAAGAAAAACAATATAAAAACTTGACTTAATTTTGCTGGATAAAAGAAGAGTCTGTTGGCAGGATAACATCCAACAGTAATCTTGTTTGTTTCAGTCACTTTTTATCACTGATGGAAATGGATTTTTGGAACTAGGTATAAGGTAAGGCACAGGAATCACAGAGAGGTCTCTCAGAGATGACTGAAGTGAACCAATGTAGTAAGAGTTTTCAAGGTTCTGAGGACGATTTTTTGTTTAGTTTTGTTTGTAAATAAGGCCAATTTCAGGGCCGTTTTGAGATGATATATCATACTCCGAAAATGAGAAGTTGGTATATGCAATGACCCCCTCCCTATTTCCACTGGCGCTTTTTGGAAATAGTTGTCTGACTTGATGCAATATCAGGATATCAATATTTAACAGAAAGAACAATCAGGTTTTGAATGTCAGCAGTGGGACTCTCCATGCTGCGACATTGGCAGAGTTAGAATAAATGATAATAGCAGGGATGCTTAAGGTTGAAGAGGTAGAGCAAGGAAAATGTTGAATATATACAAGGAATTCCATCGAAAAGAAAAAAAAAGAAGTCAAAGTGAAAATTGAATTATTGGGAAAGGAAATGAAAAGTGTGAAATGAATGAGAAAAGAAAAATGAGCAAGATAACAAGTCGGTGAGAGAAAGCTGAAGGAAAAAGAAGAAAAATGAGAAGACAAAAAAGTGAAAAAAAAGAAAGAAGTTGATGAAAAGAAGGAAATGTGGAAGAAGAATAAGCACTTAAAATATGGTGAAACTGTTGAGAGGTGTAGGAAGAGATTTGGGAGCCTGGGAGGGCTAGGCTCTTTGAGCCCTCCTGCCCCAACATTTTGTCGGAGGTCAGCAGATATGCAATAGGTGTATTACTATTTATTAAGTTTTGGGGGCCTTCCTCCATTTGTTGCCGTAGGAGTGAGGGCGTTTTCAAATAGCCCCCCCCCCAACCCCCTCTTATCTATGCCTTAGCAACTACTACTGATAGCAGCAGGGGGAAAGCATGCGAATACAATGAAACCACTCGTCTTTTACGGGTTTATCTTTCTGCATTAATTACATAACAAAGTAAAGAAAAAAATATCCTGATCGTTGTGATTTTCCTCTTCTCATTGAAGAGTACAACACAAAAAAAAGCATAAAAAGAGATCGATCACTATGATACCCACGGAAGAGAATCTGGAAGTTAAAAACAAGGAGAGAGAAAAGACAAACAAAGGACCCTGTGAAAAAAAAAAAAAAAATGTTGTTTCCCAGCCGTAAACAAACCCAACCAACCTCTTGTCAATAAAATAAGGTTTCCCTTTGTCATGGTGCAGCTACAATTGGCGCTGCTTGCATTTTGCATGCATTCAAGGATAATGTCGGTTAATTTATACCAATCCTGTTCACAGAATGACAGCAAAGAAGACTGTATTTTCCATTATCTTATAGCTCGGCCAACATCCATTCTTGCTTGTTTTGGGGGTTTGTTTTGTTTGTTTTTTTTACGTGGAAAATTCTGCCAAGAATACCTGTTGGGCAGAAAGCATTAACCCCCAAACTGCTATTCTGATGTAAATTTAGTCATTCAATAGAAACTGTCACATGACCAACATTAATTCACAGCATGCCATGTTGGGGATGATCAACCAAAAATTGGAAAAAAGGTTGATCAATGAATGAGTTACATCTATTGCCTTTTGTTGCATTATTAAAGTGTCTGGATTTTCAAAAAACAAGCATGCACACAACAGGACATAAAGTAAAGGACCAATTTTGCCTGAAATTATGTTATAAATCAATCCCCCTCTGAAAACCTATTTTGGAACAAACTTAGAAAAAAAAAAGTTTAATAAGGAGTAAATGGTTAAATTTTTGGTCCCTGGCTCCATTGATGCTACCTGTACATGTGGTACATACATGTGTAGCCAAACAGCCAGCCAGAATCACTGAAAAACAGGAGAAACCTATATTGACAGTTTTGGCTGACAGTCTCTCTAGATCAATAATTTTCTAAAGAAAAAAATCCAGACATATACACATTTTTCAACTCCGCAAGAATAAAGATAGATTATATCTGAAAAACTTGTGTCAACCTTTTTTTTTTTAAGAAGAAACAAATATTTTCCAAGAAAAAAATTAGAAAAGATGTTTTATGTATTGTATAAGTTACTATCTTTAGTATGCAAAAGTATTTGTTTTATGATAAGTAGAAAGAATAATTCTGACTATCAATCTTTTGGGGGGAAAAAGCAATGTAAAAAAACATTCTCTGTATTTTTTGCAATTTCACAGGGGCAATATAATCCGTCTGTGGTCTGAAATACAAGTAGAACTATTGAAAAAAAAGTGTTCTCCTACAAAATAGACAAGTTGTTGATTGGATATTTGGTTATTTGACGATCATCATCTGATTGCGATTAAGCAAATAGCAAGGTCGCTCTTATCAAATATATTGGTCAAAGAACTGCCCCATATCTCAGAAACGAGTAAATGATGTATTTTTTACCATTCAATGATATGTTTTGAAGATCCATTTAGATTTCAACATGATCTGACCTGGCCTGTTAGCAATGGTAGCCCATGGGACCCGCACAACCCACTACTCTGTATGTGTATTGGGAGGGCTGCTGGAGCCATGGGGATGCAATATATCTGGAAAACCCTGAAAAATCTAATAAAAATAATCTAAACGAACCTAAAAAAAACCTTCAAAAGGATTTGCAGGAGGCACAGTCAGACCTTGTGCCGCCACTACTGTTAGTCACACTTTTTAAAGCTTAATAACACTAATGAAGATAGAAAGATGAGATCTTCATCAATAGATAGCCCATTCTTTCAAGATTTATCACATGTGACAAATATGGTTGTTTATCGTAGTTTTTGCAATTATAATGTTATTTCTGAAGCAAGTGATTTTTTTGTTTTCTTTACTTTCATGGGTGTAAAATACGTTAACTAAACCTATCGTACAGAAAGTTATTCTACACTCTCATAAGCAGGGATTATCTCATTTTTAGTATTATTCAGGGATGTATAAAGATTTTCTGAACATGTTTTCAGTACGCTCATTGCATGAGTAAGGCAGGGTTGCCAAATTGTGTTACAAGTAGCAAATTGGCTAACTTTTGAGAGTTGTTGGCTCCTTTTCAAAATCACTATCTGTAAATATTTTACCATGAAGATATATATAAGAGTTAATCTAAAGAAAAAAATGTTGGGAGTCAGGGGGTAACTTTTTTTATTTTGTATTTTGAACGAAACTTGATTAAAAGTGCCTAGAAGCAATTTTTTCATTTTGTGGTCCATGTTTGAGTTGACGTAACAAGAACAAGAACAATCCTCACCTAATTCACGGAAGTAAACACTTCAATGTTTGTTTATTCTGTCATGTTAAACTAAATTGATGCATTAAAAAAACGCATTATCCCTACCATGATTTGAAATCACAAACAAGTGATAGTCAAGTGGCTGTTTACGAACTAGGCCAAACAGACAAGTTCTATATATCTACAAATCTATTTATTATATACTCAATATGAAAGTTGTAGTCGTCATCTTCAGTTGGAATAAAAATAAGAATGGAGTTTGACCTTGCATCCACCAGGCTCATTGCATTTGTAATTTTATGATAGTAGTTATATTTTAAATACACCTATCTTTCAAAAAAAAAATTGAGACATTCTTTATGATACTCTAAAGAAATCTACACTTTGAGTCTATGTGAATGGAATCCCCTGAATCTTAACCACATATGAAAAACAAGATCCAGAATTTGATAGCAAGTATTTTAAGGTTATTTACAATTAGTAATTGAAGTACAGCATCGAATCAGGCAATTTCCTACCTTACATGCATAAAACATTTCTCAGGAGAACTTTTTTCTTTTCAATTTCTGGTGTATCCAATCTATTGGATTTTTGAATCATCCAAAATTTTCTAGCCTTAAGAAAATATGAATTGATGTTTAATGAAGAGGGATTCTATTTACTATACAACTATAATGCTGAACTAGGTACTTTATTTCTGCCATTTTTATGGAAGTGCACTTTACATGACCTCTTATTAATAATGGCCGCATTATGTTTAAAAGTGACAATATAATACTCCTCGCTAATACAAAAATACTGATGGAAGAACAGCTTATATGAATTATCTTCCCTTTGATCTGATTTTATTTTGGATGAATTCTCTTGTTTCTTTTCATGTTTACAATATCCTTACTAGTGTATTCATATACAGACATGTACAAATATCTTTGTGTTTTATAGAGAGTATGTAAATTCTTTGTGCAAATAAGTCCTTGTTATAATGATTATAAAGTATGGATATGTAACAAGAACTTCTGTTGTCCATTTGTTTTTCTGATGAATGTTTTGTCTACAAATGGATGTTCTGTTAAAACCTTTTTGCCAATTTCTAAAAAAGCTTATCAATCGAGTGGCAGCTGTTCAGTCAAACTGACATTTAGGGTTTAGTAATAAATTTGTATCTTTATTTTCTCAAAATATTTATATTTCATATTGCAAAAAACCCCCAAAAAACTTGATCATAAAGTGAATTTTTGTAATTTTTTCTATTTTTGGTTTTACTTTTGAATCTGTATATCTATTGTCTCAAAATATTTATATTCAATATAACAAAAAAACTAAATTTAACCATATGTTGTTTCATTAGAATAAAAAATGAAATTTCAATTCTATTTAAAACAAACTGGGCAACCCTTCTGCATCCAGCTAAATCTGATAAAAACTAAAAGATACTCTCATAAGACCATTGAGATTAAAGAACAAAAAGAATGATCTTAGTCCCTTTCTTAGTATTATTATAAATTAAGTATTTACTAACATTTTTAGAGTTCTTTTTGAGGTAACAATAATAATGTTCATACCCCATGGATGGTGTTGTAACATTCCTAGAAAATCATTGCTTACTTTCTAGAACATTTTTGCAGATGAACTTCAGACCTGCAGTAGGAATTTTGAATTAATCTCTCTTAGAAGGTTGTAAGAGAAAAAGTCAATTCTATAGAAAAATTGATAAATCCTTTCGAACTGTGTGTGACTCCAAATCCACAAAAAGAGACAAAGAAATTAGAAGTCTATTGATAATACATGTTCATATTTGTATAGAATTCAGATCTCTGCCGGACAGAGAGGTTATCATGAAAGAAATCTTTGCTCGGAAGAAAAGAATCCTTGAGGAAATAGAATTCAACGCCTTGTAAAAATTTTTTTTTCTGCTTAGAAATTAGAAAATAGACAGATTTAGCATGAAAGATTTTCCTCGAGTTAAAATGATAATGACTTTGTAAAATCAAAGAAAGAATATAACACGCACAATACCACTGCTGTCTGGGCATCTAATCTCAATGTCAATACATGGACAAACTCAATTCAAGTATTGTTTATCAATATAAGTAGTCTCCATAGAGACTCCTCTATTAAAATATGGAAATATATACAATGTCCTATTAACCCTTTCAGTCTTGATTTTAATAATGTTGAAAAATATTTGTTAGCCATATAAAGACAACTAACATTGAATGATAAAGAAACATTAAGGCAAGCACTAATTTTTATTGAAAAATAAAAATTGGTCTTACACGTACCAACAGAACATGCAGGTCTCCTATCAATTGATAAAACATGGTATGTGAAATTATTGTAAGTACATGAAGAGTTAAAAGTATAAGCAAACTAGTGTCATTTAATGAAACTTACTGCCATTCACAAGGGTAAATAAGACAAGTTTCTACTCATCCCTATCGGTTTCTACTGATTGGCAGATAAATTATTCATAGATTTATGCAGCACTATTAAACAGTCACTAGATTCGACTGCTTTGTATCTTTTGTCATTTTTAGATGACTTTGTATTTTTATCAATTTCACTCATTAATCAACCCAAGAAATTTTTTGATATAGAAAGCAGCAAAAAAACCCCAAAATGACATAATATCAAGGAAATTCTTCTATAAATTTGAAAGAAAAAAAAAAAAAAATGATACAAATCTTATAACCATTCGTAGAGCATATCTGGAACAAACATTAATGGTGGAGTAGCTCGTACTCTTTCTGGTTCATATAATAATAACCACCCAGAAACACTATTGAATGGTTTACTAGCTGTATTTCCAGCTTGTTATTGCAATAAACTTTCTGGTTTGTCATGATTGAAAAAGCAATCATTCAGTACAGGAACAAAATAATGAGTCAAAACAACTCTATTCTAAAAGTACAACAACAAATCATAATAAAATATTAGTATTATAAGTATTCTAATTCTAATGCCAGTCACTATGATCAAGTGAAAGAGTGTTTGCTTCAAGTTCAGTCTGTTGCCTTCAATCCATAGGCAGGTCATACCAAAGACTTTAAAAAAGGTACTCAATGCCTCTCTGCAAAGCATTCAACATAAAGAGTAGAATTATGGAAGTGTGGACATAGATGAACTCTGTCAGGCTATATTGACCAAGACACTGCCATGAAAACATAGGTGTCTCTCTGACACAGTGCAGGTTTCTCCATCCCCTTTACCAAGTTATAGGACTATAGACTAAAGAGTTCTAACACTTATGAAAGAAATTTCCAATACACTAAAAAGACAAAAAAATAATTTTCATGTAACCATGCCTTGAGTGCCTTGGCAACAAAATATACAAACTTCTTACAATTTTTAATCACTCTGATCACAAAAGATTCAAGAGATGCAAGAACTCATACACTAACATTATAAAATATTAGACTTTAAACTCATATTCAATTCCAAGATATAAAATGTAATTTCCATCTCTAACTCTGAAATCTTCAAAATTATCTAGGGATTTTTGCAAATATTTTTCATTAAAACTTATTGAAATATTTTGTTGGCTAGAGGATTAGATTTTAATCATTTGATACAAACTTTTTAAAGTCAGGGTTAAGATGATAATTACAATGAGTAAGTATGAAAATGTTTTTCAGAATAGTGCGTTAATGCTATGTATTGAAACTTTTTAAAAAATGTAATGAATAGAAGCATTATTGAATGGCCTCAATATGCTTTTAAAAAGTGAGTGGGTCAATTATAAGATTATATGTCGGTGAATATATGCTAGCTCTAATTAAAGGCAAGAGACAGTGACTATCAACAGCCGAGCACACATTCATTTCTTTTCCATAATAGTTATTTAAAACAATATAACTTACTAGCAAAATTAACAGAAGATGTTGAAGATAAGGTCTCATTGTTAATCTTTACCAGAAATTTCCAGCAGAATGATAGATAGATAACTAGTTGAAGT
Organism: Thysanoteuthis rhombus; assembly: GCA_963457665.1. NCBI lineage: Eukaryota > Metazoa > Mollusca > Cephalopoda > Oegopsida > Thysanoteuthidae > Thysanoteuthis > Thysanoteuthis major. The sequence goes on from OY735210.1 coordinate 11,757,339, forward strand.
ACCAGACAACCCCTGATTGAATATCTAAGGAGAAAAAAGAATCAAAATTGAAGAATTTAATTAAAGGAGGAAAAAGTTCCCTTTTACTTTGACCTCTAAAAGAATTATATATAAACAAATAAAATGAGAAGACATGTATAGATGTATATTGAACTGAAATTAAGGGATCAGTTCAGTATCATAGTTATTTTAAATCAAACCCACTCTAGAACATTGAAAAAAAAAGTTTTTTTCAGAACTTTTCACTTCAAAACCTTTCCCTAGATTCATTTAATATGCATGCTATATTGAGTTGAGCTGCACCCATGTTTAGATGGTTTGTATAGTGTCACAGACAAACAGACAGTATAGCACCTATTACTTATATATTCAGATTATATTTGTATATAAGATACAATGTGATAGGCAGATAATATATATCATAAAAAATGAAAGCAAAAATACAAATATCTACTCTGCTATCAGATTGAAAGAGGCAATATATATTATGTTCATGTGTTTAAAATGCATTTCAAGTCTATGTAAAAGAAATAGGAAATTTGGTAAAACCACTTTTGATACATCATCAGGAATGCTACCATTTTAAAACGTCTGATGACCTCCCAGACATGCTCATCATACCTCAAGGCATCTAATAAGATCTTGATAGAATTTTAGAGAATTTGTCTGGATCATCGATAAGTACACTAAAAATTACATTATTGGCCTCAAACATCTTGGCAGATGCTGGCACAGAGTATTGTCTTGAGACATGGGTCAAAGCTGATGTCAGACCACAGATAAAGAACAACCTGGAGCACAAAGAATTTCCCAAGAGGTTGACTAAGAAGGAGAAAGCAGCTTCCTAGAGCTATCACAGTGGTTTGGGGCTTCCAGGGTTATCCCAAGCCCGAAAACTATATGAATTTGGTTGAGACCATGGTGATTATGAACTAAATGAAGAGAGCAAGAAAGTCGGCCAACACATGAACTCCTGCAAGACGAAGATCATGTGCAATAACCACATTGGAGATAAAAACACTAAGATCAAAATCGAGGACACAGAAGTGGAAAAAGTAGATCACGTCATCTACCTAGGACAACAAATCTCCATGAGACCCTCAAAAGAAGAAATCAAGCAAGGAATCACCCCAGGATGACAAGCCTTTGGCAGAGCAAGCTCAACCATCAAAAATGAGAAGATCCCATTAAATCTAAAAAGAAGAGTGTAAAACCAATGCATCCTCCCAATAGTCACTTATGGGGATGAAACATGGAACCTAACCAAGAGACAGATCCGCTAATTGAGAACCATGCAACATGCACATGAAAGAATTATGCAGGGCCTCACATGGAGAGACCACAAGACAGCACAGTACATCCAGAAGAAGAAAGGAGTCAGGGACATCATAGAATCCATTAAAAATCTCAAATGGCGGTGGACTGGCCATGTTGCAAGAATGGTGGACAACCGGTGGACATCGTGACTCACGACATGGATCTCCAGAGATCACATGCGCAACTGAGGCCAGCTGAGTATTAGATGGAGAGACAAGGTAGACAAATTTAGAAAGTACTTGCTTCACAACGCTCATGATAGAGAATTGTGGCAAATCCTGTGGAAGGTCTATGTCCAATGACGGATGTTGAAAATGATGACTATGGTGAAGAACTATGGTAAAATTGGCTGTAGGCTGTCCCATGGAGTCCATATTCATGACACTCCTCTTGATAAATACCAGAAGTAAGGTTTGGTTTATGAAAGTGATTTACAGTAGAATGCTTAATCTGGAAAAACTACTCACTTCAAAATCTTTTGTGATCAATTTTATTTGAAATTAGAGTAAATATGTTGATTCGGAGTCATGTTTGTTTTTCTGAAAAATGTGAATGAAAATATGCAAATTCATCTGTTGTCTGATTGGAAGTAGATTTTAAATCATCACTGTTGTGGTGGCAAAAATAAAGTTTGGAGGGATGATAGCCATTTTCTCTACTTTTTACTCATAAGCTATTAGGAAATAGCACTCACTACGCAGGAATAAAAATATTGTTGCACAATGTAATATATATTATTAAAAATAAAAGCAAGAATACAAACATCTAATCTGCCATCAGATTCAATGAGGCAGTATGAAAGCAAGAATATGCAGGGGAAGCTTTTCTCCCTTTTAGGGGTCAAAGTGAAAAGGATCTTTTTTCCTCCTTTGATTTAATTTTACAAGACTGAAAACTTTAGTCCGTTTTTCCCCCTCTTTAGATATTCAACCTGGCATAGACGGGTACTTCAACAAGTTATCTGTGTTTCATTCTGACAAAAATTTCTGGTAAAGATGAACTATAAGACCTTGCATTGTCAAGGACAAAAAAAATTTTCTACATCATCCTTTAATTTAGCGAGTCAGTTACATTGTTTTAAACAACTTTCATGACAAAGAAATGGATGTGTGCTGGTACAGTACCCACAATAGGAAACACGCTTTCCCACAAGAGGAAGATGTGACACAAGGTTGTTTTTGATGTGGGGTGCCTCAGCAAAGATTGCTCCAGTCCCTACAACTAGTATTGTGAAGGTGTCATGGCAAGCCCAACCCATTCCTTTTAGTGTGATGGGAGGGTACTGCTCACCTGACACTAAGCCGAGTATTTTTTTGAGGCCATAGGATGAATCCTAGGCCTCTTGCACTTGGTAATACCGAGCTTCAGTAGGCCATCATCGGCCATGGTATTACACAAACTCAAAGTGAAAGCAAGTTCTGTGAACAGATACTACACTTTGATCTTGAACTAAAAGATACCAAAAGGGGATGCTGATTGAGACCAAACACAATTTTGATGCTGAATAGACCAGCAAGGCTGAAATATTACTAATAAAGATATCATTATAACATCATTTGAATTACTCGTGATTAAGTAAAAAAAAAAAAAAATTAAATGGAATTCAAAATTTTAATGAAAATATTTTAATGAATTTTTACAAATTTTGATCATGATTTAATTATTTGTAAAATAGAACAAATAGTTTTTTTCTGCAAAAATGATGCTACATTCTATTTCTCCTTGTTATATTCGTAACAGAATGATGTCTGGGAAGGGCGCCAAATTAATTAATTGAAAAATAGTTTTGGGGGTTTTTTCTTTTTTTTTTTTTGCCACGGTTAATTATTGCTGTGGACACTGTTTTCCCATGCCAAAATTTCAGCCAAGCTCTGAATCCTAATGGAGAAATCTAGTGTCATTACCTTGCTTTGGATCTTTATGATTCTACACCTGGAAAGTTGATGTATGGATCTCCTTGCATGTGAAACTCGGAATAGGGAAGTGCTGAGAAATGTTGCAGCTTTTTTCAGCATGGTTTTTTAAATAACTTTAATAAGTCAGTTGTGATTTTGACTCTGGGTGAGTAAGATATCTCCTTGTCCTGCTGGGATTTAAGGCCAACAAAATGATACAGGATTGAGATGTTTGCCTCCCCTCTTTCCCCATAGAATCAAGTGGTCAAGATTGATGATCATAGTAATAACTCTTACACTCTCTCTCTCAGTCTCTCATGATTTTTTTTCTTTTGTCCCAAGAAATAAACATCTCGAAACAAGCATCTACCAATGACGTTTGATTTTTGATTTGACATACATGTCTATTGCAACTGTAAGTACGCATGAACCGATACCAGTGCAAATAGATATCAGGTGTATGACTATACCATTTGCATTATACAAAAGAAAATTGAAACCCAACAAAATACACCAATCAAGATTATTGCTAATACTGGAAATATTATAAAAATCAATGATAGTTTTTATGATAATATCAATGACAATGGCAATATGTTTACTATGAATCATGTAACACCTTACTATGAGTTCCTATAAATCCTCAAAGTGAAAGATAGTACACCCTTAAAAAATTGTTTATTAGTTTATGATTATACAAGTGAAAAACTTTCTGTTAGTTTTAAAAATGTTTTTACTTTTCAGATAGAAAAAAGGTCTAATAATACTCAAAATCCATCAAAAGAATCTTTATTTTCGACACATATAAATACAGAAAAATAAGGAAGAAATTCTATTAAACATAAACCAATACTTGCTTGGAACAACTTATGGAAAAAATTCTATTAAACATAAGGCAATACTTGGTTCATAAAAGTTTTTTTTTTCCAAAAACGGATCTAGTGAATATAAGCAAAAGTGGTCTCAAAATAACTATCAAAAATATCTTCCACAAAATCATATTCATGAATTATTGTCTACTCAATTTGATTTTATTGTCTGCTCTCTGAATATCATATCTTTACTTGCTCTCTACTCTATAAGTAGAAGGAATGTTAATTTCACTTATCTGGAAAAATATGGATATAATACAAGATAATTTTTATGGGAATCCATAAAGGTGGGTACTGCTTGTGAGGCAATAAGCTTAATTTGTACCCTCCCCATCAATGATGGACAAAAAATGCTAGAAAAATTGTATAATTGATATGTCATGTTTATTGGTGAAATAAAACAATGATCATAATAATCATTATTATTTTTATTAGTATAATGTTAGTGTAAAATCAATACATTAGGTGTTGGTGAAGAGGTGTCTTATCTTCATTTCCTTTTTTTGTTTATCCCTTCAACTCTCTATCTTCATTCCTTTCTTTCTTCCTTTCCATAACCAATAATGCATAGTGCATCTTCCTCCCTCTATATCTTTACTTCTGTTCTCCTCCTTTTCTCTACCTTCTTTCATTTTTTTCTTTCTCTATTCAAAGCAGCCAACAGTGTCTATCCTTCTTTTCCCCTCCCTCCCACTCCAATTTCTTTCATATCAATTTCTCTTTCTGTTAAAATTCATATTCTGTATTTCCGTCTTACTTTGTCTACATTGCACAAAATAAATTAAGAGTTCAGAAGTGGTTGTAGTTTTATTATTAGATACTAAATTTGCCTGGTTTTTTTTTTCTGGAAGAAAACAAAAATTCCAATATTTTCTCTCTAAATTATGAAAAAATATTTATTTTACTTTGTTCTATTAACTTGAAAGAATTTTCTGATTATCATATAAAGGGTTTTTGAATTGTGTATGTATTATGTTTGCATGTTTAAAATGCGTTCCCAAATCATATTAAAAAAAAGTAGGGAAGTTTTAAACAGTAAATTGTTGTACTTATTTTCAATTACTCATTCAATATTTTTATGATTTCAGTTACTAGAAAATCTGCCCTATCAAGTAGATTTCCAGCTAGTTTTTGCTGATGGTCTTCACCGAGAAAAATGTAAACACACTACAGCCAGAAGTTGGTCATTTTTGCTTGGTAACTTGGGAACAGCCAATGAAAATAAGTAACAATTATCCTCTGATTACTTAACTCATATTTTAACAGGGCCACGAAATTATAGGTTTGTTCATGTATGACTAATTCATACAAATATATATTTTAGTATAGATGTATGAATTGCAAAAGAAAAGTATGACCACTAATTTAGTATCAAGTTGATGAGTAAAAGAAAATACAACTCAATTTTTTTCTTCCTTTTTAGACTTCCATACTTGAAATTATAAGCATTAGTTTCAACTCTTTGGAATTATAGTTTAAAATCTGCCTTCGCAAGATATCTTTAACATAGAACTGTTTTCTCGGGGTGAAATAATTTTCAGGTAGAAAAAATTCTTCAGCCAAGAAAATTCCCATAACTGAAATACATATGATGCAAAGAGGTAGTTTATGTTCATAGAATCTAATCTTAGTTTATTTTTTTGTCAAAATCCAGTCCAAGTCAGAGGCTGGCTACTGTAACAACAATAAGAACAATCCTCACCTAATTCAGGAGCGTAAACTCTTTGCTGTTTGTCTGTCGAATCACATTAACCGAACTGATACATGAAATCAACATTTCTCTACAGTGATTTCAAATCATGACCAAATGGTCAGCAGGCAGCTCTCTCACCAACTGAGCCAAACTGACAAGTCTTATATATCTATGAAATTTTATATAGCAAATACACAAAGGCTTTCTTCATCCTAAGAAATAGATACATATATGAAACAAACTTTTCCTTACCATGATTTGAAATCACTATCAAGTTATCAGTAGTTGGATCTCCTATGGGTTAAGCAACACTGACTAGTCTTACAAGTTTATGGAAATTTATGTAACAGATATGTAAAGGCTTATTTCATTCTAATGAATTATTTATACTTCAAAATATATTTTTTTTATTTATCATATACACAATACAAAAGTTGCAGAAATCATCTAAAGACAGGGTAGATGTCTGAGTGGAGTTTAACCCTGCAGCATCCAGGCTTGTTGTCTTTCTGAACTTTTTTTCTCTCCAACACGGGAAAAAAAGTCAACTATTTTGATAAAACCAAACAGAACTGTTTCATAGACGTTATCTATATTTTTGACATAGCATTATCTTTCTAGAAAAATGTCCCTACTCTTCATCCATTATTTCACGTGCTGGGGGAAAATATCATTTAAAATCTAACAAAGGAAATATCTCATTTTGAATATACTAAATCAATCATTACATTAATATATTAACATTTTTATTCCAAAAATTTCAAAACATTCACATATATATGTTTTTATTTACTGGTTGATATATGGAGAACAAAACTATCCTCCCTTTTTACAAGCCAGTAAAACGCTGACCTGGAAAAAGTGGACCACTACATCTACCAAGGACAACGACTCTCCATGAAACCCTAAACAAAAGAAGAAATCAAGTGGGTAATCATTCTAGGATGGCAAGCTTTTGGTCAAGTAAACCTGAACTTTAAAAAAAAGAAAATCCAATGTCTTAAAAAGAAGAGTCTATAACCGATGCATCCACCCGATAGTCACCTATGGAGCTGAAACATGAAACCTAACCAGAAGTTTGACTCTCAAACTGGAAACCATGCAACATGCACATGAGAGAATTATGCTCACCATTTCAGCACTGTGTATTAAAGAAAAAAAAGAGAAGTCTGGGATATCATAGAATCCATTTGAGAACTCAAATGGCAATGGACTGGTCATGTTGCAAGAATGGCAGACAACCACTAGATATCACAACTCACATCTTGGATCCTCTAAGAGTTTATGCAAAACTGTGGCTGCCAAAATATGAGATGGCATGATGAACTAGACAAATTCAGAAAGTATTGGCTATACGACGTCCATGATAGAGAGGTCTGGCAAATCCCAGGGAACATCTATGTTCAACAGCAGACACAAAAAGGCTGATGACAATGAAAAGCTGACAGATATCCCACCTTTTAATTATATGTAAAAGAAAAAAGGACAAATGGACTAAAAAAAGGAAAGAAAAACAATATAATCATCATGTAACAATCATTAACAAGCTAGTCTTACAGACCATTACTACTGTTGTGAATTCAATCTTCACTAGGTACCCAACACTTGTAGACTAGTGTCATACTAAGCTTAGTAAATACCGATAACATGATAATCTCTGTAGAACAAAATTTTTTATTAAAGTTAGAAGTGCATCAGGTCAGTGCTGGATATGTACCAAAGTAGCATATGCAATGGACTGTACCATTTTAGGGGTCTCATACTAAATGCTTGCCAGCTATCAGGTCTTATTCAGTGATTTTTCACTTCCTCTGTTACGATAGTACTATACTGCCTCCAACTTTCATACAAGACCGGGGTGTTTAACTCTTTTAGCAGATTATCACCTTCAAATGGGATTATTATTTCAACACAGTAATCTATAGGATTGTGGTATCTATGCAAAATATATATATGATGCATAAATACAAAGGTAATTGAAACTGAAGCCGAAGCCATAGCACCTGCCTAAAGATCGGAATGAAAACATAGAAATACTATCTCTGAGATGTCAGACATATTTGTCATATTATTTGGCTGTATAAAAAAATTAATTAATTTACAATGCAAGTAAAAATTGTGTGCATTTCAATATTTATCTTCATTTTCTTAATTTAGTGCCTCTATATAACATGCTACAGGCTCCACACAAGCTAAATCCAGCACTGCATCAGGCGGTTTTTATTACTTTCTATGCCCACTGTGAATACACACATTACATCGAACAAAGTGTGCCTCACATAGTCTCCAAGAATTGCCGATTCCATCACATTCAATCCTGGTTTTGCATAAAGCCCATCTGTCTGCAATTCCTGATGAGTGGTCTTGAATTAGGATTGTATTGTGCACTCCTACTTGTAAACTGTTAACTGAAAAGCAGGTCCTCCAGCAACTTTACTAGTAAATGTGACAAGGGATAGGGACAGATCTTCAGTCGTGGTTGTTAACTGTACACCTGGTATACTGTCTTGTAGGAAGAATGGATTTGGACATTGAGAAATGACAGAAATATTCAAACGTCTCAGGGACTAGACTGTCAATTTGTTAGTTGGTTCGCTGAGTCTTCTAATTGACCGTATAATTGTTGAGAACTTATTGCTTTTGTATCTATCAGAAAGCGCCTCCCAGGTAATGGACTGAAGATTTCTTCATGACAAAAGAGACAATGACTCTTGAATTTTGAATATCAGAATTCTGTGAAATGACATTGTCAGGTCCTATTGCCATTGGTTCAAGAAACCACTTATCTCAACCTTCAGCTTTAGAATTCACTATTTCAGTACTACTAGAAAGCTGCTCCAGGTATTGAACATTAGGCTCCTTTGCTCCAATCATGACATTTGCTTCTGTTTGTCTGGCCATCCATATGGCATTAACAACAGCAACTTTTTTTTGCTGTGCTTAAGCAGAGGAAAGAACTATGAGGAATCCCCAGAGACTAAATAGCATTGATAGGAAGAAGAGGTAAAAGCATTCATTAAATTTGGAACTTGGTACCAAAACATAGTGCCAAAGTATAGGAACCTCTGTCTGTCTGTCTGTCTTCCTCTCTCTCTCTCTCTATATATATATATATATATATAATATACGTATGTGTGTGTGTGTGTGTGTATCCATCTATAAATATATATAAACAAAAAAATGCCTGTGGTGTGTCAGGTAGAGTAGAAGTGTGAATATCAGGAAGTAATTCCATATTCAACAACATCATCACCATCATCATCAGCAGCCTTCCTTGTTGGTTATTGACCTTCCCAAAGATCCACCAGACCTCTCTGTCATGGGTGTCAGGAAATCAATACTTTCTGAACTAGTCTAGTTTGTCACGCCATCTCATATTTTGCAGGCCACATTTTCATAAATGATCTCTGGAGATCCATTTTAACAAGGAACACCTAAAGAAAGCCGGAGGGTACACAGCTGGAAATTTATGAAAAAAAATGAACAACATAAACAGGGGAAATAGTCTGACTATACTAAGTACATTGGTTAATTAAAGTCCTCTTGCATATCCTTCAGAACGGAATGAGTCAAAATCAAAATGAATAATGATTTTTTCGTACAGTCACATGAATGAATAATGAAAGCAGTGATGTCAGCTTAACAAACAAATAGGAACATTTGACACTGACAAGTTAAAAGCAATTACCATAAAAGATAAATAAGAACATACTACATCTACAATCTGTCCTGATGACAAATTCAACAAAATCACTGACTTTGCCAAATTGGTTCACAAACTTCCTTATAACAAAGAAACTATTCAAATTTAGAGAAGCTTTAAATGAATAAGATATATTTGCATTTTACATACAAATACATACAAGTAAATATGTATAAATAAATATATACATATGAAGCTTTATATGACTAATAAGGTTGCTAATGCATTTTTGTTGGTGATACAATTTGTACATCTATTGTGGGCTTGCAATAGGGTATCAGAATACTGGAGTTGGTCTTGACAATTCAAAAGCCCATTACTGGAGGCACAAAATTCATAATGTTTGCTAAAAGCCTGGAACACTCATAGGAAATAAGAGTGGAGTTTGACCTTGCAGTAGCCAGTCTTGTATATCAAACATATGCATGTATGTTTATGTGAACATATAAACACTGTTATACTTGGATTTAAAAGTGGAAACACATTCCAGTGTAGATGTCTCTTTAGACCAAAATACGGTTGTTCTTAGTAAAAGCAGACTCATAATTATAGCATTTTCAACGACTCCAATCAATATGGTTTGATGTTCAAACTAAACCTTTTGTTCCAACCATTGAGACATCTTTTGTCTCAAACTAAAGCTTAGTTCAAGGCTTTTAGGAGTGGAAACTTTTTTTTGTGTAGATGTCTCTTTAGACAAAAATATGATTGCTTTTTGTAAAGGTAAACTTGTAAGTACACTAATTTCAACAATTCTCACCAATATAGTTTGATGTTCAAATGAAACCTTTTGTTCCAACCACTGAGCCATTTCTTGTCTCAGACTATGGCTAAGTTCATGGCTTTTAAATAGTAGAACTTATGGCCAATACACTAACAAATTAGCTTTCACCTAGGTATCTAAAAATGCCACTGTTAATATGTAGCTATTTATATTCTGGAAGTAATGAATATTTGTGACTCAGAAGTTCTGAGCTTCCTATTTGGTTGGGGGGCAGAAGGGCAGGGATGGGAGAAACTGGCACTTTGCCCAACATAGGGTTAAAACCATTATAGAAATCACTTTGTCCATCAATAGGAAGATGGCAAAAACACCCAAAATAATATGCAGACATTATTCCTTTGTTCTCTATTGGTTATCATCTTCCCAATTGGTGCAAGGCGGACCATTTCTATGGGAATCCTAGCATACATACATATATATATATACAAGTGTGTGTGTCTGTCTGTATGTATGCACAAGTACAGAGGTACATGCCAATACACTCAAACATACAGGAATGATTGCTATATGTATATATATATATATATATATATATATATGTATTGATAAATGTGGACCGACAGAATGATTATAAATTGCCTTATATTATATAGAAACTTATTTGAAATAATCTTCTGTCATTACACCATTAATGTATCACTCACCCCAGACTACATAAACAAAATAAACAATTGAAGAAAATGGGGCTGCTGCAGGAATCAAACCTACCACTGATAGGGTAGCAGCTTCAATGTAGTGATGCTCTTACCATTGACCTTGGGCCTCTGCATGGCATTATTTGAATTATAAGAGCATAATAACATTCAAGAGGCTACCCTATTGTTGGCTGGTTTGATTTCTGCAAAAGCTCCATTTTCTTTAATTGTTTATTCTATCTACGATATTTAGGGCGAGTGATATATGAACCATGTAATGATGGGAGATCATTTCAAATAAGTTCCTATATAATATAATGCAATTTATAATTATATCATCATCAGTCTTTTAACATCTGTTGTTGGACATAGACCCTCCCCAAGATCCACCACATTTCTCTGTCATGGGTGTTGTGGAGCCAGTATTTTCTGAATTTGTCTAGTTCATCTCTTCATCGTGTTTTTTGTCGGCTTCAGTTTCACATGTGATCTCTGGGGATCCATGTTGTGAGTTGTGATGTCCATCGATTGTCTTTCATTCTTGCAACATGACCAGCCCATTGCCATTTGAGTTTTCTAATGAATTTTATGGTGTCACTGACCCCCATTTTCTTTCTGTTATATTGTGCTGTCTTGTGATCTCTTATTGTGCTGTCTTGTGATATATATACATACATACATATATATAACAAATTCATTTACCTGCACTCACTCAACCCCGATATATACAGTATGCCCACATGTACAGTTTATGTTAGTGCATGTTGCATATAGATTGTACTGATATAAGTACATAGATCAATCTGATATCACTTTCACAAATTCATCTATTTACACATAAACATTAAATATTTACATCAATGATAAATAATCTTTATATCTCTAAATATAGATTTACCAGAATGTATACATTCTCCTGAATGCATGGAAATTCCATGATGTTGACAACAAAGATTATCCATTATCTTATATTTCTGCTCTTCTTTCCTGTTTTGTCTGTATCTTCTCATTTCCATCCTTATCCTACCCAATCTTTGTTGCCTGGCCATGTTTTTATCCAAATGATATACAAACATGGATTAGTTTTGTTAAGTATTTTCATTTAATTAGACGGGGAAAGCTTTTTGTTTTTCTTTCAAGGAGACAGCCATATTGGTTAGGTAAGGGAGAGACAAAAACGTTGTAATTGAAAGAACAAAGAGTTAGTGAGGACTCCCGTTGAATCAATGTTGTTGTTAATGAGTCTGTCAGTTATTATTTACCAGATTTCATATGCAATGATATTCCTACCCACCAAGTAAACTACCTAACTTTCTTTTCTCCCCTTTCTCTTCCAATACAGTGATCAAAATTTTTTTTTTTCATTTCTAAAAAATAGATTTATTCACGGATGTTTGGTTAGTCACTCAATTGAAACTAGAAACAATGAATAAATTATTTTTCTCGACCTTTTGATGGTCAGTGATCACTGAAAAAAAAATTTTCAAAAAAAACTAGCGTGAATGTTATCGGACTCAAACTAAAACATAAACTTACATTGTAAATTGATCCCTTCACTGAAAACCTCTTATGAATTTTGAGAAAAAAAAAACACATTTTTTGTAGACATAATTAGTAGTAAATGTTTAATTATTCAGTCCTCTAGCTCCACTGGTGTGGCCTGTACACATGATCCACACATAGCCGACCAGACTGGCTTAAAAGCTGTAGAAACCTATGTTGACAGTTTTGCTGATAATTTTGGTAATAGTTTCTACTATGCATGTACTTTAATCATGGAAACTAACTAAATCCCTTACAAACTAACTCAGAATAACACAAAGAGCAATGGACAGAACAATGTTAGGAAGAACACTAAAAGATAGAAAAAAAGATCAACAAGAATTAGAGGACAGACCAAAGTAAGAGATGTCATAGAAATGATTAGAAGACAGAAATGGAGATGGGTTGGACACATAGCAAGATGTAAGGACAGAAAAGTTTGTCGGTAACACATGGCAGAGACAAGTATAGTTACCTTCACCATGGAAGGAGCTGGGAAAGGCCTTTGTCCATCAGAGAACTTTTAATGGCTGCTATATATGATATACTTTATTCAGTGTATGGATCGAATTCATTAGAAACCATCAATAAAATCTGTTGACATAGTCAACTACAGTTTTTAAGTGATTCTAACTGGCTGGCTGGCTATGTATGTGTCATATGTATAGACTGTACCTGTGGGGCACAAAGGCTGAGTACTAGAACATCAACTTATTATTATGTCAACAAAAAACGATTTCTTTGTTCCCCCCCCCCTTCAAAATGAGCTTGTGGTAAAAAATAGGTATTCCTAGACAGTCACTCAATGAAAATTCCCTATCCCCAGTAAGTATATTTTTTGGGGGGGAGGGGGGGTTCAATTTACAATGTGAGTCTATGCTGAATTCTTCCCTTAGTTTGTGTGTGCTATTTTTTTTAAAAAGTTCTTTTTAGTGATCCCACAAAACCTTATCAACCCCTCTTTTTCAATTTTTACAATTGATCTCTCCCAACACAGCATGCTGCCAAAAGGCATTGGCCATATGATGGTTTCTATGTAGTGACTTCCTGGATCTGTTTTCATGTTTAGGTTTACATGTGCATCTGTGATAATGAATGTCTTCGTACAAAAATTCCAAACTCTTGTATAATTCAGAAGGTTCATATACTCAAGTAATTGTATCCATGATAGGTGTATATATTCGTAAGCTAATAAACACTGACCACATAAATAATTTGTATAAACAATAGGTATACATTTTGTCTGTGGATACTTGTACATGTCTCAACATTTCTGTATACCCATGTGCCAACATACGCATATGTGTACACAAAACATTACATCAGTATCTATGAACATGTGTGAGTGTGTGTTTGTTGGTTGGTTTCTACTGTGATATTAATAATTAATGCCTCGGAGCATAACGTTGGTGTTTTATGAGTCACAAAGGTGGCTTTGATGTAGCGCATCAGTGTCCATATGTAATTTAACTATTTCGTACAAAAGAATCAAGACAGTAAAACAAATGTTTATGACACTGACATGATAGTGCATCCGTACAAAACTACAAGGCTTTACTCAGTAACCATAATGGATATTGCAGTATGCAGCCAGTGCTTTTTAGCGGCACTGGGTGCATTAATTGCAAACCCAAATAACATTGATTTTAGATCCATATACTCAAACCAGTGGATTGTCTCCCCTTACATATTAAGATCAAATCTGGTTGCAAAACCTGTGGGCGGTTGAGACATGTGATAATGGCCTACCATGTGGGTTCTACAGATCCCTTAGAGTCCAGAAAAACCAAGTTGCAGGTCCATGTAAAAGAGATCATTTTGGAAAAAATTGATGTGAGAGAATGATTAAAAAGATAATGTAAAAAAAAGCGTATCCACGGCTATCAGAAAAGACTATTAAAGTACTTCTTCCCTTTCCAAACTCACTAATGTGAGGCAGGACTTTCTGCATACACAACGATAAAAAAAAAATTAATCATCATAATAGACTGTATGCTAAGGCTGATATGAGAATCTAGCTACCATTAAAAAAGACTTCAAAGAGATCAGTAAAAAAAAAAAAATGTAACGGTGTCATTCGTTTCATTGACTTTTCTTCTATTTCCCTTCCATTTCAGAATGCATTTATTTTTTTAAATAAACGTAGTTTTGTAAAAAATTAGTGATGGCTTATCTTTGCATAATAACATTTCAGGAGTCCACACATATTTTTTGAGAACATTAAGGGATTTGCTGAGGGAAAAGTTAAAGAACCAGTGACCTACTTAAATGTTATCTGAATTACATTTTAAAATCCGATCGCATCCAATCCTCTTTACATCTGTTTAAGGGTGGTTCAATTCTTGGGTATATTACACTTAAATTTTTTCCAATTTCTTCTTTTCTCTCTCGGGTTTCTTCTTCTGATTAGTGTGAAATAACTGGAGATTTTTTTCTATTTAGAGACTTTTGATTTGATCATTCTCCATGAGACCCTCAAAAGAAGGAGAAATCAAGCAAAGAATCACCCTAGGATGGCAAGCCCTTTGCAGAGCAAGCTCAACCTTCAAAAATAAGAAGATCCCATTTATCCTAAAAAGAAAGGTGTACAACTAATGCATCCTCCCAATTGTCACTTATGGAACTGAAAAATGGAACCTAACCAAGGGACAGATCCACAAATTGAGAACCATGCAATGTGCACGTGTAAGAATTACGCTGGGCCTCACATGGAGAGACCATAAGACAGCACAGTACATCCTGGAAAAGACAGGAGTTAGGGACATCATAGGATCCATTAAAAATCTCCAATGGCAGTGGGCTAGCCATGTTGCAAGAATGGCAGACAACCACGACTCACAACATGCACAACTGGGATAGGCAGAATATTAGATGGAGAGATGAACTAGACAAATTCAGAAAGTACTGGCTCCGTAACACCCATGATAGAGAAGTGTGGCAAATCCTGTGGAAGGTCTATGTCCAACGACAGACGTTGAAAGACTGATGATGATGATGATTTGATCACCAGAGTAAAACACCATAATGACCACAAGATAAAAATCTCTCCTATGAGACATCATTGAAATTTGAAGGTTCAAAATAATTCACTTTATTTCACTTAAATGGATGCCTCTTTGTTATCTGTTTGTAACTCATTGTGTCTTATTCTTCCATTTGATGATCACCACATCCATGTATGCACGTCGACTTCTGTTTTGGGGTCAATGAAATTATATCAATGGTTCACCATGAAGTGAAGAAAACCTGCCGCATTCAACTCTTCAGAGTGAGCTTGCAAACAATCTGAATAGTTAATGAGTCTTTCGGTGATGTATTCCTTGATAGCATTAGGAAGAATGTTTGATAGTTTGATAATAATAAATATCAGACTGAGGAGATGGTACAGAGAAAATAAAGTGCAATGAGTGGTCCAAAGATAAGTATCCTTTTTCATGTACTGTTTTATCTCATGACATGATATAGAGTAAACTTTGAAGAAAGAAAATGTGTATATCGATAACAATTCATAGGGAACATGTTTTAATAACCATAAATTTTCTCTAGGTGAAAGCACTTTTAGGAATTACCTATTAGCAGCAGATATTTGAAAAATGATTTATACTTTCACCTACTGGTATTTCAATGACAGCCAGACTATTCTTTACAAGTAATGATCCAACTTGATACACAGTTTTCAAACCATATTTCTTGTATGATTTTAATTTCCAAGGTCTGTACATTTCAACAAATTCTGTTCTATATATTTTACTAATGTAATAGTAAAGCGAAATTAATAATCTTTGAAAGAAGCTCTCGTAGGTGACAGATATATCCAGGATAAACACAACTATGCTAATCAGGACCAAGGTGGGAGTTTTCAAATACGAATGGAAAAACTGGTGAATGAATAAATTAAACAGAATGAAACCAGTCAAAGTTGAGAAATCTGACAGTTGAATACTTTTTGTTGCAGTGGAACTAAGTGTAAGACATATATAAACAGGCCTGGTTAGTCACTCACTCAATCAAAAAATGATTAACAAAATGTCTGATTTTTCAAAAAACAAGTGAGCACAAACTAAAGAACCAATTTAGCATAAACTTGCATTGTAAATCGACCTACCCAATAAAAAAAACCCAATGAGGGGAGTAATTAAAAAAACAAAACAAAAAAACATTCTTACCAGATGAAATAAGGAGTGAATGTTTAAATAGTCAGTCCCCTAGCTCCATTGATATAGCCTGTATATGACATACATACATAGCCAGCCAGCCAGACCGGCAAACTTAAAAACAGAAGAAACCTATGTTGACAGTTTGGGTCAACAGTTACCAATAGATGAATAAATAAATAGATAATATGATACTCTAAAGGGAGTTGAAATTCAGTTAGCCTAGGGCACCAGGGACCCTGGGGCCAGCTCTGATCCTAATTGCATTTTATATTCTTGTCTGATGTTGCTTAAGTGTCATAGGGTTTATTTCAAACATTCTATGTCCGTTCTAAATAGCTTGATTTAGCTTGATTTTTAATGAATTTATCCTTTGAAAATTGATAACAGTATTTTTGTTAATATTCATCTTTTTTCAAATCAGATCAATAAAATATTCAGATATCATCATCATCATCTCTTAGCATCTATTATTGGATATAGACCTTCCCCAAGATTTGCCAAACCTCTTTATTATGGGCATTGCGGAGCCAGTACTTTTAGAATTCATCTAGCTCGTCATGCCATATGATACAACGAAATATTTATCTGATACTTTATTAGAAAATTTATATAATTAATCTTAAATTGTGCATGGCAAGCCTCACCAAAGTGTTTAAAAACATTATCATCATACCAAGGCCAGCCCTAGGGCTCCTGTTGCCCTGGGCAAGCTGAATTTCAACACCCTTAAAAACCGGGATGAACTTTCCATCAGTTATGAGAATTTTGTCAGATATTCCTGAAAAATCTGACTTTACATTAGGGAATTTTTTCATTAAGACTTTTTATTGTGCTTAATTCATTCATTTTCCCATTCTTCCATCTGAATTCAGAAAGTTCTATGGTTTCAGTGGCTGCCTGTGTTGTTGGTACCTTGGGCTGGCCCTGCTTCATACCAATCCCAATGTATAGACACAATAGAAAATGATGAGTGTAGCTTAAAGTAACACATGAATATATTTAATCTCAAAAATTTGTCCTAGATGGCCTCTAGAAATCTATCATTCTTTTCAGAAGTTATAAAGTTAGGAATTTCATAATAACCAAAAGGTTTACCAACCTTTTCATGTCAAATATGAATATAACAAAAAGGACAATAAATAAATGTATACATATAAAGAACCCAACTTTAAAATCTTAGGCTACGTTGATATCAATAATTTAGTATTTCACGCAACAAAAATTCAGGGATAACTTTATCAAATTAAATGCTTAGAAAACTTATCCCTCACTTTATCTCTCAATGTCATAAACCACTTGATATAACTTCTAATTGAAAGCAGAACTTTTCTGTGAATAGAATAAAAAAGAATAATGAAAGACCTCTGTGAATGGAATTCAAGAATCTTTTTAAGATTTACCTAGAGGTGGAAGGGAGGTAACTTTAATCAGTAGTTATTCCTATTGATAACAATATTCAAATTTTCTAATATGAATTTACAGGTTACATGCAATGAGCATATTCATTACAAAGAGATACTGGCAGTTGAGACAAGAGAATAAATTCTGATAATACCTTTTGAAGTAACACTTTAATACCAATTGTCCACATTCTTTTGTATCTTGGAACATGACCACTTCTGGTTACTGCTGGACCATAATTAGGCCCTGAATTATACTAATTACTCAAAGCCTCCAGGAACTGTTCAGATTCTTATTTGAACTCATTACTAGCAACCTTCAGCAATTCTTCAGATAAGTGCATTGCTTAATTCAATTGAAGAATAAACCAGTTATCTCTACTTCCAGATGGGGCCTCAGCCAGCAGAGCAGTTTTGGTAAAGTGATAAGCACTTTCACTAGTCGTCATTGGCTCAGGATCAAGAGGTTGAGACCTTGTGCAAGTCTTTGTTGTCATACTTTAGCATGGCCGATACATTCTCATACATGTAAAATCCTAATATCTGAAGGTTATCATAAATCTGACAATAATTAAAGAGATCCCTATGTCTGAGTCTGAGAGTGTGGACAGCATTTGCTTGACAACTGGATATTGTATGAATATCTTGTATAAATGTATGAAAAAAAAAGGAACAATATCTATCAATCAGAAATAAATTCTTGAATACACCTCAAAATTTTATAGAAATTTATTCAGAACTTTTGAAGATACCAAATGGAAAAACAGAAGGAAAATATGGGATACTCAGATTCTTCTCCACTTTCTTTTGCAAATCACAAATTGTACTCATGTCATTAATAGAAATGTTGCTCTAAGGTTATTCTTAATACTTAAAACTCAGTGTTTCATTGTCTGTCTGTTCTAATTTGTAGGCCACAATTTTGCATCTAGGAAGCTGAAATTTGGTATAGGGTTATATCTTTTCACTCCGAGGAACATGAGTTATGTGCCCTTTCTGACTGCTTATGTGACTTGATCAAAAGGTTTTTTTCTTAATCTTTACAACATTTTTGTGTATTTTAATATGGTAAACAAAGGAAACAACTCCTCCAAAGTTTAAAAATTATCCTTGACTTGTCTCCTTTTTTCCAAGACACTCAACAGATGAATATATGTAGTTCCCAATAATATTTCATGAACCGTCTGTTATCTTATGCTAGACTCAAATTGAATAACCTTAGAATTAGGACAATGCATCCACTAGCAAACCTTGCAACATGCAAATCTCAGATTATTAATGTAAGAAATACATGGAAATAATTTGAAAGAATAAAATACCGCTGAAAGTATTGGAATTATATCCTAAAAAATGCAAATATTGAAATGAAAATAAGTGTTGAAATGAAAAAAAAAAAAAAATGTATGTATGACCCATGACACCATGTGAGCACCTTGTAACAACTAAATGATTGGAGCATGCATTATGGCCAGATTTTTGCATAACCAATATATATTTTCTTCACTTAGGATAAAATGAGGCACATCTGTTATGTGGCCTCTGAAGGAAGCCCTAAGAGGGTTCAATTGGGTTCAAAGAGTTTAAGTGGGCCTCAGAGACTGACTTCGAGTTGATACTATATGTCCATTAATGAAATGGGTTGTTTACAGGCGAGCAAATACAATATGGCATGCTAAAAGGGTTATAGAATATGAAAGCAGGATGGCTAAAGAATGAGGGTGTTAATGCTGTGTGTCTGTGAGGGGGGTGAAAACAGCTTAGCATGACCTCATGAAATTCCTCTTGGTGGCCTTCAAACACTTCAAAAATACCAATTTCAATTCATTGGATTATTGTTCAGATCTCACCATCTAACATTCCTTATTACTGGAGAGCATTAGCATTGGAAGTTGAATATTTTTGATGGACTGGTTTTCAGAAATTTTGAACAAATTTGATAATTTTTATTGATTTTCTACATCAAAATAAAAGTAGTATCCACCTTGTACATCCATGAAAATTACTGATAAAAAAAGCCAAGATCCAAGATTAATTGTATTATGTTATTATTTGCCTAAACTTTGATGATGTTACTTTAGTAGATAGTTGGAAAGATGGAAAACATTGAGAACTAGGAAACACTCAGAGAGCACATACATTAACCAGAAACTGAATGGAAACAAATAAGTAGATTCCCAAATTGCCCAAATTTAATCGCTTCTATCTTGGCCCATGGTTCATCCTCCCACAAAAGTTCATTGGAATCCGATTAGTGCTTTTGCAGATATTGAGTGAACAGATATTAGCAAATATATGAATGTATGAAAAAATGGAAAAATATCTCTCAATTGGAAAAACATTCCTGGATCCACTCCAATATTTAATCACTTTTTCTTTGGTCCATGGCCCACTCATCCACAAAATTTAATTGAGAATATTTGGAGAAATCATGTCGACAGAAAGATAACCTTTTGAGATACTGTATTTTCTGGACGTATAGCTATGATGCAGAGGAGATAACAGTGTGTAGATCTGCCCCCAAATCACTCCTAACGTAGCCCATTGCCCACTCTTCCATGAAATTAATTGAGAATTTTTTTGAATATTATTTGGACAGACAGATGGGAAGACACTGGGTAATACATATACCTCTCCAACTTCATAGGTCGAAGCAAATGAGCTCTCGCAGAAACAATTCAATCCCTCAGGTTTCCTCTGAAGTGAAATCAATTACAGTTATATGTTAGAGTAAAGGAGAGGTTTCATAATGTTCCTTTCAGAGGGAGGAGGAGTTTGCAATGGATACATTGCAACAGGGACCTGGAGAGCAAAGTGGGGGGCCTCAGAATTTCTTGGCTTGGTCTGAGTATCAAAATTTATAAGTCAATATGATATGCCCATTAATAAGATAGGTTGACAGTCATTTACCAGCAAGCAAATGAAAACAGAATGGCTAAAGGATGAGTGTATTTGTTAGTTGTGTGTGTGAGAAAAGAGGTGAGAAAAGTCGGGCGCTGCCTTATGAAATTCCTTTTGGAGGCCCTGTCTACCAATCATTTATGTTGACAAGAAAATTCTGCTCACAACAATTCTATGAAAGAGCTTTCACATTCTGGACAGTCTCATTATATCTGAGATATCCCGGTTCCTGCGTTATAAAAAACAACTTTGTCATTCCCGAAGTTACATTCCTTAATCTAATATTGAAATATTGGAAAGAGTTGGAAATGCTGTAAAAACTTTTGACTTCTACTCTGTTTAATTTATCAATATCGCTGTCACAGTGAGGTCATAAATTTTGAACAGTTTGACAAGTATGCACACGCACTAAAGATCAAACCAAAACCCAAGAAGATATATGGTCAAACATAATGATGAGAAAAACGCCTGTGCCCCAAAATATGAATAATGAGATATCAGTAGGTGTATAGTGTTGTACAATAGAATAGATAATAAAAAAGAATAAAACATACTGAGAGCTGTAAGACATGACCAAACAGTTCTATTTCCCATCAAAATGTTTAAAAATAATTTTTTTTCAAAAACAATATAGAAAAAAAAATAGTTAAAAAAAAGAACTATGGTCACCAGAGACTGGTTTGACGAGTTACTCAATAGGAATTATCAGATGACCAACGACTTTTTGCAGCATGCTTTGATCAATCAAAAGATGGAAAAAGGGGTGATCAATGAATAAGTTTCTTCTCTTGCCTTTATTGAGTGATGATCAGTAAAAAAAAACTGAATTTTCAAAAAAAAATTGACATATATGATGAGTGTGTGTACGTGCATGCATGTATATGCGTGTGCGTATTTATATATATATATATGTATATATCCAACCATGTGTATATATATATATACATACATATATATAGTGTATATATATAATATATATGTGTGTGTATGGTGTATATACATATATGTATATATATTTAGTGTGTGTATATATATATATGTGTGTGTGTATGGTGTATATACATATATGTATATATATTTAGTGTGTGTATATATATATATGTGTGTGTGTATGGTGTATATACATATATGTATATATATATTTAGTGTGTATATATATATGTGTGTGTGTGTGTGTATGGTGTATATACATATATGTATATATATTTAGTGTGTGTATATATATGTGTGTGTGTGTATGGTGTATATACATATATGTATATATATTTAGTGTGTATATATATATATATGTGTGTGTATGGTGTATATACATATATGTATATATATTTAGTGTGTGTATATATATATATGTGTGTGTGTGTATGGTGTATATACATATATGTATATATATATTTAGTGTGTATATATATATGTGTGTGTGTGTGTGTATGGTGTATATACATATATGTATATATATTTAGTGTGTGTATATATATGTGTGTGTGTGTATGGTGTATATACATATATGTATATATATTTAGTGTGTATATATATATATATGTGTGTGTATGGTGTATATACATATATGTATATATATTTAGTGTGTATATACATATATGTGTGTGTTTGTGTGTATGGTGTATATACATATATGTACATATATATATATATATATATATATATATATATATGTTTGTGTGTGTATGGTGTATATACATATATGTGTGTGTATATATATATATATATATATATACATTGTATACATATATAGATGTATCTCTTTATATTTATCTCTCTCTCTCTCTCTATATATATATATATATATATATATGTGTGTGTGTGTGTGTATGATATAACTCAATTTATAATCATTCTAGGATCATATACCCATTTCTTAATAACATATATACATTATTATAATAGCATATATGAAAAGAGATACATATCAATACATACATTTATATGCATATGTATTAAAGAGATCAAGATAGGCATAATCATACATTAATCTGCATAAATACATCAGCTATATTGTAAACAGTAGGACTCTTTCAATTTCTTTGTTCCTCTGTCAGTAACAGAAGAGATTTCGAAGCTTGTTCAGCTCTCTATCTTCACCATTTTTATTTTCTATCAGATATGTAAATAAGAATAGTGAAGTTGAAAGGCTGGAGAAGATAGCAAATCTCATTTTCAATCTGATAGAATATTCTGGAGAACAAACTTGTGCCTGTTCTTGCTTACGACAAAAAGAAAAGCTACTTCTTGTTCCAAGTTTGATATAGTAGAGTCACACAGCCTTTTGTCTAGCTGCAGAGCTTCCCCATTCATTCCCAAAACAATCTCCTTTTCTTGGCTTCCTTGACCCTGCAGCATTTTTAAGATGACTATAAATTATGTCAGGTTTATACAAATCTCCTAACCTCAGTGATTGAGTCCAGCACCTGTGGGAGGGACTTAGAATTGCGGAAGGTTTTACGATTTCCCAGGAGGCTCTAAGAATTTAGTAAGCTATAAAAAAGAAGAAGAAGAAAGAGAGAAAAGGCAAGTAAAAATAAAAATAAAAGTAGGGAGAAGAGGAGAAGATCGTGAGTCTTCAAGAAGGAATTTCTGTCAACAAAGAGAGCTGAGAGAAAATCATATGGTATTTTCGGTTCCAACATGTTTGGTAGGAACCAGAAGAATTTTGGGAATTCCTGAAACAGATTTGTTCATCTACACAATTACTCTGACACACACGTACATAGTCAATAGATATGTGTAAACATAGACGAATATGCAATACAATAAATCCACCCTTGTAAATCTATATTCATACAGGGACACATAAAACCATATAGATATAGGCTTACAAATGCATCTATTGAATCACCATAGTCCTGCAAAAGGCCAGTCCGACCAACCAGTCAAATGGGCTACAAATTCTTATCAATTAGCTCATCTATGTGTCTATCTGTCTGTGTGCATCTGGACATTTTTAAAGATAATTTCTGACAAAAGATATGATTTTTTTAAAAAGATAATTAATTCTGGTACATGCAATTGCTATGGTGATTCATTTCTGTGAAGTATGGATACATACCTCTCTCTCTCTATATATATATACATATATGCTTTATTCACATATATATATATAAAAAACACAAGCTGGCTGTTAATCCATGCCATAAAGCAGGATTATCTGCTAGACTACCCAATGCCTGAAATTTCCATTACTCCAATGCCCCAAGTCACTTTGCTACACTTGAGAAACCATAGTTTTAGAAGAAGCAATGCAAAGTAGTTTTGTATCAGAAATTGCAGATTTGGGTAAAAACTCTTTCTTTCTTGCTTTTTTTTCTTTTGGATGTGATCAACATTCTTGAGGAGTTAAAAAAAATAATTGTTCTGAGATTATTCACTTCTATGCAGGGCCGGATTAGGCTAGTGCCGAGACTGTAGCAGATGTCATAAAGTGCACTAAAAAAAATACTGAAAAATATCAAGACATTAATTTTTTGCGTACATCATATATTATTAATTTTTTTCTTCATTTGTTATACAGTCAGAAAATACAACAAATATGTCTGCCATTTCAGTAATAGCTGACTCGAGGCCTGAGATGTATTTTCACATTTTATTTTAGGCATATTTCCATTTTCATCCTAATTTTCTTGCTGTGGCTCTGACTTGAGTTTTAATTCCTTTATATTTATGTATCCTGTATGTATCACATAAATATCACACTCCTAATAATTACGTTATCAGAAAGGGATTATTGGCTAAAATCTCTAACCTTTAATGTAAGTCATTCATGAAAGTTGAAGGCAGTATAGTTCTATAGTAATAAAGCAAGTGCCGAATCACTGAATCAGAATTGATAACTTGCAAGCATTGAGCAGGCCTTGAAAATCCTGTGCCTGTAATACATGCTACTTATACTACATACAAAAGATGCTAAACTCAAGTGAAAATTATTGGCTCTATAATAATCTGGAACAAACAAAAAAATTTCACTACTTTGATTGAGTTTCTCAGCTATTTAACATTATGATAGATTCAGATTCTGAAGTTCAACAATCCTACCGGATTTGAAATCACACAACTTTGGTCTTTTTCCTGAACTGTGTAGACTTGACACAGTTTTTAACCGGTAAATTGAAATTTGAACTCTTTTGATCGCGTCAATTGTCAATAAGATTAAAGTTTAGTTGCAATGAAATTTTTCAATAATCAAAATTCCATAACAGCAATGAATTTATTCTTGATAATTATTCAAAATTTTTGCTTGTGTATAAAGTTTTGTGTTGCACTGTAATTAATTCAGAACTGTTTCAAGGTAAACCTGGTAGGCAACCAAAGCAAAATAAAACATAATTATCTTTTCATCATTGAAATTAAAAAGAAAAGGAAAACATGAACTAAAACTAGCATTTCAAGGGAAATTATGAATCACCACCCACATATGCTGTGTTGGTAGTGATCAATTAACAAGTTTGAAAAAGGGGTGATCAATAAGTAAGTACCTTTGCTCGCCTTTGTTTGGGCTGAGATCACTAAAAAAAGTCTGAATTTCCGAAAAACAAGCGCATACAAACTACGTGACCATTTAACAGAAACTTTTATTGTATAATGAATCCCCCACAAAAATCTATTTTAGAAAGAAATTTTCATTAGCAAGAAAAAACATTTTGCTTACTCATTAAGAGGAGTGTGTGTGTGTAAAATTTCAAGTTTTTACTATGAATGGTGAGGATAAGGCAAAGTCTGGGTTTATATATATATATATATGTATATATATATATGTATATATAGGTCAGATCACATGAATAACCTAAACCCAGGTTTAGTGATTTAACCAATTTGTTATGGATAGTGTTGATCAATTTGAGTCTGATGTATCCTGATTAAAAGAGAGCACACATTCACACACATTCATATTTATAAAGATTACCAATTTTGAATACATTTTATGGGATCTTGCATCGGTTTACTTTTTACAAGCATTTATACAGACATACACGAAGTGATATATAAGATGTAGTCAATTATACCATGGCAATATATATACTTCTGTTCCAACTTAAGGTAATCACACACACACACACATATATATATATATATATATATATATATAAAATGATTTTCACAAGGATATGTACCCAGTGAATGTAAACATTTTGTGCCTTTCACACTCGTTAGCAACTGCCTTTAGGAATCAACAGATGGCTGGTTGCTGATGAGTGCGAGTGGCACAAAATGTTTACATTCATAGAGTACATGGTGCTTCTAAATATTTTTTTTATATATTGATAGCTTTATTCACTGTCTCAGATATTGAGCACTGTGATTAGGCATTTATAAGAATAAAATCCGTTTTCATTTGTTTTGTTTGTTTGTTGCAAATTGAGACAATTTATGCATTATATACTCTCTCTCTCTCTATCTATATATATATATATATAGATAGATAGAGAGAGAGAGAGAGAGATAGACGGGTCTGGTTAGTCACTCAATTGAAATCCTCATGTGATCAACATCTTTTGATAGCATTCCATGTTGGGGGTTATTAATTGAAACATAAAGCAGCAGATTGTCAATAGAGTGGGATACCCCCCCCCCATTAAGCTTTATGAATAGAAATTCTCTTACTGCATTTCTACTAACATTTAGTGAGATTCATTATTGTATATTTGCTTACTGCATTCCTGCGAACCTTATCTCACTAAATTTTGGAGGGCCCCCAAGGAGCTAAGCCCCAACCTGTGCACTAGAATCTCTAGCTACTCAGCAAACTCATAGACCCTGGGCTTTTGAAAGGTCTTCCTAGTGACCCCCAGCAATACATTTGTAGACCTTCAAGGGTCTTATAGTTGGACCATGATGAAAATAACGCAAAAAAATTCATCAGCCTTTCAATGTCCATCATTGGGCATCAACCTTCCACAAGATTTGCTAGACCTCTCTATCACAGGCATTCCAGAGTCAGTATCTTCAGAATTTGTCAAGTTTGTCTTGCCTTCTTTTTTTCTGTCTGTCACAGTTCCATAGATGATCTCAATTGTGACCCATGATGTCTGGCAGTTGTCTGCCATTCTTGCAACATGAGTTTTCTAATAGATTCTATGATATCTCTGACTCTTATCTTCTCTCTATACTGTGCTGTTTTGTTATTTGTGTATGTGAGGCCAAGCATGATTTTCTCCTGTGCACATTGGAAGATATATGTTTTGCTGAAGTTCATGTGAATACCTACTTTCTTGGTTTCTCCATTTAGTTTGTCTAACATTATGAGGAGATCATGGAGATTCTCAACAAATCTGAGGTTACTCGGTTATTTGTCCTCTATTTTTCCGGTCTAGTTTTTGGAAAATAGAATTCCTCCATAAAACTTGAATACTGAAAAGACCTGTTTACAGTTTTGGTTGATAGTTTCTAATAATCATAACAAACCAATTAATTCCTATATGAAATATTCATACTGTACGAATAATATACATCTTTCCTATAAAGAATTTTAAACTTTGAATTCCTATGCAACAAAAATTCCTAAAAGTCCCATAGTCTATATGATTTATGAGACAGGTCTCTATTGAGCAAGAATGATATTGCTCTCCATAAGCAATGAAGATCCTCATCAGTAAGATGAGATTAGTATTTTGATTTTGATATATTTATATTCATATTCATGGCATATACTTACATTTATGCATGTATTTACTCCAGATCTACATCTGTTTAACTTATAAGTTCCAATTGTATGCAATGAATGGACTTAGATGTGCAAATTTTATAATTAGCCATGTATTTTAATTTCTATGTCCTATAAACCTGCAATGTCGCAGACTAAAAAACTGATTTGAAAAAATAGAAATCAAAATAAAACTAAAAAGACTATTCAACCATCTTAGTCGTAAAAAGTTATGTTATCTAGTGAAGGATGCAGGAATAAGAGATGTTGAATTTTTAAAGATTGTACAAGAACTTCCTAATTTTGGCAAAACTGAACCAAGACCGTTCGTGGGGTTCTCACTAAGATCAAATTTTATTGAAACTTTTGCTATGGACATTAAACAAATTAAAGGCCAACTTAGAGTGACTCGCTTTATTTCTTCTTCTTTTGAGGATTTCATGGAGATTCATCATCCAAGGTAGATGTAGTGGTCTATTTTATCCAGCTCTGTAGATCATGAAATAAGATATAGTGAAGGAGTCAGACTTCCTAGTAAGGAAAGTTCTGATATCCTTAGCGCCATCTTCAAACACTGGATAGCATATTTCAGGACTCCAAAATCTATTCTGACTGATAATGGCAGAGAATTTGATAGCCAATTATTAAGGGACATGGCACAGAACCTGAATGTTGTGGTAAGTACCACTATGGCTGAAAGTCTGTGGAGCAATGGATTAAATGAAAGATAAAATGGAATATTGGGAAAAATGAAAAAAACAATGTAAGATACAGGCAGTCATTTTTAAGTAACACTAGTATGGGCTATAAGTGCCAAAAATGCACTTCACAGTGTCCATGGTTATAGTCCAAAACAATTTGTTTTTGGTAGAAATCCCAAGCAGCCTTTCTTTTTAAAATGAAAGACACCCTGCATTAAAAAGTATTACCATCAGTGAAGTTGTAGCAAGTAACCTGAATGTTATGCATGCTGCTTGAAGGGGTTCATAGAGTGTGAGTCCTTGGAAAAATTAAGATATGCACAGTCTTAAAGTTAGGACTAGTATTGCACATTCTTACAAAAATGGTCATATGGATCTTTTTTTAATGAAAGAAACAAGCGTAATAGATGGCTTGGTCCAAGAACTGCCATAGGCTGGTGGTTATAAGCAAGTGCTTGCTAAACATGGAGCTACGTATGTAAGAGTGCATCCATCTCATTTAGTGCCCTATCCTGAGGCATTTCAAAGTTCTTCAGAGAATAAGAAGAAAAATATACTAACTAATCCCACAAAAAAGGTGTAACAAAACTCCAAAAGTACCAATTTATGGAGAGAACTATATGGATGATGAACTAGAAACCCCAACAGAAGATGAAAATGTTGAATAGCATCAAACTACGAAAGCAGGAGGTAGACCACCAAAACAAAAATCTATTCCAAAGGTAATTGAGCTTCCCAAACCAGGACGAACTATTAAAGGTAATCTTGCAATTGAGTAGGTTCCAGAATGGAGAAAATTGAATGTTATAAGCCGGGCTGGTAAAGTAAAAGGCAAAACCAAGTATTTTATATATGTGGTCATGGAATAAGGTGAACCATTTTGGCTTGATCTTGAGCACAGGGTATCAAAGTGGCTAGCAAACAATGTGGAACTAACAAAAGAAGCTGAACTCAATTCTTGTGATGTGGAAAATGTAATGATTTCCCCCTCAAATAAGGACCTGGACAAGGCATAGGAAAGGGAAATAATATTAGAAATGATTCTCCCACATTTTCTAAAGAAGGTCTACCTACAGTGTTAGGAATAATGGCATCTCAAAGTTGGACATGCAAATCAATGGACATAAAAACGGCATTCTTACAGAGCGAGCAATTGAGCCGATTGGGTCATTTAGACCCTCTTCAAAAAGACAAATGCCTCCAGGTTATATTTGAAAATTCTCAAAATGTGTATATGGCTTGACTGATGCCTCAAGATCTTGGTACCTGACACTCTAGTAGCAGTAGCTTCAAAATATGATCGGGTAATATTTACAAAGTGTGGTGGAAACAAACTGCATGGTGTGATTGCTACTCATGCTGATGATTTCTGCTTTGCAGGGTCAGAGTTCTTTTAGGTCAGAGTTCATAACTTATTTCGAGTTAACTCTGAAAAAGTTGTATAGTTTCAGTACATTGGATTAGGTATAAATAAGAATGTGGGAGGAATGTTAAACTTTGACTGGATGAATATGTAAAGAAACTGAAACATATCCCAATAGAAAGCAGCAGAATCTTGGAAGATGCAATATCCACAAAAGAAATTACCGAAACTAGACAGTTGATAGGTCAACTAAATTGGTTAGCCACACAGACAAAACCTGATCTAAGTGAAGATGTTAGTGCATTGTCCCATACTAAGAAAAGAAAGTGTAAAATGTCTAAAACAAGCTAGTTTAAGTAAAGAAAGAAAAAGAGAAAAACATTTCAGATAGATATTCTAGATCTTTGCAAATAGTTACGATAGTGATGCCTCTTTTGCCAATCTGAAAGATTGTGGATCACAAGGAGGCTGTATAATTTAATAGTAGGTGGTAATGATGAATATATGCCCATTATTTGGTGATCTAAATATATCACAAGAGTTTTTTTGAGTTTTCTAGCAGCAGAAACCTTAATAGTTGACAAGGTAGAAGCTTGCATTTTTGATAGAAAATTATTATTGGGATTGTTACAGTTAGAAGATATTACTGATAATATAAAAATCATTTGCAGAACAGACAATTCTTATCTCTATTTAGTGCATTCAACGACACAAATTCTGGATAAGAGACTTCGTATAGAGATGGTTATCTCGAGAGAAACTATAGACAGAAAAGAAAATTGCAAAGATCTCTTGAATACCTGCAGATGCACAAGTTGCTGACTCCTTGACAAAGGAAAGGGTGTAATCCTTCAAGATCCTTGGGTTTGTATCAGAGCCCAAGGAATCCTAAAGGTAATTGATAGGGCCACATTCTCTTATTTTCTTTTGCAGATGAAAAACGTGAACTTTCTTATTATTATGAAGACTCAGCTCATAAAGAAGAGGAAGAGCAGGAGAAGAAGAGTTAATCCTGAATATTGTCCATACAGAGTTATGGCCCTTACATGCACCTTCTATGGGAGGCACTTCTCAATTTGGTACACGCGTGACTGGGTGTCGATCAGCCATATTGTAATTATGAGCAGATCCCAGATTAAATAGGAAAGCAGTAAATAATAAACTATTTGTTTCCTATCGGTAATTTGCATCCTTTTTAATTCTGTCACAGTCTCATATATATTCTGTCTAACATGAGTTGTCCGATCTGATGATATACGCATATATATTTGTAATACAAATTCACACACAAACACATACATAATCATACACAAATACATGTATTCTCAGTTAAATACAGATGATGATTTCTACCACTCAGTACAAGTATGGCAGCTCCTAAGAGAGCTTGCTGACATGTGTCCTCCATGAAGCAGCTTATGCTTGAGAATGGATCAGGTGCACAGTTTGATCCCCGCTTGACAAGAAGTTCTGTTAATCAGCATAGGCCAAGATGGCCGCAGAACAAACAATCCTGTTGCTGCACCTGATATTCTCAAATGGTCAGCCCTCTAAGTAATGATGAAACCCTACGTCATGTATGACTTGCAAAAGTTATTGGTAGATATATTACCATGACATTACCATTGGTATCAGTGTAGCTCCTGCATATGTTACGTGATTACATTTGTCATACAAAATATTTTTATATCAATGAGATAAAATGCATGATTTTTCATTTATTAGATATCTATGGTTCATGCCAGACTGAAGAAAAATAATTTTATGAAAGTTGAAATGAGAAAAATGATATTAAAAAAGTATATTCACAGCTATTAGAAAAAGGCTATTGAAGTACTTCTCCCCTTTCAACCTACAAATTTATGAGAAGCAGGATTTTCTGTATGTATGATAATAAAATCTAATCATTGCAATAGACTAACGTTGAGTCAGACAAAAAAAATCCAGCTATCAACTATTAAACCGAACTTTAAAAAAAAATATAATTGCTTCTTTCAATTCTCTTCCATTTTAGAATGTATGTATTTTTGGAAATAAATATACTTCCAGAAAATTTGTGATTGCTTATTTTTACATAAAAACTCTCTACAGGTCAGCACTTATTTTTTGAGAACATTTAGAGATCTGCAGGGAGAAAAAATTTTGAGAAACACTGATCAAATTGGGAGATTTTTGAAGAAAATGCAATCTGATTAGCTGAGTGCTTTTTTTTATTGGAGACACCGAGGTTAATTTTTTGCTGATGATAATTTCAGAATTAAGCTCTCTAATCAATTTTTCAGATTACCAAAATTTTAATTGTGACCATTAAATATGGCCCAAACTAATTATCAAAGCATTGAGCTCAATAATCTTCATCTCTTGCTCTGCTCCGACTATACAGATCATATGTAGATATAGATGATTCTTCTCTACATACCCACATTGAGGGTGTCATGGAGTCAAGTACACATGGGCAATTGTTAGTAAGACCCATTATCAGCTTGCTAGGCCATCCAAAGCTTCACTCTGGTTATGGCATCTGGTATTTGCCCATGGTCCCTGATACTGACCAGACTCAATGTTTCTTAATCGGTTATCTTACAAGAAACTAGCAAATCTAACATAAATTGGTGGTAACCCATTAGTCTCAAGAAGAAGTTCCTCAGTCCTAGTCCCTGTACTTAGTGTTTAGCAGAGAGTACCATTTTAGAGTCTTTGGCATGACTCTACCCATGACCTACCAAACCAGTGGAGAACGCTCTACCAATGCGTAATGGTGATCGGTATTTCCAGATCATAAAACTCTGCAATTTATGATGTGGTACCAACAGAGACAATAATCACCACGTTACAATACCCATGACTTAATTATATATATTTACAAGATATATAAACTCTACTCAACTGGGATATAACAGCAGAGCCTGTTATTGTTCTATGGAAGGCCATGTGGTTCTTTATCACATATAAAAGAGATATTTATGCTTGTTCATATTGGCACATTTGGGTTGAAAATTGATAATCTTGGCCGTCAGTATCCTAGGAGTGCACAAATATTTATTGTATGGCCTAGTGCTCTGCAGGGCACCATATCCCGAAGCGATAGAAAAGTTCATGCATGAATGGTTATTGAATTACCAAAGATTATTGCTAATCGTTTAGTTCAAGTACTTACCTCTTCTCCACCCACAAATTTGCCTGCATGAATGAAGTTATGGGATAACTAAGAAAGAGAAAAGCTAAGAACCTAGGCAACACCAATGTAAGTAGACAAATAGGCAGGAACTGATGTGATACATCGCTCGATTAGGGTAATATGGCGCATTTGGCCCCTAAGATATTAATTCAATTAATAAGGAAAGAGTGTGTAACTAGAAAAAAATCCTGGCAGTTATAGCTGAATTGCAGTCCTTATAAAATTTCACAAACATAGTTTAAAAGGCAGATATTACGTTTTGAAAATTGTAAACTCTTGAAAAAAAAAAGCCAAGAGGTGGATAAAGTTATGTATTCTTAAAAAATGGTCTAGAACTTGAAAAAATGTTTTTTACTTCCAAAAAATATGTTCCATACTTTAGATTTTTCACTAGGACAGGTTTTAAACTATAAAGTATTTCCAGAAAAGTTTGATGAGTCTGGAATCAAAAAAAGGATTCTCATTGCTCTGGCCAAAAACTAACATCCATAATTCAATTTTAGAATATGGAAGCCTAAATAGGGAAAAATAAAATAGTTGCAGTGGTCATACTAGAGTTAGGAAAAACCATTTATACACTCTACCTTTTTGTTTCTAGGAGAATCAGCAGTCAGGTTACTGATAACCTACCCTAATAGAGATTTTTTTATCATAATTTAGATGAATGGAATTGCAGTTTGCAAAAAGGAAACATATTACTAGGCATCTACAACTTTGGCTCCAACTTATTGTGGTAATCACCAAGCAAGTCATGACTTCAATGAAAATCAGGTTTTATTCATGACACAATAAACTGAAGTAACCTAACACTTCATTATCTACTAACAGTTCCATTTATATCAAGGAGGCGGAGTCAGCTGATTTGGATAAATTTAATTTCTAGCACCTATGATGAATTTAAAAGGGAATGATCTTTATTTATCTCCATACATTCAAATATTTTGGTATACATAGAATCGGTTTAGACTGTTTTAAAGTCTCAGTGCATAGAATCATGGGAGATCAGTTTTCTAAGCAGGAACAACGTTTTATGATCTGATGAATATAAGAGTTACATCTTGGTCCAGAATCAAAGTATGTGTAAAAACATTAAAAAAAACTTGGAGAAAATTACATGAATTACATTAAAAATGTTTACACAAAAAATTTTTCGAAAGGTCTGTCAATGTGTTTGTTTGAAGCTGTAAAGCTTTCTAGACTATTTATATATATACATATAAAATCACTCAAGCCCCACAAATGGCCCGACCAACCAGCGGAGTGAGCTACAAATTCTTCTCTCTTTGCTCATTTGTACTTGTTCCCAGGTTTTGGTGGTTACAACCTTGGAATTTTGCATGAGTACAATCTGCAGAACAGAGAAAAGTATACATACATGTAACAATCATTTGAAAAAACTCAAAACAAATAAATATAGTTGATAACATTGAATTTGGTTGACAGGGAAAATAAGGACCTTAAATTAAAAACCAGGTAGCTTCTTGACACTGTTTCCATTTTGATCATTTAGTCAGAATGTGAGAAGTGATTTCTTCGTCAAACACCCATCCAAATCTGTTGTTGATTTTGTTTTTCTGTGGTAACAATAGCGACAATCCTCCCCAAATTTTCCAAGTTTGGAGATGACTTTGTTCTTCTATCTTAATAATGACAACAGCAATCCTTATCCAATTCAGGGGAGTAAACTCTTCCCTATACAAATACATGAGGGCTTATTTCATTCGAATAAATAGATATCTTAATAAAATAAGCATTTCTTTAATATAATTTGAAATCACAACCAACTGATCAGTAGGTGGCTCTCTTCCTGACTGAGCCAAACAAACAAATCTTTTGTATCTATGAACATTTATGCAACAAATACATAAGGGCTTATTTCATTCTAATGAATAAATACCTTTATACAATTCAAAAGTAGGAATGCAGCTTGTTCATGCAGCAACCAGACTCATTTTGGTGGTGGTGGTGGTGGTGGTGGTTGTGAAAATATCTAGATAAATGTTCTTGATGCTTTGCTGTGGAGCAGTGTTAATTCTTCTGAGGCTCCTGTGAAATATATCCTGAGGTTTCAATGCCTGCTGGGATATATATGTCCCACAGATGTCTTTTAGAAGTCTACAGAGTTAATTCTAATTCAGGCATTAAGCACTTTAGTAGGTTGGTTTAGAAAGGATTTTAGGTAAACAATTCACACGTCTTGATTACTTGTGTAAGCTCAATTTTTACAAGAATCCTAGCCATCAATACAATTAGACTTTAGTTTGTAAAGAATAACCACAAATTTGTAACATCCAAGAGGATAGGCATTTTTATTTTTTTAGATGCATTTACGCATCTCTGTAACTCCCTTTGTCAGTCCCCAGATATCTGATATAATATGATATAAAAATGACACAATAAAAGAATATTGAATACGAAAGAATCATGCTCAACCTCAAATGGAGAGATCATAAGACAGCGTAATATATCAGGGAGAAAACAGGAGTCCGAGACATCAAAGAATCTATTAGAAAACTCAAAATAGCAATGGGCTGGTCATGTAGCAAGAATGGTAGACAACTGATGGACATCACCACTTACAACATGGATCCCCAGAGATCACATGCGCAACCAAGGCTGGCAGAATACAAGATGAAGAGATGAACTAGA
Source organism: Thysanoteuthis rhombus (assembly GCA_963457665.1). NCBI lineage: Eukaryota > Metazoa > Mollusca > Cephalopoda > Oegopsida > Thysanoteuthidae > Thysanoteuthis > Thysanoteuthis major. The sequence continues at coordinate 11,792,775 of OY735210.1, forward strand.
CTGGACAGTATTGGCTCTGCGATGCTCTTGATAGAGAGATGTGGTGAATCCTGGGATTGGACATTAAAAGACTGATGATGATAATGAATAACTACACAAAAAAGATATCAGCGTTCACAAGCATGAATTGAAAAATTAAAATTGTTTTTAAATACAATTTATATAATTTATTGTTTCTCTTGTAGCGGTCTCCCTTATTCACAATTCCGCTTTCAGTAATCCTTCTTAATCCATGGTTTACCTTTCAGAAGTGTCCCCCCCCCAGCCTTATCTGTAGTTTCCCTTCTAATGGTATGTGGATGCATTGCTAAAATTCCATTTTTGTATAACCACAACTCGCAGATGTTACCTTATCTAAGGAATATGCAACAGATATTTTTTGGAGCGTGAATGCACAAGAATATTTTATTTTTCATATTTTTTTAAAAAAGAAAAGTCAATGAGAAAAATCTAGTTTCATCACGGAAAGCAACATTTTGTAAAATTTGAATATAAAAGAAAAATGATACTGTTGATAAACTTTCAAAATTTGCTTCACCTTTGTAAATACTGTGTTATCAAGAAGAGCAAAATATATGAAACAAAAAATAAAACAGGCTGTATGTATCATGGTTCTCCACATATACTCTTATCAACTGTGTGAGTTACATATACACAGGCAATAGTTAATAAGACCTAATTCTGGCAGTCAAAATATTGTTCTATTGTGGCACTTGCTTTTCCCAAATGGTCACTCATCTAGTTACTGACCAGACTTGCTGTTGCTTTACTTTGGTGATCTCATGAGAACCAGAATATTTATCTGTAATCCCTTAGCCTTGAGGAGAGGTTCACCAATCCTACTTCTTGGGCTAATGCTTAGCTGAGAGATGTTGAGTACCATTCATTGGAATGACTTGATGGTGAATTGAACCTTGGCCTACAAAACCAGAGACGAGCACCCTATTGTTCGGCCATGATGATAGGTTAGATATCAGTGTAATACTAGACAAGACAATGAATGGAATCTATCAAATTAGTTTTCTAAAATGGTTCCAAGAAAATGACTTCATTAGGAATAGCAAGCTTTAATCTTTTTCAATTCTTTATCTTAGCTGTTTAATAAAGTAAAAGAACAGTTTTGTTATCATCCAAGTACAAAAAAAAATCATTCAATATAAATCTTATGAAAATTTGCCATCACATTCGTTGAACAACTGTAGCATTAAAATTTGAAGTCATGTAAAAAAAATTGCATTGAAGAATTGATATGGTCAGTATAAATTCTATTCATGACATCAATGGTGTTTTCCATTGAAAATAAGGCTACAAAAATTCAAAAAAGTTTTTTATCCAAAAATCAAAAAATAATTTTTTATGAAGGGTCTAGTGGAATACTGGTGTCAATTTTCAAGTCCGTCGACAAAATAGTATGGCCAGGAGTGCCGGAACACATAGACCAATAAATAAACACATAAGCATGAAGAAGGATTGAACCGTTTGCTACCTTTAGTAGCTAAGACTGTTCAACAAATAAACTCCTGCCTTACAATGTTCTAAATCTATGAAATGAAATAATGGTTAATTTGGATCAGTATTCCCAATTAGTGAACCAGTCATCATTTTACAAAAGATACAGAAAAAAAAATGATCCTTTGCTTTACATGTACAAATATGGATAACGAAATAAGATAAATCTGTCAAAAATGCACAGATGGAACATTAACTTTATAATCAAATTCTTAAAAGCTGATAACCAATTTGTGCATTTCATTTTTAGAATGATAAAAAGCCAATCATCTTTTCTGAGCCAACCATTTACTTTTGTCGGATAAGCTCATTTCATCTGATTCATTCTCAACACAGCAAATCAAAACACAACAAGAAACAATGACTGAAGCGTAGCTGAGGAGTTAGGGCAGGTGCTAATTGAAAACAACTTCAGACTGGAGAGGGACTCTGAGAGCTTTATGAACTGTAGTTCACCTACTGTATTGCTATTGACAAATCTCAATAAATGTTGGAGGGGGCTCTTCAAGGAACCAAGCCCCCCTGGTGTTTCAATTCTATAGCAACACCTTTGAAGAATAATTTAAATTAGGAGAGTGAAGAATTGAACTATGTAACTTGTTATAATCCATTATCTTTGAAGTACAGTAAAAAAGATTTTTCCAGTTGCTTATAATTACTATATACTTTGATGGATAAGACAGCCTCCAAAATTTGGTTGACAAACAGGCCAATGACTAAACAGTGAGTTAAAGCCGTAAAATTCAGACAGAAATTGGGGTTTTATCTAATCTGATGGTTTACTTATCCACTGAAATATACTGTATAATATGCATCTATAACTTTCTAATAACTAGGTTTCATAATGCTCAAGACTCACATGTATGCAATGCATAGAAAATATTTTTTTTATTTTTGTGTATTCTATCTATATCAAAGCTTGTCTAGAAATATTAACTCTGTATATTAATATCAGGTTTTTTGCATTCACTCTGTTGTGATATTGCAGTCCGCAGCTAAAAAGTTTCTCAAAGAGACACTGACTCACTAAGATCCCAAGGTGAAGGAAAAAAGGGAAGTAACTTTTTATGACATGTTTTTCTTTGCCTTTTTTTTATTTCCTATCACAAATCTGTCTCCTTCTTTTTCTTTCTTCTATAAAAAGCCTCGAAGAGAACCCGTGCCATGCTAGTCAATGGGAGGGTTGGGGGTTGACATGCAAAGTTTTCTTGATCTACATACATTTTAGACAGTTGATTGGCACTGTGAACTCCCATAGGTTCATTGTGGACAGGAAGACCAATGGGGATGGGATATACTTCAATGGCTGAAAAAAAAATGTTTGGATGAATAGAATGTTCTTATTTTTATTTGTTTATGTAACATACATGCTCTTTTGTTTTGTAAGATATGCAGTATTGTACAGTCTTTTACTGTAGCAAGGAAAATGTTTGGTATTATGATGCATTTTGCTTGCCAGCAGGCCCGGATTAAGCTAGTGCAAGGCCTGTAGCATATGTTATAAAAGGGCCCTAGATTAAGAAAATGCATAAATATTCAAACATGAAAATTTTTTTTTTGTTGCATAGTAAAGTGATAAAATTTTTTTTTTTTGCAATTAAAGCTCGGCAATGTTTTTTGTTTCTTTTTAAATTAAGGCTCAAAAACATTTTTGAATTTTTGCAATTATGGCTCTAAAATATTTTTTGTCTTTTCGTAATTATGGCTTTAAAATGTTTTTTTGTCTTTTTGCAATTATGGCTAAAAAATATTTTTGTATCTTTGCAATTATTGCTCAAAAATGTTTTCTGCTTCAAAGCAATTGAGGCTAAAAAATGATTTTGTTTTTTGCAATTAAGGCTCAACCATGTTTTTTTTTGTTTTCTTGCAATTATGGCCTAAAAACCTTCAATGATAATGAATCATATCTTCATAAACATTGAATCTGTAAAAGCAATGCAATCAAATTAGTACATCTTTCATTTTCAGCATTATTCTCTATGATTTAAAAAATCAATTAAAGCTCAACAATGATTTTGGGGTTTTTTTTTCGCAATTAAAGCTCAAAAAGTTTTTTTTTTTTTTTTTGCAATTAAGGCTCAAAAAGTTTTTTTTTTTTTTTGCAATTGAGGCTCAAAAATGTTTTTGTATTTTTGCAATTATGGCTCAAAAATGTTTTTGTATTCTTGCAATTATGGCTCAAAAATGTTTTTGTATTCTTGCAATTAAGGCTCAAAAATGTTTTTGTATTCTTGCAATTAAGGCTCAAAAATGTTTTGTATTCTTGCAATTAAGGCTCAAAAATGTTTTTGTATTCTTGCAATTATGGCTCAAAAATGTTTTTGTATTCTTACAATTAAGGCTCAAAAATATTTTGTATTCTTGCAATTAAGGCTCAAAAATGTTTTTGTATTCTTGCAATTAAGGCTCAAAAATGTTTTGTATTCTTGCAATTAAGGCTCAAAAATGTTTTGTATTCTTGCAATTATGGCTCAAAAATGTTTTTGTATTCTTGCAATTAAGGCTCAAAAATATTTTGTATTCTTGCAATTAAGGCTCAAAAATGTTTTTGTATTCTTGCAATCATGGCTCAAAAATGTTTTTGTATTCTTGCAATTATGGCTCAAAAATGTTTTTGTATTTTTGCAATTATAGCTCAAAAATGTTTTTGTATTCTTGCAATTATGGCTGAAAAATGTTTTTGTATTCTTACAATTAAGGCTCAAAAATGTTTTTGTTTCTTGCAATTAAGGCTCAACCATATTTTTTTATTTTTTGCAATTATGGCCAGAAAACCCCTGATAATAATGAATTATATCTTCATAAAAATTGAATTAACAAAAGCAATGCAATTATATTCGTACTGATTTCACTTTCAGCATTAGTCTCTATAATGTAAAAAAACATTTCATGTGTAACATATAGCGATGGAGCAAGTGTAATTGATAGTTTGAAATGTTTAGCGCAGGGCCCTTGAAAATTCATGGCCTGTATCATATGCTACTCCAGCTATATAGTCAATCTGATACTATCAGTAAGAAAAGAAATTATGAATGAATAATTACTAAATAACTTAGTGGTTAACAAGTTACTCTCAAAGACCCAAATCATTACTCAATGCTCAACACAGTCATCGTAAACTATAGAACAAGGCTTAACATTGCAAGGCAGCAAGAACATTGATTTAGTTATCAATGGTAGCTTGAATTAGATTAGTTCGCCACAAGGCCACAAGTGTGGAGCACTTATGAAAATTGAACTCACAACAGTATTTAAGATCTGCAAAACCAGCTTGTTTACAACCTTTTCAAAACTAGACTACTAAACTGCTGAATGTCTGGATTAAAATGTTCTAGGCTTCTAAAAGAGTTTTCTGGGACATATATATATCCCAGCGGGCATAGAAACCTCAGTTAGCAGTGTATCGAAAGGGTTAACACTGTTCCACAGCAAGGCACCAAGAACATTTATTTAGTTATCTATTTTGACAAAATACATCACTTCTCATGTTCTGACAGAATGATCGAAATGGAAACAGAGTCAGGAATCTACCTCATTCATAATTTACAGCTCTTATTTTTTTTCTGCATGTCCAATTCAATATTATCAAAAATATTTATTCCTTTCAAGTTTTTTTTTTTTACTTATCATTATTCATTTAAATCCTTTTTTATGTTGCAGAAATATTCCTTCATCAAGTCTTCAACTAACAGAAAAGATAAAGAACTTACGTTGCCTTGCATTGATTGCAGTTGACATTATTTTTTCATCATTATCAAAATTATTTGTTGTTACAGGTATCACTTTGATATATGACCTAGAGGCTAAGAGAGGGAGATTGTGTGTATGCATCATTTCTTTTCACTTATACCCTCATTGTTGGGCTAGGGAGACACAGGAAATAGTAAGTAAGACCCACTTCTGGCTTGCCAGGCCTGTCTAAATTTCATTCTGCTCACAGTGCTTGGTCACCCATCTAGGTACTCACCAGGCTCAATATTGCTTAACTGCGGTAATCTTATAAGAACCAGTGTATCTTATGTGATTTAGCTGTAAACTCTGAGCCTTGGGATGAAGTTCTTCAATCCAAGTCCTTATGGCGAGTGCTTAGCGAAAAAGGATAGAATATCATTTTAAAAGTCTTGGCAGTGGACTGAACCATGGCATACTAAACTGGAGCTGAGAACTCTCCTACTTAACCACAGTGATCAGTCAGAGGGATATTAACACAGGAAAAAGAAGAGGAAGACTGTTTAAAATCACAGGAAAAGGGTTTGATAATTAATACTTTGCTCAATAACATTTATAGTTCATCATTAAAGTTTTAGACTCGTATATAAATATATAAATACATCTCAAAATAAACCCAGGAACTTTGCCAGCAACTTGATTTTTAGTTGGTAATTGTTCTAGTTTGAGTGATAATTACAGGATAATAATTCTATAACAACATTAGTCAAATCGATATGCCAATTAGATTTGACCAATCAGTAGATATTGACTGCCAGTAAGAGGACTACATGTTTGGAAAACTACTCTAGTACTAAGAGTTGATTCGAAGTAGATCAAAGTGTTTATTTATTGAAGCATTTCTCGGTTCTAAAATCAGATAGCCGTGCATGGAGTGATTCTTTCCTTTTCAAAAGTGATTGGGGAATTCTATGATTTATTGGAAAAAAGATTTTTAAGGTAACAAAAGATCAACAGTGTCTGTGTTGAACAATACTTTGAAAATTTGAGTTTAGATAAATGTGTGTGTTTATTAAAATTTATATGAATATAGCCGATTAGTGCGTGTATATGTATGAGGAAAAAACATACATGTAAGTGAGTAGTAGAAATTAATCTTTGTGTCTGCACAAGAGTAAGTAATTGTATGTATCCATCTGAAACAGAGAAAGTGTGTGTATATAGGTATGTGTGTTACAGTAAGATTGTGAACATTTTAGTAATTTCATAAAATCTCTAATTTCACAATCAGTTTAGTAAAAGTCAAGATGTCTTTGACCATTACTGATGAAATAAGTTTGATCCTTGCTGGGTGCCCCACTACTGTGGCCTTGTGTCAAACTAAGCTGTTCATACTGAAGTAATATACTTAATATTTACCAAGTTTAGCCTAGCTATGTGCCTATTTCAATATAGAAGAATCAAATGAAGAGAGTTGGTGGCATTTGAATATGAGAAAAAAATACATATTGGTGAATCTTGATCAGTTTATAAACATCCAGCATTGGTCAGTGACCTTCCCCTAAATTTGCTAGACTTCTCTATCATGAGTGCTGTGGAGCCAATACTTTCTGAACTTGTCTAGTTTGTCATGCCATCTTAATTTTGCCATTTTGCATGTAATCTCTGGAGATTCACATTGTGTCATGATATCCAGCAGTTGTCTGATATTCTTGAAACATGACTGGCCCATTGAGCCATTTGAATTTTTAAATGGATTTTATGATATTTCTGACAGCTGTTTTTTTTTCTTTAATATATAGCACTGTTTTGCAATCTCTACATGTAATGTTGAGCATGATTGTTTCATGTGCTTATTGCATGGTTGGAGGCCAATCTCTTGATTAGGTTCCATGATTCAGCTCCGCAGGTGACTATCGGGAAGAGGCATTGCAAAATATAAGATGGCAAGACGAAGTAGATAAGTTCATGAAGTATGGGCATTGTGGGGCCAAAAGATAGAGAGGTTTGGCAAATCCTGGAGAAGGTTTATGTCCAATGATGGATGCTAAAAAGCTGACGATAATAATGTGTGTCAGTATGTTTCCTGCTTTCTTATACTTATGCATTCTTACAAAAATATAGATGTTCTTTGAAACATATGTATGAAGACTGTATAAGAGATTTTTATGAGCCACATAAATAAGCTTAATAGTTTCGGCAGATATTTGGTAACTCAACTCCTTACCACTCCAGCATATATTTGGTATAATGTAGGTAGGTTAGAAAGCTTGTATTTACTTGAATTATTTGATATAGCATGCAAATTTTATAGGTACAAATTCTCTCACCAAAGATATGACCCTATTGATCAGGTTTAAAACAGGCATTTTTCTCCTGTGAAGTGAATAGGGAATTATATCTTTTCAACCTTGTTATCTTAGATGGTATATTAAGGAAAATGTCTCTGCGTACGTAGGTAGATGAAAATGAAGATATACATCTACAAATGCAATTGCATTTCCGAATCTATGTACATGCTGTGAAATAGAATAGTGAAATCAGTGATTCTGTGAAATGCCTAGGGATTCTGCTAAATACATGAACATTCAAGTCATTTTATGAAATCATTTTTTTCATCATCAGTGCAGTAATGGTCAACAAGCTTTTGATACCAGCCATAACAACTGTAATGTGTTTCATCCTCACTCGGTGCCCCTATTGTGACCTTATGTCAAACTGAACAAAAAAAAGCATTGAATATAAAGTATATTCTACTTTAGTATGTACAGTATACATAAAGCTCAGTTTGATACGCGACCACACTTGCAGGGCAACCAGTGAGAATCGAACTCATTACAGTAGTAATGGACAGCATCAGAAGCTTGTTAACTATTACTACACCAATTTTGAAACGAGGAATCTGATTGAATTATTAACATGTTCAGATATTTGACATAATCCCTAAAGATTTTACAAAATCTTTAGTTTCACAATCTTACTGAAGCATATACAGGTGTAGATACAAATATAGATGTACATCTATGAATGCAAATGCATTTTAGAATCTATGCACACACATCAAATGCAAACGAATTGAACATAAGCTTTACGTGATTCTTTATTTGAACCTTAATTTTATTTTGACTTTGATCTAGAAAAGAAAAAAAATATTATTTTTAGTGTTTGCTTTAGATTTTTTCTCACAAATATTTTTCAGAATAACTTTTCATCTATCTTGATATATCAAATAAAAACTACTGCTTTGAAATGAAGCCAAAGAATTCAGCAGTATTATTCCTTTCTCCTTTTCTACTTCAATTTGTCTCAACACACGTCAGAGAGTGTATATATATGTATATATATATGTATATATATGTATATATATATATTTATATATATATATATATATATATATATATATATATATATATATGTACATATATTTGAATAGTAGAATGTGTATTCGCTACACAAACAAGCTCATGTTTCTGCCCTTTCCGGGCCTCATCAGGTGAATGATTGTCTGTGTTTCTTTTGGTCCTAGTTTTGAGGAATTCGGTGAGAATGTTGTGAGTGTGGTAGTGAATGGTATGGGGATGTTCATTTTGTCAAGGGGTGTAAACTGGATTTAGGGGTCATCTCTGCAAGGATGCTTAGTTGTAAACCAGATAAAACTTGTTCCATCAGTCTGTTATGTCTACACTGACACAGAAGTATGTCTCAGCCACAAAACACAAACATATATATATATATATATATATATATATATATATATATGTGTGTGTGTTTTTTGTGGCTGAGGCACACTTCTGTGTCAGTATAGACATAACAGAATGATGGAACAAGTTTTATCTGGTTTTCAGGTGAGACAGGTAAGTAATCAGTCATTCTATTAAGCTGATCAATATAATAGTACATTTCATCCAACTTAGTATTAGAGATTGTAAAGTGCTATTTCCTCACCTCTGAAAAGGGGGGTGCAGCCAGTGCATTGCACCGCGACCTAGAGGGCCAAGTGGAGGCCCTAAAACCCCAGCGAGGGGCCCAAGAATTTCTTGGGTAGAGCAGTATATTGAAAATTCTATATACTTTGTATGTTAATAAAATAGGTTGACTTTATTATCTATCCATGGGTGATTGTAGTATGGCTTGTTAAAAGAGGCAATATGAAAACAGGATAGCTAAAAGATGAGGGTGCTTGTGCAACATATATAGGGAGGTGGCTTGTTAAAAGAGGTAATATGAAAACAGGATAGCTAAGAGACGAGGGTGTTTGTGCAGCATATGTAGAGAGGGTGGAGAAAACAACTTTGTCCCACTTCATAAAATTACACTCGGAGGCCCAGCTCTACCTCATTGTCAATGAACCATAGAAAACTTACAATCCCCCTCAAAAAAGAAATAGACAAATGAGGAAGACACAAAGATTCTACTAACTTGATTTTAAAAAACTAATTGGACTAAATAATCATATCTTTATGGGAATGGCTTTACAAAAAACTATAAATAATACAGATTCACAAATAGATTAGACACTCATACAACATAAATATTTTTGCTGGTTGTTTTATCAACTGATATTCTTACTTAATAAGTATGAGATGCATACTTATTCACAATCTTTGTTAATGGAACCAACATTTTTCCAGACAAGACCAAAGGCTTTGCTCATATCTCTGTCCAGGACGAGATTAAGCTAGGGCAAGGTCTATAGCATATATTATAGAGGGGCTGTAAATTAAGAAAATATATATTGGATATTAAAACAGATCTTTTTTTACTTGTATTGTAAAGTAAGTTTTTTTTATTCCTTATACAACGAGATAATATGACAAATGTGTTAAAGATTTCAGTGATAGTATTGCTTTGTTTTCATTTTAATCTTTGTACATCGGCTATTGTCAAGTCAAGTAGAGATGTGGCTCTTACATCTTTAAGTGTGCTATTGAGGCGCAGGTGGGTTGTCACCAGATGTTAGGTAGAAATGTGGGACAAATTAAGAAAGATATCTTGAGTGACATGAAAATCAACAATGATTGCAAGAGTTTGTCAAAAGAAGAAAGACAATGAACAAATAAAAGTTTAGATAGAAGACAAAACAAAGAGTTCTGGTAAGTTATTCGATAGAAACTGTCACATGACGGTTATCTCTGCAGTGTTTGGAGTGGACAATTAATAAATTGAAAAAAAAAGCCGAACGATGAATAAGTTACTTCTCTCAACTCATGTTGGGCAGTAATCACTAAAACTGAAAAAACCTATATTGACAGTTTTAGTTAATGATTTCTAATTTGACTATCTTGGAGAATGGCCGTTTTTGCTTCGTTATAGTAATTGTGAACAAGACAAATATTTTGTTTAGCCATCTTGTTCAGTTTCACAGAGAAATAAGCTCAATAAGGTCTGAATCCTCTTTAGACAAATAAGGATAAAGGAATACAAAAATTGGTAGGGCTCTCATGTAATATGAATATGAACACAAACTGTTCTGAAATCTCATCTGTCATATTTACAAACACTGGCAATGGAAATAAAGCTTGAAGCAAGTTCTTGGAGTTGAAATCAGCTATCTTTGCGTATATTGCTCAATAATTGCTTTAATTAAGCTGCAAGAGGAAGATTAAAGTATGTACCACGTTTGAAAGAAAAAAAAAAGAGAAAAACGCATCTCCATTATGGGTTCAGAGAATTTCAATAAAGTCCCACTGGAGGTCAGAAAAGAAGACAATTATGAATAGTGGAAGAGAGAGTTAACAATTTGGCAGAGCTTCATCACTTTAGGAGCTAAGGAACAAGGACCTGCAATACTTCACACACTTGAGGGCACTGTCCTACAATTGGCACAAGAAAAACTTGCCTATGGTCAAAGAGTGGAAAATATCCTTGAAGTTTTGGATAAGCTATATCTGAAGGATAAAACTAAGTTAGCCTTTGAATCTCTTGAGGCATTTGAAGGTTTTAAAAGGGCAAAAGATCTATCTATGACTGAGTATTGTAATAAATTAAACAAATGATAGGATAAAGCTAAGTCATACGGGATATTGCTATCTGGAGAGGTTTTTGGATTTTGTCTGTTGAATTTATCCTTCCATCAAGAACAGTTGGCAAAGACTAAAATCATTGTATTGAAATATGACAACTTGAAAGCTTAATTGAAAAAGATCCATGGATCTAATGACTCTTTTGATTCTATCAAACATAAAGCAAAGGTTGAACGGAACATTCAGTTTAGGGAGTCAGACATTTTGTATGGCTGTAATTTCTCAAGTATTTGAGGTGGTCAATATCATATTAGTAGACCTACTGGTGGCTGTGGCTATCAGAGACCATACTGTGGTGGTGTTGGGTTTAGATCACAGCAGAAGAAAGGTAACAATACAAAACTACACTGAGGCACTTTGAGTGTGGTGGTATTAACCATTTGGTTAATGCCCTGACAGAATAAGTAGATTAAAAGTTAAAAGAACAGGAAATATTCCAACATGAAGAAAAAGAAGACCCATAAAATACTTATTATATAATACTGTTTCAATCTATGATGAGTCATAACATATTGAGTCTGTGGTCAACAAGTCAGTGAATCATGTGTTTGGGAAAACAGCGTTTGATAAAATGTGGTTTAATTGCTACTAAGATTCTTTGGATGATGACAATAACAAGAAAGTTATGAATTAACAGAGCAATAATGTGCTCAAATTTGGAGACAGTAAACATGTTCCTTCCAGCTGTAATTGGCATATTAGGGGTTATGATCAACACAGATATTGTAGATAATGATACACCATTGTCACTAGCAAAGCAATCTATGAAGAAACCTGAGTTGGAATCGAACTCTAAGGATGATACAGCTCAGATACTTTGACCAAAAGATCAATCTATCAGCAAAACAATCTGGGTGTTACATTCTTCGATTGAGTAAATCACAGGATATACTTGATGACACTCAGAGACATTGTCTTGTGCTTTTTTCTTGTCATAAAACCTTGAATGCTTAACACCAAGTGTTTTGGTAAAAGAAATAACTGACAGAGAGTCACGTATTCATGGAAGATGATGACCCCCTGAGAATGTGGAAGAAAAGTGTGATGAGATTTAGAAGCCAGCTGAATTTCCCATTTTAAAAGTCACTGTTGCTGATATGGCGACTTTGGTCATATGACCAGTGAATTCAAAAGTAGGATAGTTGAGAGCTGGGAAAATATCTAGCAAACAATAACAAACCACTCAAGTTGTTGGTACAAGCACCTAAACGTAGGCCACTATGCTTGCAATTGCTACTCTCAACAAATCCTTTGCTACAGGTGTATTAAAGTTGTCCAAATTGTCCATTACTGTAATTCTGCAATGAATTGCTGCTACTTATACAACCGATATGGTCATATTGCTCATTACTGTGACAAGAAAATTGAAAATAGAGCTATTGAACTATTGAAGCCTCGGGCATATAGTCTGGCGAAAAAAAGTAAGAAAAATCAAAAGAAACATAAAAGAAGAGGTGTTCAGGAGAGATGTCGAGAGAAAGAAAACTTAAGAAGTTCAAGAGATTGAAAGAAAAAGAAACTGAAGTATAAAGGATTGAATGAAAAGAAGTGTGGAAGTTTTGAAGTATATTTTAAATAGAAAATAGAGAAAAGATGAAAGCTTTGAATATTAATAAGTCTTCTTTGTGCTTTTGATTAAAAAATGGTTTCTTTTACAATTCAACATGGCTGAGTCACCTTTAAGTACAGATGAAACAACCATAACTTGAATGACTTTAATGGAAAATCAACAGGAAGATATGATATTTATTTTTTCTTGGAAATGGAAAATTTCACATAGCTACCACACCTCTATTAATTCTGTGTTGGAATAATAACACCAATCAAAAATGAGGATTGTCTAGAACAACTAATCTTGAACACCCAGTCTTTCATAAAAGTTGAAGGCAGTATAGTAACATGATAATAGAGCAAGTGATTCTTTGCTTGATTTCTACTTTTGAAGATTTCATGGAGATTTGTTATCTTTGGTTGATGTAGTGATCTACTTTCTCCAGTTCTGCATCTTTGATTTTGTTTGTTGTGTCTTTGTCTCTAAAAAACTTATTATACATGATATTTGTTTTACTATAGTTTACATAGAGGCAAACTTTTTTTGCTTTTTTTGTTCAGTCTGTCCAGCAACATCTGAAGGTGATGAACGTTCTCAGCAAAAAAGACGATTCTGTCCGGTAATGTGAGATTGCTTAGGTATTCATCATCCATTCTGATTCCTTTATTGTCCCAGTCCAGGGTCTGGAAGATCATCTTGAAACAGGCTGTGAACAGTTTGGATGAGCTGGTTTTACCTTGTCTTACCCCTTTTTTGAGCTACAAAGGGTCCGAGTTTTTATGTAACCTGATAAAAGAACTGTTGTGTTGGTAGATATGTTGCAATGCCGTGACACTTAAAACTACAGGGCCCATAGCATATACCACTTTGGCTTCATAGTTAATCTGACACTGCTAAAAGCTTTACTAATATCTCTAGCATTATTAGAAAAAAACCCCAAAAAACTGTTCACCTCTGACCAAACATACTGGTGTTTAAAAGAAAAGCCAGTATAACCAATGTATTAATGCAATAATTAAAATACTAATATTCCCAAACAGTTATTACCAGATAGTGATACATATTAGGCTAATAATACTGATATGTGGTCCTGGGTCTTTGAGAAGAATTTATAAATTGGTGCTAAGCTGTTTTGAGGCCTCATACCCACAAAAACAGAGCTAAGATATCCTTGTTCTTCAGTCATCCTGTAGCTCCCAAATGAAAACATTACCCTCCAGGCCCCAGTGTGGTGCACCAGCTATGTGTACCACTCAGAGGTGCTGATGTCAACAACAGTTTTTATACAATATAATTTACTAATTAAACATAAAAATATTGGTTATATTTGTACCCTTTTGAAGAATTGAATAACTCATACTCAAAATTTGCTGATCACATTCATACTCCTATTAGAAGTATTTTACAAGGCTTTTATTCAACATTTGCTGCAAATAACCTAAAAGTATTATTATTGTGCAATATTTTGCCTTATAATTTTCTTTTGAAAGAATTGGTTATGTAGATGGAATCAATTTCAGAATTTTAGGCATCATTCTATGTACTTACTCAATAATTCAAATCACAAAATTAGTCACAGAAACTTTTAGCAAACTTCTTGAATCATCAATATTTATTTCACTTGTACCACTTTAGAACTATCATTTTGCTTTTTTTTTCTAAATTGTACTGCTCCCAAAATTGAGTAAAAACTGTTTTAGAGGTAAAAAAAACCCAGCCAAAAGCTCATTACATACACCAGTTCTTGCACAATCAAAGAAACTAAGCAATGCCAAGCCTGGTCAGTATCTAGATGGATGACCAACTGGGTATACTGGTTACAGCAAGCAGCTGGGAATCATCTACAGATCCTCTTGTGGCAATGCTGTTAATCACCTAAGGAGGAGACCAATCTTTACACTAAGCTCACAAGGAACCAAAAACTTTCCCCGTTTGTCTAACCCTCTGACTAGTCTGACTCTAGGCGACAAGAATAAAGTAGCAAAAACCTTGTTTAAGGTTTAATGCTCAATAAAGTTGCATCCATAATATTGATTGTGTATCTGCTGCTTATGCAGCCAAAAATGGATATCTAAATTCTGTAGATAATGAGTGTGAGAAAAAATTGTATTTACAGGTAGAAAAAAATTATTTCAAATGAATCAGATAAATCAATAGAATGCATGAATGAAAATTTCTTTTGAATGTATTTGTATATTTAAAAAAAGATTAAGTCTTCATTAGGCTGCTTGAGAAGGGAATGTGGAGGAAGAAACAAGTAGAAGAAGAAAAACTAACTCCATTCACTGAAGAGTTACCATGAGCTGAAATTGAAAGAAAAGTGATGAGAAAAAAAGCTTTAGAGCAAAACAAAAATCCATTCAATTAATGAAAGATAAAAAAATAATATTAAAAAAAAAACAGTCTGCAGATTGTGAGTTGAAAAATAAAAAAAAATTCATTGTCTGAAAAATCATGTTTTTTTTACTCAAACTGAAAAACTTTTCATTTATCAGTATACATAATTATTTCTTCAAAAGTGGAGAAAAAATAAGAGGAAATTTCAAAGAAAAACAAATTCTTTCAAATCATCCTAAAATATAAAAGATTTGAAGTATAGTGGCTTCCCAATGGTTCTCTCACTGAAGTGTACAAAAATGGAATCTTAAACAGCCAATCAGGTTTGATGTTTAGTTTATTTGATCATGAACAGAAAAAGAGAAATTGATTTATGTTAGATGAAAATCAAAAGAAAAATATCTATCTGATTCTCTTTTGTTCTATTAGCAGGCAAGATTCCAATGCACTATCTTTTTAGTTATACAGGAACTCCCCTATCAACATTGTCGTTAGATTCATGAGAACCATGATTTCAAATGAAACAACGTTAAGTGAATCTGATTTTACCATAGATACAACTATATAAATAAGGGGTATTACAGTTATTATAGCATAGGAATTTTGCAGCAAACTTATGTCTAACCAGAAAAATCATTTAATTCACAATTCTACCGCAAACATTTTATATTATCATATATTTATATCTTTTTTCAATAATGTCGCAAAGAAACAATGTTGAATAAACCTACATTAATTCAGGAATTATATGTATGTATATATATATATATGCCTTTACAGACTTACCTGATGACCTAGCTTGTTACATCTCTAAATCTGTCTGCACCGTATGCATAATAACTCAAAATTTTTTTTTTCATGAATGTTATAGATATTTATATTATCAAACTATTCTCCCTCTGAAATCCTTGGTATTTAAGCCGCTATGTGTATATCATGTAATCGATCATGGAAACTGAGAGTTATCATATAATTCCATCTCATACAATACATTAAGGAATATGGCTCAATCAAAGAGGGTCATGGCTGGTGTGATAGAAGGACATGTATCTTGATGTTCAGTAGAGTGATATGTTTAGTAAGACATAACATGTGACCAACTAAGAACATGTCATTGAGTGATGATGCGAATTTGACTATGGAAGGCATGTATTAGGTGGCTAAAAAGTTTGTTTAGTTTAATCAATAAAAATTGAAGATATATTTTATTTTTAACATCAATTTTGACAATACTGTTTTGTTCCATTATCTCCTGCCATCTTTCAACCAACTTCATAATTCCATTTTCTCAAATCTTTTTAGCTTTCTCAGCAAACAACTGCTCTAGTTGTCATTTGCAGGCTTCCAGTTGATTGATTTTTTTTCTTTAATTCTCTAAAGACTAGAATAAAAGATCATCTGAAGATGAATATGAGGCATGGGTGGATATCCTTGAGCCTCATTCAGCAAGAATTCTCCTGCATGAAACGTTGCACGGCGCTTTTTACATCTCTTATCATTCGCAGTACATTTTCAATAAAATGCATTTTTTTTTGTGTTTGTGTCACATTTTTACCTTTCTTAAAATGAAAAAAAAAAGCATATGTTGAAAATGTTGCTTAATTTCATCTCAAAAGAATCAATACACAAAAATACACCAATTTTAACAAATAAAAAATGCACTCTTATTTGACAGCTGTCACAATGCAATCCAAGGTAATCTTTCCAAATGAAGTTAGTTAAAACTAAATGCCATCTGATGAATAGAGCACAACAAACCTTTTGGCAAACCCAATACAAAATCACCAGTAAGCATTCCCAAAAGAAAGTATCTTATAAGATGTATTCATTCTCAGATCATTTGAAATAAGGAAACATTGTCTCTTATTCAATCTCTCTATTCAGCATCTGAATAAAGGTAGTATTCTCAACCTTATTCAAAGTGAATCATGTTGAGTTTTCCTACTACTATTACAATAACAATGACAGAAACCCAGGTGAGTAATTTGCTGATATTTATACACTTAACATGATGTACCAAATTTTCTGGTTTTATCGTTTTTTGATCACTAAGTATTATAGTGGTTTTTCAACAATACAAGTTGATAGAATTATATTTAGAATAAACAGATAGAAGATTGAAAGTTACTGTATTTTACATTTATTGTAACCAAGAACAAGCAGTTGAGATAGTGCTGAATTCAAGTTTGAAAGACAAGAATGGTATCTTCTTTAAGGTATCCAAAGTAATTTATTTTGCATCCTCATATTTTGTAAATGGACAACTTACTTGATGACACAGATGATAATATAGAAAATCTCTGGTGAAATCAAAAGCTAGTACTAATAAAGGGTAAGTGAAATTATCATCATATATAAGGGTACTAGAATTCTAGTCCCAAGATTTCAGCGACAGAATATTGCTACATACTATTCCAACTTTATGGTCATGAAATATACCAAATATGGATCTCTAAGTTGGAAAGTTGTTAAGATCCAAGATACATCACACAACTGCTTCTTTTCAACAAATCATTATAGAGACAGAAGGAGGCAAGTTAATCCAAAAGTTTTGGGTAGATTTGGTTCATCAGATAGATTAGGAGATGAATCAAAGGAATATTACAAACCATCAACCAAAAGTGTCGACATGGGCTTTAGAAAGTGTCAACCAAAACTGTCAACATATGTTTCTTCAGTTTTTAAGCTGGTCTGACTGGCTGGTTATGTATCACACAAATAGGCCACACCCATGTAGCTATAGGGCTGAAGTCTTAAACATTTGCTCCTTATTATACTTAGAAAGAACAGTTTTGTTCCCTACCCCACAATTGTTTTTTAGTGGGTGGGGGTCATTTTTCAATGTAACTTTCTGATAAAAATGGCAAGAGAAATGACTCATTCATTGATCATCCCTTTATCCAATATCTTAATTGATCTCCTACAACACTGCATGCTGTCAAAAGACATTGTTCATTTGTTGATTCCTATTGAATGACTAACCAGACCAGTTCTATTTATAATCTATAAATCATTTCTTTATTAATGTAGAGCTTTTCCTTTCATCTATTTTCCTCATTGAACAACTATTGTCACTAAAGGTGTGTTTGTGTGTATTCCTGGTCAGACTGTTTTGTCTACAGACTTGAAAATTGGCAGCAGTACTCAATTTAAAAAGGTTTTATTTTGGGGGGGAAAGAGAGTTTTTTTTAAACCTTTTTTGGGCTTTATTTTGAAAGGTTTATAAATAACATTTGGAATCTTCAGAATCTAGATATTTCTTCTCTCTATTTTCCGATTGAAATATCTAGATTTTCCAGATTCTTGATGTTTTTTCTTAAAATTCTATTTTAGATGTTTTCCATGAGAAAACACCAATGATGATAAATTGAACATACAAGAAAAATACAAATCGGTATATGCCATATCCCTGCATACCCCGCATCATTGCAACAAAGTAAATTCAATGAGTGGTATTAATTACTTATCTTTGTTTTTTGCTCATTTCTAAGAAGAAATTTCTAAAAAATCTATCATAGAATTAAATAATGTCCCTAATCATGAAATTCAGATTACAAAGGAAGCTCTCTGTTTGTTCTAAAGGTTGCCTGATGTATCCTTTCATTTTACAGTATTTTCATGATTTTGCCAGAAAGACAAAGAAAGCCATGCTGTATTGAAATGCTCAGATGAAGTATAATTTGATCTTCAAAATAATTTTTGAAATGATCCTAATGACCTGCAGGATAATATAATTACCATGCTATTTCATGATTATTTCATTTAGATTTATTTTGAACTGTCCACAGGATATCTCCAAAAGTTCTCAATGAATTTCAATGAAGTTTTAAGGTGAATCGTAGGCTATGAAAGAGGTGATTAAATTCTGGGGTTGAGCCAGGGATTCGTTTCCAATTCTGAGATATTTTTTTTTTTTTTATTGTTCTGTAAGAAAAGAGGTTGAAAACAAACAGTTGAAGAGAAAAGCTAAATTTAAATTTTCTAGGGAAGTAACTCAATATTCGTATGTAAAAAATTCTCCCACTTTTTTTACATGTCATTTTTATTCAGTTTTTAGTGTGAGGAGGTGTTGGCAGAGTTATGCACTCTAAGTGCTTTTAAATTATCAATCCGAATAGAGAGAACTTTTTCTTTGTCTTCCAGGTGAAAACAAAAGAACTTGAATAATAAGAATGATAATAATAATAACAACTAGTGGAAGGGAATAACTCACTGATAACAACTTCAGACAACATCCTGAGGATTTCATGACATATTGATATTATCATTGATTTTGGTGTTACAGTTATTACAACTTTTCAAATAGGTTTTATAATCTTCAGGTTCTTAATTCAATTTTCTTTTTGATGTTCTTGTGCTACTGGGCAAAATGGCCGACATCTGATCTTTAAAGTGTCATTTCTTTCAGCTAGGTCATAGGTGCACTCTAAGACTTACAAATTTCCTCAATGAATTTCTTGATACAGAAAGATAAACATTTTATTCAGTCTTGGCTAATAAAATTTTGGTCTGAGAAGTTATTAGATATTCATACATTAAATCTAGAGGTTGCAGGGGAGTCTATTTGAAAATATCCACACCCCTAAGTCTCTTATTGGAAGGGGTCTCCAAAAGCTTCATAAATCATAGGTCATCAACTACTTTTCTATTGACATTACACAATACAAGAATATGCATGAATTCCGTAAATAATGATTCAGCCCTTTCGGTTGTTTTTCACTAATTAAGTGATAGTGCAAATATATTTGTTGCAAATTTAACCCTTTTTCATCAAATCTTACTAAATCTTAGAGGGGGCTCCTTAAGGGACCGAGTCTCCTGGTCTGCTAAAATCTGTTGCTACGCCTCAGTGAGAGTCATTCTGTTCCTGTCCATATAATTTATCAGGATAAATACATTCAACTTTAGAACACAGTTGATTATGTTACGACTTTGATAACTTAATTTTACATCTTTTCAAATAGATGATTCAATCTTAGAAAGATGAAGCCTGCTTTTTTATGAGTTCATTGAAATGATCAGTGAGATTCTTGTAGATTTTTAGATGATACATTCAATTGGCAAAATGTCAGATGTTATAAAGGTGATGACATGGAATTTTTGTGAGGATTTAGTTGTCAGGAGTTTATTCTTGAAGAATATCAAGTCATGCCATGATCAAAACTCTTAAAGATATAAAAAACAACCTGAGAGAAAAACAAAATAAAATGAAATGAGGGTATGGATTCAGATAAATTTATCCAGGATCCTATTTGCTGTCGATCTTTAAGATTACATAGGATTATGCAAAAACTTTTTTCTTTTTAATGGACATTATAAATGGGTATTAAAATCAGTAAGTTATATTTTTTTAGTTCTGAGAGAAAAAAAGTAGCACAAATGAATAAATAGAATTAACCTAAAATCCAATATCTCAATCAAAACCCAAAGAAATAGTACAAAAAATATAAAAAAAATATAATATAAAGAAGTTGGTGGGTTGAATAAAGAGGAAGAAAATAGGATTAAATGTGAAGAATGTAAAGCCCCAGAAGAAGGGGATAAATATGGAGATAAGAAGGAGATGAAAGATAAGATTATTGAAAAAAAATTCTAAGAAAAAAAAAATGCATCAAATACAGAAGAATTGATCCTCAAATGTACAGTGTGTAAAGATCAATTGTAGATCATTTGTATCATCTCTAAATATTTGGCTTGATCTGTTTTTTGAACCTCGGCTCAATTACATTTATTTGCATGATGGAAATGGGCTTTTGGAACTAGGTATACTATGATGTTGAATCTAAGATTCATGTTTTATTATGAGAACTGAATAAAATATGCTTGCATAATCAAGATGAATAAACAAGTAAAATTTTACTGGTAGAAACTTGACAAAGAATAGCTAATGACACGTCTTCATTAGTAGACACTGAACATAAAAAAAACTAACTAGAAATTGAGAAGTAGGTACCATTACATGCCCTCCCTGACATTCCCACCACTGAATGTTTAGCTAAATTTATTTATTTTACATCAAAGTTCTTTTTGAATCTGAAAATTCTAGAAAAAATTATTGTTATTTTTCAAGTAGATCCATACTAACCATAGATTAAGAGTGTTAAATCTAAATCAAACTAATTATATCATTACTGGTTATTGTTAACATAAGCCTATAGAAATCCAACTGCACTGATAACCTCTTCAAAGTTGTTTAAAACTAATATAAAAAGAAAATTGCAAAGAAACTTGCAAATGAAATGAAAAAATCAATTTTAAATTGCCTTGAAGTGAACAAATAATCAGTAAGGCAGCTGTGACTGGATACTTGACTTGATTTTTTTTCTCTGCCATTGTATAGCAGAGATAGTTTGGATTACAAATGCTGTGAATTTCTAGAGACAATTTTTAGATGCTCTAGCATCTCTAGAATCGATTGCTGTCAATGATTGACTAATGGGCTGACATACCAAAAGTGAGTTACATCCCTTGATCAGCATGGCCTATCCTGATGTTTTTCATATAAAACTAGATATTTTTGGTTGTAAAAAACAAAAAAACAAAACAAAAATGATATTTTTAGATGGTGCCCCTGATGATACACTCATGCAAATTTTCAAGGTCGTAGCCCCTAAAATGTAACTTGGAGTGCCCAGACACACATATACAGACATATGGATAAACATAGTCACTCAAAGAGAGTCAAATATGTAGCTCACTTGGCTGGCTTGTCAGACAATTTGTGGGGCTATGATGATTCGATATTTTTATTTAATTCATATTAATAAAATAAGTAATATTGTCTATAAACTCAGAAATATTTCAATAAGATTAATGTTGAAGATTGAAGTCACATTCACTTTATTAATAATATTCACTAAAAGGCTGTCTTTACCGTCCATCAAGCTAGAGAACCATATAACATGCACATGAAAGAATCATGTTCAACCTAACACGGAGAGATCACAAAACAGCACAATATATTAAGAGAAAAACAGGTGTCTGAGACATCACAGAATCCATTAGGAAACTCATATGGCAATAGGCTGGTCATGTTGCAAAAATGCCTGCAACTGATGGACATAATGATTCATAACATGGATTACTAGAGATCACACATGAAACTGAGGCCGGCAGAATATGAAATGGAGAGACAAATTAGACAAGGTCAAAAAGTATTGGTTGTTCGACACGCATGGTATAGAATGATGGATGATAAAAGACTGATGATGATGATCATGAAGCTCGATTTCAGGTCATATCCTTCATATGATTGTAGTATAATGAGGGACCTGAATCTTACTATAATGAACTACATCTGATTGTAACAATTTAATAAATGTGACTTTGATTTGTGCAGTATATATATATATAAAGTGAATCCCCCCCCCGCAAATGATGTAAAAATAGAAAATTGAAATACTTCAGAGCCAAAGTTTGGCATAATGAATGGAAATGAAGGGTCCTATTCTGCAGCATAGTAACATAATGTATAGAATGCCCCTCCCCAACAAAATATTAATTTTGAAATAATACTTTCTCAACAAAGTGGGGGGAACCAATCACAAAGGCCGTACTTACATGCGATAGATAGATGGATCGATGAGAGAGAGGGTCCCGTTGTGCAATATATATACATCATAAATACAACCCTCACTAAAAATAAAATTTTGAAAAATTTGTTTTAGAAAAAGGATTTCTTCAATGTAGTTTATTTCAACGAATATACTTAAAAAGTGACTGTGAAAAACTCCTACCCCAAAATGTAGAGACTCTTTCCTTAGCCAAATCCATTCCCCATTCTTCCACAAAATCTTATTGAAATTCATTGAGAACATTTGGAGATATTGTGCTGCATAAGTATAAGTTGATGCAGGGTGCTAATTGTGAAAATACCTGGATCCACCCCCTAATTTAAATGCTTCTTCCTGAGCCCATTGTCCAAACTTCCACAAAGTTTCACTAAAATCAATTGAGAACTTCAGAAGGTATAGTGCTGTGTACATTTAACTACAATGCACGGAAGGTGATGTGGAAAAAAAATCTGAATCTACTCAAAGACGTAAACATATTTTACATAGCCCATTGCACAACCTTCCATAAATTTCATTGCAATCCATTGAGAACCTTTGGAGATATGGTGCTATGTACATATAAATACAATATAAATTGCTGGATCCACTCCAAAATTTAAACATTGATAAATATACATAGAGGGACAATAGTTTGATTCAATAACTCTCAATCAAACTGATAATATGAATATGAGGTCAGGTAAAAAAAAAAATCAAAGAATCCCAAATTTGTGATCAGAACCAAAAACTTTCAGACATCATAAAAATCCCAAATTGAAGAAATAATTCACACGTCATAAACTAAGGATCCAGTTTCCATTGAAATTGTATTATAAATTGAGCGCCCGTACTAAGACATAATGTATCAGATGATAGACCAGTGTCTGATGGAAGTAAGTACCATCTTAGGTCGGAGAAATGGGGGTTAGCATTTTCAAATTGGTATTCATATTGGTATTCTGAAATGCAATGAAAAACAGGTATCTTCAGATGTGTTTGACGAACCAGGGATTTATCTCAAGTATGTCAGTCTATTAGGTAAAATAGTCCGGGAGACCAAACAAGACCTCCTGTGCACCTGTCACTCCCTGAAATCTACAAATAGGGTACCAAAGTGTTCCTTAGGATGTTTTCTTTTCGAAAATAAAAAGGGGAAAAGCTATGCCATTTGCCTAAGACAAAATGGCAACCAGCAAAAAGATCCAGAATTTCATATCTCGTAATGCAATTGACATATCTAAGTACTTTCAAAGGCTATATCAGGGTTTTCAGACATCTGAAATTCAAAAAACACTTAATTTTACCATAAAAGTAATTTTTGATCTGTACAATTTGTATCTGTTGAGCATGAAAATTTACAGATAAAAAACATGAAGCTAAATATGTAGTATTTTTTGTGAAAATTTCTAGTATGCGGCCTTATTTTTTCAAATTTATTAGATTAATTCTTGATTCAAGTATATACATATGGAAAGTTTTTGAAAGAGAATTTCATCAGCTTTCCAAAGGTGTATCTTGCAAGACTATATCTCTTGTGCCACATGACGTAATTTTCCCACAATCTTTCCTTGGAAACATTTTTTTTCTGAAAGAGATCATCCTCAGGAAATTTTAGTACCATGTTTATAGAGTCCTGAGAGTGGCGGTTTCACAGGAGGCTTTTTTTGGTCCCCAAAACTATCTCACCTAATAATTTGACACGCCTTGTCAAACACACGTGCAGTTTCCTACTCACCATCTAATTTCTAAATACCCACTTGTATAACTATTTGAAAATGTTAACCCCAATTTCTTTGGCCTCATGTGGTTCTTACCTCCACCAAACCCAATCTATAAAAAACAGCCAGATTTATTTAATTCACTATGTTAGAGCACCCTGATGATGTCTGGCTAAAAGATTCTCCAGGTTCTGTGCTGTTTCAGGTGGGTTACAGTTGCAAACATACACACAGAAAAACTATCTATTGTAGGGATGTAATACATTTCCTAGATTTTAGATATATATCTGGAGAATGTTGATGTTTCCAGGTGTTTTAAGATGGTTTCAATGCAACTTTAGATGTAAAGTTAGGAACACTGCCCTTGATAGACCTTCACACAAGGAGGGGACTGGCATATCTATGGTCTGAATCAGGCTTGTTTGTACATTCCATCCATCTATCTAAAGAATCTTTTGAAATCACATTTTTTTTATTATTATTAACTGAAAAGAATTTATGCAGTTTATAGTTTTAGAAAAGACACACTAGAAATTCGAAAAACAACAGTGATCCGCCTTTATTGAAAAGATCAAGTGAAGATAGACCAAAGTGGTTTGGTAACATTTATTTATTTATTTATTTTATCATTGTAAATCATTATTATTAATTTTTTGCTAATATTTGCCTTCATCTCAGTTTCTGAGTTTAGTTGCGATAAAAAGCATGAAAAAAATACCTTATCTCCTTTTAGTATGATCTCATGTTGAAACAGTCTCTTCAATGATAGAAATTTTACAAAAAGTGTTTTTCTCCATGTCTCCAAATGATAAGTATCAAGATATGGTATTTAATGCAATGTTTTTTTTTACATTTTGAACCAACACCATAATATATTTATGCACGTGTATATCATATTTGTTAGTTTGTGTGTGTATACTTAACTATGTGTGTGGATTGTTATTCAACTTCAGGTACTATGTTGAATAGTCATACTAATAACACCGCAACATAGATATGTTGCTCATCTTTGTACAAGCCAGAGATGACAAATACACAATATTCCATTAGAATAATACATTGTGTGCATTGATTACTTAGTTTGTCACGCTTTGATGATTCAGTGCAGAAATTTAGAGCATTAAAAGTATTGTTATGTATTGAGGAAAAGATGTGCATTAATAGATAATAAAATGTTAAATTTTTAGTAAAAATCAAAGAATTACTGTCTGCAATTTAGTAAAGGTCATTAGAATTCAAAAGGTTCTTTAGGTATTTGAACACCTTTTTGTGGTTTTTATTGTTAACAAAACCTTTCAGCCAATCCACGATTTGGCCTTCTTGAGGCGTGTTATCTGAATGTGATGGTGGTAAACAAATCTCTCCCTCCAATGCGATCGTTTTGCAAACATTATTACATGACATACGATGACAAAACTATCTTAGAGAACAGTAAATGGATATTGGCAAGCTATGAAGAACTTTCAAAGCGATTCATGATGGAAAAGCAAAACTTCTGGTTTATCATAAGAGGTGCCTATTGACACATAGATGTTAACAGAACTTAACATATATTTCATTATCATGACCAAAAGAAAGGCATCAGAAACCCCAAGAATATTCTGATATTCATGTTAAATAATAAGAGATATGAAGAGACATTATAATGAAAAGCTATTTTACTTGGAGCTCAAAAGTGACACGAAGGTAAATGCCTTAGAACATTTGCAATAGAATGACAGATCACACTTAAGTGAATCAATGAGAACAAACAAACAATTTTAATACTTTGTTTATGTCAGACTGATAGGAATATGAAGAATGAAAAACAAAGAAAATATGAAAGTGATTAGAGAGGAATTACAACTCTTAAAGTCATAAAGCACTTGATACCGCTCATGAATGACAGTGGAACTCTTCTGTGATGTAAATAAGATTTGTTATTATTATTACTACAGATTGAATAAAAGATGATTTGAAATTTCACCTGTAGTTGGAAGAGAGGTAACTTTGAACAGCAGTTATTCCCCTTAATATTAACATTTACATTTCCTCACATGAATCTAAGAGTCAACAAAAAAGGACCCAGAATTAGGGGGAAAAGTGCAGGAAGAGAATTCACAAAGATAGAATAGAGAAGAATAAAAAGTAAAGGAAAGAAAGTCAAGGGATAACCAGAATTGGAAGGTGAAGAAAAAAAAGGTCTGGTTAGTCGCTAAATAGAAACTGTCATATGACCAATATCTTTTGGCTGCATGCCGAGTTGGGGGTGATAAACTGAAACATTGGAAGAAGTAGTGATCAATCAATAAGTTACTTTTCTCATCTTTTGTTTGGGCATTATTAGCAAAAACTGGCAATGTAAACTGAATCACCCCCCAACTCAAAATAACATTTGGATTGAATTTGAAAAAGAAACGAAAAATATTTTTTTGTAGGTATCATAGAGAGTAAATGTTTGAATTTTCAGCCCTCTAGCTCCACTGATGCAGCCTGGACATATGATACATACATATGTACATACATAGCCAGCCAGACTGACTTGAAAACAGTAGAAACTTATTTTGACAGTTTTAGTTCATGGTTTTAATTATGAGGGAGAAAAATGACAGGACAAAAAAAGAGAATGAAAACCAGAAGGAACAAACATTGACAGGTCTGGTTAGTCATTCAATAGAGAGCATC
Source organism: Thysanoteuthis rhombus (assembly GCA_963457665.1). Classification (NCBI taxonomy): domain Eukaryota; kingdom Metazoa; phylum Mollusca; class Cephalopoda; order Oegopsida; family Thysanoteuthidae; genus Thysanoteuthis; species Thysanoteuthis major. The sequence goes on from OY735210.1 coordinate 11,819,800, forward strand.
AAATGACCAACATCCTTTGGCAGTATGCTGTGCTGGGGTGATCAATTAAAAAATTGGAAAAAGTGGCGATCAATGAATGAGTTACTTCCGTTGCTTTTTAGATCACTAAAAAGTCTGAATTTAAAAAAAAACAAGCTTGAGTGCTTCTGAACCTAAACTTAGGGACTGATTTAACATAAACTCATGTTGTAATTCAAACCCTCCTCCCCTCATTGGGGATAGGAAATTTTCAATGAGTGACGCTCTCAAAATACCAACTATGGTAAGCAGTTGGGTTTCATGTACTGAGCCTCTTGTAGAGATCCCGTCAATCCTCCTAAGAAGGTGACTGATCTCTACTGCACACAATAATGCTAGCCAAATTACCCCTTTCCCCATATCCTCCCACGCCCCCCTGTCTGGCCTGGCTGCAAGTAATAAGAAATGAATGAATTTATCCATGTTCGTTTCAAATCAAGATAAGAAGCCACATTGTGTCTGAAGTGAAAGTTTTATAGATTGGACAAGAGATCTACATCAAAGGAGCAAATGAATGACAGAATGAAGGAATAAATGAATGTGAGTTCAGGTGATGCAGAAGAAAGGCCAAGGGTGCATTGGCACGGTAATTAAGATAATAATGATTGGATCAAATGGGAAAAGGAGAAAAGGAATCAAGAAACGGATAAATGCTTCAGAGTTATTCACTCTTCTTGTCTCATTGCCAAGAGCCAAAAAGGAAGTAGAAATTATTCTCTGTCACAAACCCCATCAAAGTCATGAAACGATGCTTTGAAGTCTCTCTTCGCCTAATCTAATAAGAAAATACAACTGAAAGACAAAACCTGACTCATAGTTCAACAGATAAATAAGAAAAAGATGAAAATATTAGTTTAAATGAACTTATGACTGCTTTTCTAGTGTTGCATCTTATAAATGATCAATATACGCTAGGAAATAAATGATTATACTTTTCATTTTGATATAAAGATTGATCCAATTTATACAGTAATAACAATCTTATTCCCACGATACTCTGAATATTCCAAATAAACATAAAAATTAGGTAAATATTGAAAAAACATCTTTATCTAATGATATTTTGAGCATATGAAAATATATTAACTGCTAATAATTGACCAAAATGTTATTATACAGAATTAATAACAAATTTTTTTCTATGTTTAATTTTAAAAAAAAATTGACTATTATGATAAGCCAAACAAATTGAAATTACTATTGTGATTCATTGAACAACTGTAGCCACCACAGGCGGTAAAGAGTTTTATCATTTTTTATATGTGCATGTGTCTGTGGATTTGTTTATGTGTTTGTGTGTTTTAGCACTCATGGCCATATTGTTTTTTCTACAGGTTTGAAAATTGGCAACAGTACTCCACTAGACCTCTCCAGAAATTTTTTTGATTTCGGGATAAAACAACAATTTTGACCAGTATGGAGCCTCACTCTGACGGGTTTATCACAAAAATCTAAATATTTTGTAGTGTCCTTTTTCTTTTACACTAATTTAGATGTTTCCCAGTGGAAAACACCAATGATACCATAGATAGAATTTATTCTGTCCATATTCATTCTTTGATGAAATTTCTTTTACATGATTTCAAATTTTCATGCTACAGTTGTTCAGTTATTGACTGTGATGGCAAGTCTTATAGAAATTAGAAAAACTAATGAATGAAAACAAATCCTTATGCCAAAACTTATTTTCTGTTTCATGACCATTGAATTTTGATAGGAAATTAGTAACATTTGTTCATATAAAAATCATGTAAGGGTTTCCTGAGGTGAGTTGGTCCTAGTTAGAGAACTGCTGAAATATATTTTATCTCATTTCTGAAAAAATGAGTGAGTATCATCCCATATATTTTTGGGAATGTTGTCGTTATCTTTGTTTTTAACACAATGTTTCAGAGCTAGTCTTAAGGAGTTAAATACTAAGGACTGGATGCAAAATACACCCGTGGAAAGCTGTTGGATGAATTGGCATCAAAAACAACTATGATGAAGATGATTGTCCAAAAAATATGAGAAATAATGAAATTACTTAATCTCAGGACTTTGGAAAACACTGAGTGAATAGGTTTCCACAGAGCAAAACAAAACTGACTTGATGTGATAAAATGAAACAAAGTATTATGAGATAACATAATAATGGTAACATTTCTTGCCCTACAAAATCAATCATTCTGTCTTTCAATCATGAAAAATTCTTTTCAAAAGGGACATCTACTGGTATCTTCTCATCTGCAATTTTTTTTTGTAAAATATATTTTCATATTTTTATTTCTCATATCACCTTATGTAGGTTTTTGTAATATGAATCTATACTGCCACTTGTATAGGTCGGCTGGGCGAGTTATATGATTCAATATCATTTCATTATATCTTTTCTCAGTTTCCTTTTAAAAAAGATATCAGTTGTATCGCATTGTTTATTGTTGCAATAATGATCTTGACAAAACATCTTATTCAGCAATTCTGAACATGGGGTGCAAGACTAACATATTGGGGTGGAATTTGAAATAGGGTTTGCTTGGATAGTGTAATGGTTAACATGTCTGCCTTACATGCAGATGATCCTAGGTTTGATTTGGGGCCTGAATGGAGAGTGTGGAGATCTTTTCAATGACAATTTTCCCTGTACACTCAGTAGCTAATTGAGTACACTCTAAGCTGAGTAATTAGGGTGGAGGTATCCTTTCAGTATACTTGCATCCTGCCAATGGAGTGGTGATATAAACTTGTGAGAATAAAGTCCTGGTCTTGACCAGACTTGAAACTTACAAAGATCACTAAGCTGACACATGCAAAAGAAACTTGGATTTTGTTAGTGACTGGATATACTCCATTGGGAGTTATCTTCCAAGAGACAAACACTTTATCTTTACCTTAATTTTGGGTTTGGATTTGCAGAGTGGGAAAAATTCTATGGCTCAAAGCTGAGTTGTGTTATGACTTACCTGATAATTCATGATTATACAATACTATCAATTCCTATTTACAAAATACTATTGATTACTAATTATACTATAGAGTCTGGTCAGTACCAAGAGGGGTAGCCATTGGGGAATACTAGCAGGTGCCATAAGCAGAACAAAGCTTTGATAGGCCAGGCAAACTTGAAATGGGTCAAACAATTTTCCATGTGTACCCAACCCTGCGACACCCTCTATGAAGGTATAAATGGAGAATATCATTATATAGATACATACCAAAATGGTCTTTAAAATGGACTTTTACCTGAAGCTCAGACTCCCAAAAATCACAATAAGTGTTGTTAAATAATCATTAATTCATACAGAATTATTTAGATTTTAAAAATTCCTCCCATCACTTCATTCTCTGTGTTTAGTTCTTGTCTCATAGAGAATTAACTCTTACAAGCTGTTTCTGCCCTCAAGATGATGACACAATAGAATCATACGTCCTCTGTAGCTTATTGTATTCCTTTTAATATCTATCTCGTTGCTATCTTTCAGCTGTTATATTTCATTGTGGTTTTTCTTTTCAAGGTGAATTTCATTTCTTTATCCAATAGTAATCTCTATCATATTTATCAAATCCTTAGGCATCAGAGTTACCAATTTATTGTCTCCCTTTGTTCGCAAGATATCTTCCCATCACATGATTATCTCCTTATCATATTCCCTTTTTGTACTCGCATCCCTTTAATGTTATCTTTGTGGAAAAGTTCTCTCATTATAACACAAGTTTATTGTTTAGTTATCATTTTTATATTCTTTTGTCTTCCTATTGTTACCTATTTTTTTTTCTTGGTACAGTTATCTTTTTATAGTCATATCTTCATTGTTAACATCAGTTTTACAGTTTTACCTTGAGTATATCTTCTGAACAGTTTATTGTCCTCTTTCAGTTTTGCCTCTGTCGATTCGTTTTCTATTCAAGTCCAGAACTCATCCCCTTCATCCCATTCAATCATAGGGTTTTCTTACAGAAAGTCAATGCAAAACAAAACAAATTACCATAAACATTCAAAGAATTTCTACTCTCTTTCTCTGATTTTTTGAGTTTTCTGTATGTGAATTTTGTTTTATGGTTTGGCTTACCCATATTTTAATTCATGAATATTGAGTTTATTGTGAGGAATTTTAGAAAAAAAGTGTTCGATTTTTTTTTGTTCCTGTCAGAAGGTGATTGCTGTATTTTGGACAACTCTGAGCAAGTATGAATTTTTATCAAATTCTTATTCATGAGTTTTAACAATTCTGTGTTTCCTTGAGCAGGCAAGAATCATAAAAGATGAACAAATTAGAATTCCTGAATTTCTCTCAGCTTTATCAAAATGCAAAGAAATCAGAATTTAGATAGAAAGAATAAATTTTATAAAACTTTCTTTCGGTTCTAAAATAAATATTGGTCTTTCCCCCCCAAAAAAGAACAAAACAAAATTGATTTCCAATAAAGGACAGACATCAAGAATTATTCATTTAAAAATTCCAAATTTCTCATTTTCCCATAAGAGATTGGAAAAAAAAAGAGAAAAATATTCAAAATGGGAGTATCTCCAAACAGAAGCACTTCTGGAAAGGGGAAGCAAAACTTAAATAATTCAAGAACAAAATCAGTAAATAAATAAACCTCAAATTTGAATTAATAAAAAGGGTTGAGATTCATTTTAATTTTAAAATTTCAATTTGTTTAATAATTTAAAACATTTTTAGGGCTAGAATAAGGGTTTTGAGTTAGAGTTCGATTTGATGGTATAGAATAAAGTGCCTGGAAGATTTTATAATTTTTAATCCTTTCAATAATTAAAAATCTTTCAAGTCTAGAGTAAGTGTTCTGGGTTGAGGTAGGAAAAGAGGTTGGAATTAATGGTATTAAAGAAAGTAACAGGAAGATTTTGAGATTTCAATTCTTTTAATAATTTAAAAAAAGTTTAGTGCTGCAGTAAGGGTTTGGGGTTGGGGTTGGAAATGATGGTATAAAAGAAAGAAAATTGGGACTTGAAAATTTCGATTCTTTTGATGATTAATTTTTTTTAGGGCTAGAATAAGGGTTTTTGGAATAGGGGTTGGAATTGATAGTATTAAGGAAAGTAACAGGAAGATTCTAAAATTCTAGTTCTTTTAATAATTTAACAAAAATTTGGGGACTAAAGAAAGGCATTTGGGTTAGAATTGGAATAGGGGTTGAAATTGTTGTAATAAAAAAAGTAAGTGGAAGATTCTAAAATTTAAATTCTTTTAATAATTCAAAAAATTTCATGGCTAGAGTAAGGGTTTTGGGTTGGGGTTGGAATAGATGGTATTACAGAAAGTAAATTGAGAATTCAAAATTTTAATTCTTCTAGTAACTAAATTTATTTTCAGGGGTAAAATAAGGGTTTTGGGTTGGGGTTAGAATTGATGGCATCAAAGAAACTAAAAGGAAGATTTTAAAATTTTAGTTCTTTTAATAATCCCCCCAAAATTTTAGGGCTAGAGTAAAGGTTTTAGGTTAGGGCTGGAATTAATGGATATAAAGAAAGTGAATTGAGATTTTAATTCTTTTAATTGTAAATTTTTTTTAGGACAAGAATAAGAGTTTTGTGTTAAGGTTGAAATAGAGGTTGGAATTGATGGTATTAAAGAAAGTAACTGGAAGATTTTAAAATATTAATTTTTTCTATGATTTCAAAATTTTTAGGGTTAGGGTTGGTATTGGGGTTGATAATATAAAAGAAAGTAACTAGACAGACAGATAATTCATGTGAGCTGTACCTTCATAAAAATGGTGAAAACTGAATGCCCATTATATCATTATGGTTACCTTGCTTATAAAATCTTTTTTTTTGTTTTCTAGAAAATAATGAGTTTCAGGAAAATTCTTCAAAGACAACTGTGCGCTGCTAAAAACCAAATCCTAACAAAAAATTAAACAAAAGTTCAAAATGTTAAATGCTACCAAAGTATTACTAGTTATACTTTTCAAATACATAGAACCAAAATATACTTTGTTTTCTTCAGTAGGTGAGAAACTTTTGATTAAAATGATGACACAAAATTGAAAGTTGTGATTGTTATCTTGAAAAAACATTCAGTCAAATCCTCTGATATCAAATTCAATGAATCATGTCTACAAGCCAGACCCATGGGAATTCCATGAGATGAGATCTAAAATGATCTTTTCATTCTCTTAGTGACCTTTTCCAATGTTCATTATCTGTTAATGATTTTTTCTAAATGTTATACAGAGATTAGTTTCATATGCAAAAGTTCCCATACTCCTCAATAAACTACATCTCTGTTTTCTGACCTTGTCTTCCCTCCCCTCTGATTAAACTACCTAATTCTCTTTTCTGCTCTCTCTTTTCCTACCCTCTCAATTAACTGACTGATTTTATGTTTTACCCCTCTCACTCTCTGACCACCCTCTCAGTTATGACAAATTTTTCCAATCCTCTTATCAAAACTATCTAACTTTCCTTTTTGCAATATTAACTACTTCTCTATTCCTTGCATCTCACTTCTTTCCCTTTTATTAAACTGACTTTATCTTCCTTCCCCTTTCTTTTTCCATCCCCAGCATTATCAAAATTTCTTTCCTCCCCTTTTCTCACCCTTTTATTAAACTACCTAACTGTTCTTTCCCCCTCTACTTCTACCCCTTCAGTAAACTACCCAACAACTATTTCATGCCTCTTTCCAGCCATTCATCAAACTATTCAACTCATGTATAGTAAAAAATATGCATTTTAATAAAATAAGTAATTTTCAACCATTCAATAAATAGTAAAACATGATTTATACATTTTCATTAAAAAATTCCTGTTTTGCAAAACTGAATCTTTACCAAGATTTTTTACAAATTTGTAATAAGGATTATGAAAAAATGAACCTTATCCAGAACTGTATCAATTTTTTGACTCCAATTACCATTTAAGGAGCAGACTAATTCCAATGTAATTCCGAATCATGCAAATAGCAAGGGGCCTAATTTCACAAACCCAGGATATGATAGGGGAGCGTATCTAATAAAAATCTACTGACCCCTATCTCAAGATCATCTTTTCTGAACCTGATCCTGAACTGTGCCTATATTTGGAGTGAGCGTTGGAAGATTTGCGTTAAAAGATCTCACTGTCAAAATCAGACTGTCATTCCTGGAGACCCTACATTAAACCCCAAATCAGGGTAAGCAGACATTTCTTGCTGCACAAGAACAAATTTGTATGCTCTATGACCCATAGTAACATTGGTACCAAAATAATCAAGTAACTTGAATACAATCATTCAGGAAAAATAGATTAAAATATTCATTTTTTAATCACTAATTCATTTTATTTGATGAAGTATTATAAATCCTTTTTTTATTATTTTTTGCTACTATACACCAACATCTTGATTTTTGTTGCTTTTTATTGAAACAAAACTCAGGCTAATTTTCCTTTTGACAGTAAATGAATAGATTAAAAGCATGGACTGCAATAAAGAATAAGTTCTTAGTGATAATCATAATTGCAACCCTCTACGCCAGAGATTAGCTTGTTCAACTGCTTTTACGACTGAGCTACAGGAATCAATGACAAGTACAAGTTCAAATCAAACACTTGAACTTATCCTCTATCCTGATCTCCTCTCTGCCATATTTCTTATTAGCTGCTAGTTCAGTCTTGGTAATCCAATTCATTCATTCATTTTATTAGATAAAGTATTTTTGGCAATTAATTTACCTTTGTCTCAATTTTTGTTACTTTTTATTGGAACTAAACCCAGTCTGATTTCCTTAGGTAGTGAATGAATAAATCATCATCACCGATGAGAGTAAAGAATAAATTCTGGGTGAGAATCAAATTCACGACTACGCTGGAGGGTAGCTTGCTCAACATACAACTGATCTTACTACTTAGCTACAAGAATAAGTGGCAAGAAGGAGTTCAAATCTCTTCAAACCAATCCCCCATCCTGATATAAACTATGCCACATTTCACATAAACTGAGCGTTCAATATCGATTACCAAAATTATTAATTTATTCAATTCAATAGATGAAGTATTGTCAATTGTTATAAATGATTTGTTGCAACTATTTCCCTACATTTCAATTTCTGTTAGAACTAAACTCAGGTTGGATTTTCCTTCAGCAATGATTGCATAAAATCACAGCACAGATTGCAATAAAAAATAATTTCCAGGTAAAAATTGAACTCACGACCATCTATGCTGGAGGTTGGTTTGGTTAATGACCAACTGCTCTAGCCACTAAGCTGCAGGTATCAGTTGCACGTGTGAGTACAAATCAAAAATTCAAACTCCTCCCCATCCTGATCTTTTGTGTACCACGTTTGTTATCAACTGACTGTTCGGTATCGATTATCCAATTTTTTCCTCTTTAGATGAAGTGTTGTATTAACAATTTTATACAACTATTTACTTTCAACCCAATTTTTGTTGCTTTCTATTGCAACCTCTCTCAACTTCCATCCATTCAGACACCACAAAACTTTCTCTCTTCCTACTCTCTAATCAAACTATTAATCTTTCTTTGCCACCCTCTTATTAATTTCTTTTCTTTTCCTCCCCACTCACTTTATTCCCTATTATTATTGACTTTATCTTCTTTACCTTTTTTCTCTCTATTTCCTCCGTAAACTCTCTTTTCCTCCCCTCTTATCAAACCGCATAACTCACCTTTCTTCCACTCCTTCCAATCCCCTCAGTGAACTACCTGAAAACCTTTTCTCCTCTCTCTCTACCCTTTTATTGAATTACCTACTCAAGTCTATAATATAAAATATATATTCTAATAAAATAAGTAATATTTTTATTTATTCAATACATAGTAAAAAATGAGTAATACAGACTGATAGACTAATTCCCACCTCATGCATATTTTGGGGTTAAGAGAGAGACTAATTCCAAATCATGTATATATTAGGGGACCTGATTTCAGCCCTTTGGATGTATTGGGGCTGGGGTGTCTAATTCAAACTCTATACATAGTGAATCCCTTCTTAACCTTAACCTCTATCTCGAAATCATTGTTAAAAGATTTTTATCTCAAGTCAGATTGTAATTTGTGGAGAACTTACATAGAACCTACAACCAAAATTGCCAGAGGTCTTTTGCTGCACAAGACCAAATTTGTATGCTCTTGGGTCAAAATTGAGTAACTCTAATACCAAAATAATCAAGTAGCTTAAAATACATCATCAGACTACGATAGTGGGAAAAATAGTATAAATAACTGAATGATTTTTTTAATCTATTAATTCATCTCGTTAGATGAAGTATTACAAATCATTATTTATAATTTTTTTCTACAATTTACCTCCATCTGAAATTTTGTAGCTTTTTATTGTTACCACTGAGCTTTAGAAATCAGTGACAAGCCAGATTCCAAATCAAGTATTTGAACTCATTCCCTATCCCAATCTCTTCTACACCATGTTTCTTATCCACTGGTAGTTCAGTATCAGTTATTCAAATTATTTATTTATAAATTCATTTTATTAGATTGTAGTTAATTAACAAGTTATTGCTACCATTTACATTCATCTCAATTTCTGTTTCCTTTTATCACAATAAAACTCAGTCCAACTTCCCTTTGGTAGCGACTGATAGAATTATCATCACAGACCAGAACAGATATTTTTTCCGGTTGATAATTGAACACACAACACTTTGCAAGAGGATGGCTCAGTTAATGCCCAACAAATCTTGACAATGAGCTACAGGGATCAGTGGCAAGAGCAAGACCAGATCAAAAAATGGAACTCATCCCTTACACCGATCTTTTCTGCGACATGTTTGTTATTAACTGGTAGTTCAGTATCAGTTATCCAATTCATTTATTCATCTTATTAGATTGAGTATTGTCATTGACAATCATCATCGTCATCAATCTTTTTATGTCCATTGTTAATTATCAATAATTCTTTGTTACTATCAATATTCATTCCAATTTTTGCTGTTTTCTATCACAACTAAATTCAGGCCAATTTCCTTTTTGCAGTCTGTGAATTAATTAACAGCATAGATTGGGATCACTCTGCAAATTGAGAACCATGCAATGTTCACATGAAAGAATTATGCTGGGCCTCACATGGAGAGACCACAAGTCAGCATGGTACATCTGGGAAAAGACAAGAGTCAGAGACATCATAGAATCCATTAAAAAACTCAAATGGTAGTGGGCTGGCCATATTTGCACAAATGGTGGACAACCAATGGACATCGTGACTCATGACATGGATCCCCTGAGATCACATGTGCAACAGAGGCCAGCAGAATATTAGGTGGAGAGACGAGCTAGACAAATTCAGAAAGTACTGGCTTCGTGATGCCCATGATAGAGAAATGTGGCGAATCCTGGGGAAGGTCTATGTCCAACGATGGACGTTGAAAGACTGATAATGATGATGATAATGATGATAGATTGGGATAAAAAATTAGTTCCAGTTGAGAGTTGAACCCACAAATAAATAAATCTATTTACAGCAAACCTTGAAAGCATCTTTCAGAAAATTGACAGGGAGGCAATGGGAATAAATATAGACAGAATATTTACACCATTTTGCAAATTTGCCGATGATGTTTCCATAGCATCAGAAGCATCGGAAAAATTACAAAATATACTGACTGATCTAAATAGAGAAAATACAAAAGTGCGTTTAGATGAACAGAAAAAAGACGAAAGTATTCTTCAATGATAGAATCCTTGGAAAAGATTCTTTAAGGTTAAAAAAGAATGTGATGAAGTTTTCAAACATTTACCCATAAATGATGGATTGGGAAAAAAAAATCATCAAATATAACACGGAAAAAGTCGTCGAATATCTGATATCCAATATCAGTAATCAAAGCTGTCTATCATGTGGTATTTTTAGTAAGATATGTAATATTTCGTTTATATTTGAGAAAAAAAACTAGTGATTCATTTCCATAAAAAATATGGAGTTTTTATAGCATGTGAATTTTATTTTCATAAATTCAACTTGTTGATAAAGCTATCAAATTATCATTACAATTACAAATTTAAATGAATGACCATAAATCAGTAATGACCACTCAAACTCAATGAATATTCAAAAGAAAAAATTTCAAATAAGTAAATAAATGATATGTGCATCAATTGATCAGGCAGCAATAATTTGAAAAAAAAAAAAGATAGAACACTCAAATAACTTTATTATTCTAATTACTTGTAGGTTGAAAAAAATCATGGCCAGAATTTAAAATATATTTGAAAATATTTGAATAAATTTCTACTAATTTTGATCATTATTCAATCACTTTTGAGATAAAACAAATAATTTTTTCTGCAAAAATGATGAACATAAGAGCATGAGATGAAAACATTACGTATTGGTAATAAGGAGTTTCTGTTTGTTTCTCCTTCCTTTGCTATCTGTACCTCCTTCCTTCTATCTTTCTTCATTTCTTTCTTTCTATAGCTGACCATACCTTATCACTTTGTTTCTTTCTTCCTTCTTTTCTTTCTAATTCATAGAAATGAATGACTATGAATGCCAATGACATAGCAAGCTTTCCCTCACTATCCTCCTCCTCCTCCTCCTGTTCTACATTTCTTTCATATAATTCATCTTCCTATCTTCCTCTACTCATTTCAAATTAAAATCCATTTTCTGTCTCTCTTACTCTGCGTGGCATCAATATACTAGGAGTTCATAGATGGTCACAGTTACAGCTATTGATGTATAAATATTTTTATTTTTTAACAAGAGCTCAACAACAAATAATACGCTCCACAAAAATAAAAATTGATCAACAGTTGAATATTAATATTTACCAAATATAAAACTTGATAGTTGGATATGAATGCACAAAGATGTTGACTGAAATGGATGAAAAATGTGAATGTCAAAGAATTTCTGTTTAATTGGTTTGACAAGTGTTCATTCATTTTTTTTAGAGTGAATTAAATAGATGTAAAACCTTGATAAACCTTGGCATATGAAATCGAATTAAAAGTTGGATAATATGGAACTTTTCTTGATCACCAAATTTAAACATTGATATAAGCTTAGGTCCATGAATAGAAATGAGCATTAAGCTGAATATCATGGGATCTTTAGATTTGATGAGAAGAAAAAATTGATTAAATTGAATGGAAAATCATCCAGTTTTTAAAGGTGATGCTTAATCATCAAATTTGAATGCCGAAAAGTTTCTCAAGTTGTGTGAAATATACAGGTCGATCATAGGATACTCATAGATAACTAATATATTGTTTGATTTGCACATACAGACTTGAACTGTTCTTCAAATTAATGAAAATGGAGATCAACTATTCATAAAAACATTACTGACATCAAGTGGCATTCCAAGAGTTGGTGTCACCTGGGATCGTAATTCAGGGTGTCAGGCTCTCTCACAAGAATATCTAGAATTTTGGTGATCTTTCTGTACTACAGATATATATACCTCAAATGATACACAAAATTTTGGATAAAATCTGAGAGGAATCTTTTTTCATGCATGCTCTAAACTGGCAAAATTTCTTCTCAAAGGGTTCGAATGTTAACAGACAAGAAATCATACTTTTAGTAATGACTGGAGATCTTTTTTCAATATGTAACTCGAAAAAAAACCCCAAACCCACAGATATATTCATCCTTAAATTTCAAAACTGTTACTCCTTAAGCCTTAATTTTCTTTTGTATTTTGTAGCACAACTTAAATTGTCTCATGAACACTAAATATGTCAAAAATCAAAAAAGGTTTTATACAGAGTATTGAAAGTTAAAATCTTGTATAAACAAGTTTTCTAAATAAATCCTAGATACAAGGACAGCACCTTTTTGGTATCTGTTAATCATTAAATTAGTATCAATCATTTAATAGACTTTCTGTTGAGAGTAGCAAGCATAAGATATTTACCTCTTATAAAATACTTAACTTGTGAGCTCAAATCCATGATCACAAATTTAGGAAACAGTTAAGTGAAAAATTGTATTCTCATTGCCTACCAAAAATCACCATTTCCTGCCCCCAAGGTTTAACAGAATATGTAGAAATGCAATTTTTAGCAGATTTCAACAGAGAGATAAACATTGTGAATGATAAATAAAATCTGTTTTAGATTTAATGTAATTTTTTGAAAATCATAGAGCAGTAAGCATTCGTGTGTTTTTTGAGGTACGTATCTCACTATTATGAATTTTGGCTTCAGAGAACTCGTGAACCATAACAAACTTCCAGCTAATTTAGCAAATGAAGTTTGGCATGATACTCCTTTTGTGGCTTTCAGATCAAGTTCAGATTGTAGTATCTGTTCACAGTGATCACTTTGTTAGCTTTGCACTGGTGCAATACCATGGGCGATGATGGTTTTCTCAGGCTTGGTATTGCTAAGCGTAAGTGGCCTAGGATTTGTCCTGTGGCCTCAAAAAATAACTTGGAACTGTCTCAGGGGCAGAAGCTTCCCATCACACTAGAAGGGATGGGTGGGTTTCGCCCTGATGCTCTGGCAACACCAGTTGCAGGGACTGGAGCAATTTTTTTAGCTTTCTTGTGTATGGAACCCTACATTAAAAATGACCTTGTATCACATCTTGCTCTCATGAGGAAGTGAGTAAATAGGAAAGTGTAGAATCTGTTCTATTCACAACAACCAAACACTGCATTTACTTCCCATTTTTAGTTTTAAATATTATTATGGTTGTATTTCATTTGTTTCCTTCATGAATCCTAATTTAATTTTTATACATTTAAATCAACGCAAACAAAAGTTGTTATGAATTCTACTTATTGTCACTACTGAAAACAATGTGGCTTAGCATCCCCGATTTAAATTTTAATGTTTACCCCCCTCCTTGTAAAAGAAGAGGTAATTTGATTTCACTAAATCATCCCAACTTATTATAGCTCTTTTTGTCTCATTTTTAACTCATTAATCATTATCAGATTTTTACATCAAAATAATTTTGTTTGTTTTGTATTTTTGTAATTAAATTATTGAGTGTTTTGTATCCGAGTTATTGCTTTAATAGTTTTAAAAAATTAAAGAAAAATATTCAACAATTAAAATACAACCATAATTTAACTTCTGTTTCTTCTTTCTCAATTGGAAAAAATTCAAATCAAATTGAATTAAATTTCATTAACAAAACAATTAAAATTCAACTGTAATAATGTTTAAAGGAGAAAACGTGTAGTTAACATAATGTTTTTTTGATGTGAGATGTACAGATACTGAACTTTGATCTTGAAATAAACACAGCTAAAAGCTGGTCCATAAAAGTAGATAGCCAAGAGCTTCCTTCTTCTTTTTTACCAAACGATGTAAATAACATTGGCTCTGTTGAATGATGTTCGTTGAATGCAGCAAATTTTTGAAAATTCAGAAAGTCTCAGTTTCAGACACATGAAAAGTGCACCCCAAGCGACTGCCATTGTTTCAAGTCTTTGGAAAATTCTATTACTGACAATGAAAAAAAATGATATACATTAATTTTCTGGAAAAAAAATCCACGAATGATAAAGCTAAACTCAACCATTGGGGACCCTAAATGTTGAAAGCTAAGTGCTGTTCAGCAAGAATAGAAACCTCACGAGAAGAAAGGGCATTACTATAAAATAAATCTGCAAGGCTTATAGGCAAGTGGCAGTTAGCATTGTACACTTTCAATAATGAAAAATATGAAGTGAGGTGGAAAGCGAAACATTTCTCTTTGATTTTCATCATCCGAGTTTCAACTTTTTGTCTCAGTACGGCTTATTCTTCAGTGCAAGTTATAACTTTTCAGGCTTGAAATATATTTTGAGCTTTTCCGTATATCCGTCTACATATCTAGCCAATTTTACATTTTTCAAACTACAGATAAATCCTGGATACACCTATTTATAAAATGTATGTATTATTTACATCAATGTATCTAGCCGACCAATATCTCTTCTTTTTCCTCACATATATCTGCACATATCAATAAATATTGCTCCCTTTCAACCCATTAATTCTATTTCATTTTCACCTCTGTTCAAAGTTCCTGATGTATAAACAAAAAAACAAAATATTATACTCAACTTGCTTTTTAGGGCTTTTTGGAAAAACCTCTTGACTGAAATCTTTTTTGTAAGGTGCAACGTAACAAAAAAATCAATAAAATGTTTTCTTTTGTACTTTCTTCTTTTTTTTGTTTTTACTTTCAAATAGTTTCTTTATGTATAAAGCTGTCAAACTTCCTACCAGAGAAGTAGTAAGAAATGTGACTTTTACTTTCCCTATTATAGAACATAGAATTCACCCGGGCTGGCCATGTCACAAGAATGGCAGACAACCGATGGACATCGTGACTCACGACATGGATCCCCTGAGATCACATGTGCAATCGAAGCCGGCAGAGTACAACATGAAGAGACGAGCTAGACAAACTCAGAAAGTACTGGCTCAGTGACGCCCACAATATAGAAGTGTGGCAAATCCTGGGGAAGTTCTATGTTTAACGACGGACGTTGGGAGACTGTAAATGATGAATATTCACAACTTGGATGCTTCACCACAGAGTGTGATTAGCAAGTTAGTTTTGTAGACCATGACTGTAATTAGTCAATCCTCCCTGGGTACCCTACACTTGTAGCTTTGTGCTCAGTTAATTCTCATCTATATTCCCAACTTCGAACCAATACTAATAATTTAATTTAGGTGAGGTCATTTATCATAGTCATAGCAGAGCCTACAATCAAAAATTGACTAAATATAATTTTTGCAACTTTTTTTTTTTATCTCACTGATGTGGGGGATTTTTTTGTGAATAAGATGACTTATACCACAGTGATTGATGATGAAGATAACACCAAAGACACTTCTACCCCACCACCCACAACACAGAAAACTCAAGCTCTCTTCATTTTCTCATTTCTCCATGATAATGATGATGTGGGGTCACTCCCTATGAAATGTCTGTGAATAAATACCTATTCACCCAATCTATGTTTTCCACAGTAATTAATCTAAAGGTCTTTCAAACAATTGACTATGATCTTGGTACACACTCAGTGCTCTAGACATTCTCGTGTAGAAATAGGACAAATTGAGGAGCCTCTCCCCAAGGCTAAGGCTAAGGGTTACAGCCAAATCATGTTGGATATACTAGTTCTTATAAAATCATTGTAAGTTGAGTCTGGTCAGTATGTAGATATCATCATCATCATCAGTTTGTTAGTGTTTGTTGTTGCATGTAAACTTACCCCAAGATTGGTCAGACCTCTCTATCATGGGTATTATGGAGCCAGTGCTTTCTGAATTTATCTTGCTCGTCATACCATCTTACTTTCTATTGGCCATAGACTCGCATCTGATCTCCAGGGATCCATGCTGTGAGTTGTGATGTCCTGCAATTCAAAGCTTCAATAGACCAGCAAGCTGATTTGGGTCTTACAAACAATTACCAGTGTGTACCTAATTGTAAAAAAACTATGCATACATACTTTCATCTTTATAAATTGTGAAATCAACCATCAGACTGGTCTAATAGATTCATGGTTTGTAAACCATCGTTAGAGAGACAATCCTCAGTACATATTCAAAAATATAACAGAGTACCAAACTTTGAAAAAACAAATTAAGATTAGCAAGTTAATCTGATATTTATATTGATATTCAGCAGACATATTTAAATTTGTCATCAATTTTTTTCATAGAACAATAATGGAATGGACTAGTCTTCTGATGATGCCAAGGTATCATTTTCTTTTCCTCCTGTTTTCCTTACCATTACAAGCCTCCGTCTGGGTAGCTAGAGTTTTATAAACTTGTATTGTAATGAGTCCCTATGCTTCAGGCATCTGAATTGTGTTTACAGTTTATTTCTAATAAACCTGCAAAAGTATGCAAAAAAAAAAAAAAGGAAATGTAAACATTTTTGAGGTAGCAAATTAATAAAAGCTGATATTGAAATATAAAAGTTGGCAATGAAATTAATGATAACCTGACTCAAAGTAACTTGACTAATGTAAAAAATATGTTGAATACGAATTTGGAAAAATGGAATACCAACTATTTTGAAATATATATGCTCTTTGAGAGCTCAGAGAATTAGTAATGGACAACTAAGGCAAGTTCTAATATCACCAAACTATTATAAAAGTAGGAATATCAGTTGTTCTAATGGAAGTAGTCAAAATACCCATTTATGATGGGTTAAATATCTAAAGAGTGATAGAAAGGAGTAAAGCTTTCACTAAGTAGAAAGTTTCCCTTCACTTTTGACCCCCAAAAAAGAAAAAAAAATTTTCTTTCCAGTTTTGACCCCTTAAAAAGGAAAAATTTCTTTCACTCTTGACCTTTGGAGGGGGTAATACCTTCTTTTCACTTTTGAACCCTCAACTGAAAAAAAGATTCCTATTACATTTGACCTCTTGATTAATTTTGATCCCTTAAAAGGAAAAGTTTCCTTACACATTCAGGGGAAAAAGGGGGAAAAAGTTTTTAAGGGAAAAAAAGTTTTTCTTTGCTGTAACTCATAAAATGTGGGAAAAAAGCTTACTTTCACCTTTGACCCCTTAAAGAATTATGTATGAACATATTCAGTATATAAGATATGAATATGTATGTATGTATGTATATTCAATGAAAAGTAAAGGACTAGTTTAGTATTATAGATGCATTGAAAATGAAAAACTCTCCCTCTAAAACCTTCAACAAATTTTTGTCTCAATATCTTTTACATTAAAACCTTCCCTTAGGTCCACAGTACGCTTGCTGAATTTGGTTGTGCACATGTTTAGGTGGTTTCTTTTGTTTTGACAAACAAACACACAGTTGAGGTGACATCTTATTAAGAGAGTCTAGAACCTGGCATGAGACCCTAAAATTTTGTAATAACTTACAAGCATAGCTGAGGAGGGGGCTTTTTTAAAATGCTACCTCCAGGCACCAAATGGACCCCCCAAAAGCTTTATGAATCAAAGTTCACCTACAGTATTTCTACTGACATGATACAATGATAAGCACATATTTGTATCTACATGAATTGCAAAAATGATAATTAAGCCTCTGGAACAGTTTTTCACCAATACATGATAGTACATGCGTATTCATTACAAATTTCCCTTTCTCATATTATCTTACTAAATGTTGGTAGGGGTCCAACAAGGAGCCGACCATCCTGTATCCCCAAATTACTAGCTACGCCACTGACTTTTACCTCTGTTTTAATCTTATTATCAAAATCATTATCATGATGCACAATAGTATTTTTTAGTAAAATTCAATGAAATTTACACTCATTAAAATAGCCAATCTTTTGATAAAAACACATAGAATAATGGTCCAATTTAAAGTTGCGATAAAAAAAACAAGTGAAAGTTAGGATGAAGGCAAAACATTGATAATAATGATATGTATAAAATTGCATGCAAAATGACCGAATAGTTTTAAAGATGTAATTTCCCCAGAGATGCACTAAAAACAACTTTTCATGTTGCTGTTAAATTTGTGACTAAGCACCTTGAAAGCTTAGATACTAAAGAATAGACAGATTAAAATACTCTTTTTATATTTTAATGAGCATTCTTTAATTAACACTATTGCTATTAGTATCATAATTCATAATTGCATTAATTTACAGAATGGTAATTTAGTGATGAAGTATCAGAAATTTTAGAATTCTTTACTGAATTGGCTACAGGATGATTAATTGCTTTAATATCAATTTTCATTAAGTTCAATATTTGCTCTTTTCAGGAAGAACAGAAAATTTGTTAAAAGAACGCAGAAAATCAAACAAAGTTGTGCACAAAGAAAAAAATAACAAATTTATCAAAAATTCAAGAAATTATTTCCAGACATTGAAAGAATTTAGTTTGACTAGTACTCTCACCGGAGGAACGGAGTGATGAAATGGTTACCATCGAACAAAGTTCAAGTTTCAGCCAAGGCTGTTTATGTTCACTTAGTACTAATGTCCTAGGGAAAGGCATGAATCCACTTCCTCTCCTTAGCTATGAGTAAATAAAGTGGTCCAACTAAGAGAAGGTTCTTCTGAAAGGGAAGAACCTACAGTTCAGACGTAGGGCTAGCAACTGTACCCCATGAAAATCCTACTTGCTACTGAAACATCAGTAGCCCTAGCCCCTCAAGGAGTCTACGGGAATTAACAAACAGTACATTCAACCCAAAGATTACGTTTATAGCATTTCCAAATAGCTGCTGTGGTAAATGCAATAGGATTTGAAATAGATCATTTAATAGTTAATTATCTTCTGCTGGAAACTTATTGAATTCAGAGGCCGGTCTTGCAGACAGAATGTATATATTTGGGCTCTCACTCATGAAGAATTTGTGATAACTTACTCTTGGTGAATATTAGTCTTTGTGCAGGAAGGTGAATGCTTTATAAAGAATTATTGAAGTCACTATTGTAATATTAGCATTTAGAAGTGGAATTTTATTATTTAACCACTGAATTTTACAATTTTTGAGTAAGTTTCAACACTCAATTAGTAAGCACTGAAAAGCAGGAAGAAAGGGATTGTCAGTTTTCAGGAACTGACAGAATATTGCTATTATATGAATAAATTTTGAATGAATAATTTTGAAAAGTATTAATCCCAAACTACTGTTTTCTAAGATTCTTAGATTTCTAAAACAGAGCTTCCAGAAGATTACCATCTTGGTATTCAACTGGTTAAGCAAAGATTTAGTCCAATGTGAAACTTAAACTTTCATCCAGTCACCAGAGAGAGGTAAGAGCAAAGCTTAATGTAGCCTGTACATTAGAAATGTCAAGCTCTTACAGAGAGAATATCCAAAAATTAATCTTTTCCAATTGTACAATTGAAAGCGTTTTCTGCTCTAAGGAGACATATCTGCCAGTAACAGGTTATTCTGCTTTTGATGCATAACAGAGTATCATACTTCATTTAATTCATAACAGAGTAGCAATACAACACAGTATCTTTTTTTTTTTCACTAATGGTCCATACTTTGATATTGATATAATCTCAAATTATAAATCATTTGCATAATTTCAGTTTTAACTTTGATTAGACATAAGACAGACTGTGTGTGATTCATTGCATAAAAAAGATAAGTGGAATTTCCTTTACTTTAATCATCATGTACATTGGGCTCATAAATCATTATATCATTACCTCTGCCAATAAAGGGGTATATTTTCACTCATGTCTGTCTATCTGTGTTTTCCAAATCTGATCAATAAATTTCAATTGAATTTTGTGGAAGGGTGGACCATGGGCCAAAGGACAATTGATAAAATTTTGGGATGGCTCCAGAAATTACATTTTCTCTTTAGCATTGACAGAGGAATGCACTCTTTGAGTCTTCACTGGTTTTATTGTGAACTCAATAAATAAAAACCGAAAATAATCAATAAATTTGAAAATAAAAATTTGATAAAATAATTAATTTAAATGCAATAAAATAATTAGTTCTAATTATGAAATTCAACAAACTTAATAACTCTGCAAAATCAAAACAGTTAATCACAGGTGAATATCTATTAGCATGCAATAAGGTAATTAGTTTTACTTTAGTAAATTGTCAGTTGTTATTCTCAGGCAGATGTTTTATTAATTTAAACAATAAATGTTTCTATAAAGTTTTAACTGAGGTCCACTCAAGCTACTAGTTAGTTTTTCATGTGTAATTAATTTTCAGGATGTTTTCTAATCATATATTTACAAGAACAGTGTGAGTTTGTCGATGAAGCTATTAATGGAGCAAGTGGCATTGAGTGTATTCTATTTTCAATATAAAATGTAACAAAAGTCAAGCTATATGTTTGTGAATATAATCTTAACATTGCATTCACAAACATCCATAAACTCACTGATGTCTTGAAATCTTTATATCAAAGTATATATTAATAAATACAAAATGAATCATCGACATTTTCCAACAGGTAAGTTTAAGTATTCATTAAACAAAAGAGAAATGACACTGAATCATCAAGCAAAGTATTTACCACAACATGCATAGATCTGCACAGATGTCTAAACACGCTAATTTTGAGAAGCACAAATTCTTTTTATTTCATTTCTTTTGTATGCTTCAACTTTTGTTAGACATTTACTCATAATTAACAAAGAAACTTTTCTTTACAATAGAGAATCATGTTTTCACTGTAATATAAGTCCAAATTTATCAGTTCAGTCGCAATTTTAACTCAAATGAACATTTTAGAAAGGCTAAAAAAATCTTACAAATGAGTTTAAAAGGTAGCAGTAGGAGGCAGTTGTGAAACCAAGTACAGATGTGGAAAGAAAAAAAAGTAACAAATTTGGAGCTTTTTTGGTGCCTCTATCTCCAAGTCATGCAATCAGTTTGTTTTCATTGGTTAGCTAGCTTGAAGTCATGTGATCTCCAAAAATATCCCAAGTCATGCAGTTAACAAGATTGTGTAGCCAGATAACAAGAGACACCCAGGGCGGTTGATGAAGAATCATATGATATTAAAGATATCTTACAGGTCCACTGGTTGCCGTCTTGATAATTCACTTTGTAAGATGAAAATTGCAGATCGAATGCAGTAGGGGAATCCAGAATACAGCAGGTAAAAGAAGAAACAAAAAAAAAAGAAGGGAAGCTAGATGAGAACAAATGAGAAAAAGTCAAAAAGAAGAAAAAAGAGAAAAATGAAAAAAATTGTATGCTGATTGGGAAAAGTGTCAAAAATATTTGGCCTGCCTCTCTATTTTTTTTTTTTACCATTATTTTTTTTCTTATCTGAGTCTTAGCTCTTCACTTTTTCTTTCAATCAAGGCAACCATGTACATTTGCCTCAAAATAATCACACCAGAGTGGACAGTTTGCCACCAGACAGATATCAATACCAGAGCACTGTATAATTTTAGCTGCCATTTTCCCCCCTTTGGTGTGAACTTAGAAAAAAGTGAGTTACTTGTTTTTTTTTCATCTGTTTTTGCAATTTTAGCTCTCATTCTCCTGAGCCTATGTTAATTTTGATATTTTTCATGCCATGGGATTCAGATTCTGTGCAATAAATACTTATGACATTAAATTTTGCATATTGCATAAGCACAAGAAATGGACTTGCTTAAGTGAGTTAAAAATATTTGAAATATTGGAGTATTTTTTGCCATTTATACTTGGTTTCTGAAGTCATAAAGACATTTGTAGTTATATATTTCTAATTTCTTAATTTTACTGCAAAAAAACCCCATTTTTTTTGCTTGTTTGAATATTTTCATATGCTAACTGGAAAAATGGTATATTATATCTGATCTCTTTTTAATAGATACTGGAACAGACAATTTTATGTTTAGAATTGTGAGGTTTTCATGGAAAACTGCATGACCATAGTCAGGTGTCAGCATATATGGAATGCGGAATATGTTTTATAATCTGATCAGATATTTAAAGCCATGAATATAAAATCATCAAATTATAAATGAAAATTTTATTGAAATCCCAGGTAATTACCTTTTGGTACTTTTTGATTACTACGAAAGCTATAATCTTATGATTAAAATTATGAGTTTTATAAATCCTTAATTTTACATGAATAAAAAAATGTTGGAATCATATAAGACAAAAGCGATCCTTTTTCATTTTCATCACTTTTCAAAAGATGGGTACTGACTTATGTCATTATGAAACTACAACAAATATATACCAATAGGTATTGAAAAAATACCACTTTTAACAAAAGTGGAGTATGCAGTAGTTACTTAATCGAGTTATTAGTATCTGACTCCAGTTAAATATATAACTATTCAATCAACTGGAATTGATTTGTAATCTTATTATTTGTTATGAAGTGTAAAATCAGTTGTAGTATCGATCACGGAAAACATAATTCTTTAAGGCTGACTGTAGATGATGCTTGTAGTTTGTTCAGAGAAATGAAAAATGGGTTTACTATAGGCAAGAGAGAGAGAGAAGAAAGATTAGATCCTTCCTTTCCCTAAAAGCTGTAGGTACAAAAAGGAGAGAGCAGCTGACCAATTATTGATGTTGAATTGAAATAGTGAATGCAAGTTGTAATGCATTGAGAAATGTGCTGATAAAATATGCATGCAATGGATTAAGATAAAGAACAAGATTTAAAATTAACAAAGAATGTATTCATTGGATGTGTTTAAGATATAATTTGATTGTAATTCTCATTAAGTAGGAAGGGAAAGTGATTTTAAAATTGTTTTACGACTTGTTAAAATAATGTTATTAATAAGTCAATATATATATATATATATATATATATATATATATATATATATAAAAGCATAATTTTCATAGGTAGGTGAAAATGATCATAAGTGTATATAAGAAAGTACAGTGTTGACTTGTATGTTAGTGTGTGTATGAATGCATATGCACGTAAATCAAATGGTTGTTGCACAAAGTTGTTGCAACAGCCCACATTCTGCTTTGTGTGGAATGAGGACTGGACAAAATCAAGTGGTAGGCACCTCTCTTATAGAGGAGGGTAAAGGTTGGGGCGTAGGATGCAAAATTCATTGTTTTCAAATTGCAAATTATTCAGATAAAACAGTTATGAAGAAGGTGGCAGTTAATGCTCAAACTTAGTTGGGAATCCTAAAGGAGATATCAAGTTCCTACAAAACATCTTTTGTCCAATGTTAAGGCAATCTTAAAATTGTCTTTGAAGTTTACTCAACTTGTTATTGCTTGTGTGAGCGAACATTTGAAAAGTTGTTTGTGGAAAAAATATAGCTGAATAACAGTAGCAACAATCACTGAACTAACAAACCAAAAACCAGGTAAGGTGGCAAGGTATTCCTCTCTTTTCACTCAGTTGTTTTTGTTGTATCAATGCTAGTGGATACATCCCCCTTCCTCCTCATCCTACTTTGGAACCTCCTCCTCCCCCTTCATCTCCTCATCTCCCTCCTCCTCCTCATAATCATCACCATCATCATCAGTAGTCTCTCAACATCTGTTGTTGGACATAGACCTTCCCCAGGATTTGCCACACTTCTCTATTGCAGACGTGGCAGAGCTAGTACTTTCTGAATTTGTCAAGCTCGTCTCTCAATCTTGGATTCTGCCAGGCTCGGTTGCACAAGTGATCTTTGGGGATCCACATTGTGAGTCGTGATGTCCATCGGTTGTCTGCCATTCTTGCAACATGGCCTACCCATTGCCATTTGAGTTTTTTTAAAGGGTTCTATTACGTTTCGGACTCCTGTCTTCTCCTGGATGTATTGTGCTGTCTTGTGGTCTCTGCATGAGAAGTTGAGCATAATTCTTTCATATGCATGTCATTTGGTTCTCAGTTTGTAGGTCTGTCTCTTGGTTAGGTTTCATGTTCCTTCTCCATAAGTGATTATTGGGATGATGCATTGGTTGTACACCCTTCTTTTTAGGATTAATGGTATCTTCTTGTTCTTGAAGGTTGAGCTTGCACTGCCAAAGGCTTGCCATCTTAGACTGATTCTTTGCTTGATTTCATGGAGGAATTTCATGTCCTAGGTAAATGTAGTGGTCTACTTTCTCCAGTTCTGTGTCCTTGATTCTGATGTTTGTGTTCTTATTTCCACCGTGATTGTTGCACATGATCTTCATCTTGCTGAAGTTTATGTGCAGGTTGACTTTCTTGCTCTCTTCATTTAGTTCATCTGGCATTAGTTGGATGTTATGTAGGTTCTCTGCAAAAAGGGCAATGCTGGCTGCAAATCTGAGGTTGTTCAGATACTCAGCATCTATTTTGATTGCTTTATTCTGAAGATCATCTTGAGGTAGGCTGTGAAGAGTTTTGGTGAGCTGATATCATCTTATCTTAACCCTTTTTTGAACTGAAAAGGCTCTGAGTTTTTATGTAGCCTTATAAAGGAGCTGCCATGATTGTATATATGATGCAGCACTCTGATGTATACTGAATTTACATCTTGTAGAGTTTTGGACTCCATGACCTGGGGGATTTCCACAGAGTTTAAGGCTTTTTTGAAGTAGATAAATGCTACAGCGAGTGGCATTTTGTATTCTGCTGCTTCTTCTTTCGGCTGATATGTCAAATGCAGGTGATCTATGGTCAAGTAGCTTCCTCTAAAGCCAGCTTGCTCCCATGGTTGGTTTACATCTAGTGTTTTTTGGTGATGATTTTTATGAAAAGTTTATAAATGCAATGTTGTAGGCTTATAGGTCTGTAGTTGTTGAGGTCTTTGGGGTTTCCCTTTTTATATAAAAGCATTATGATTGCAATGTTCCAATCATCTCAGACTTTACTTTGTTCTCTTTTTCCCTTAGAACCTTGCAAATTCACAAGAGTACTCCATCTTTTTTTAAGTTTTTTTTTTGATAATGTATTTTTTTTAGGCTGTTGGGAAATATTTGTAAATGGAATTGGAGGGGGGGACTTTGAAAATTCAATGCTACTAGACAAAGAATTTGGCTTAGATATTTGAAAATTTACATTAGTACTCCAGTAAACATCCGAGAACTTTTTCTTTTTAATTTTTGGAAAAAAAGCTTCCCCTCACCGGCAAATTTTGTGGTATGAGTGTTGCTTTTTCAGATGAGATAGAAGCAGTTGTAGCAAAGACATACACAGATCTAATCATGCACCCTCCTTTCCTTTTCTTCCAGCTGGGAAAATCAGGTTTTTTATTAGATGAAGTATTGTAAACAAGGGCTTCTCGAAGTCAAGGTTGGGACACCTCTGGAGTGAGTGGGTAGAGGGTCTCATGGAGATTATTGGGGTCAAATAAATATTTTAAAATCTTCGAATGCTTTTCCCATTTTGGGAAAAATGCTTGCTTCCACAAAAAAAAAAAAGAAAAAAAATTACTGGGGGGTTCTTTTAGATTCTTATATAATTGTCTCAGCGCTACCGGAAATAAAATGGTGATTCACTTAATGGCTGGATCAGCGTATTCTGTATTATCACTAACACAAAATAACTGGGTTTGTAAATTTCTAAGGTATCCATGTATTATTTTCTTTTGTTTTGATAATGAGAATTTCTGGGGAAGAAAACCAGATGCGTACCTCATAATTTTTATTTGGGCGTGTAGGGCAAATAAGAAGAGAAAGACAGAAAATGAAAACCCCACATCGTTATGTTCCTACAGATTGAGATGGAGTTTAGAACTAGCCAAATTTAATAAAAATAATGTGTTACAATACTTCTTCCAATGATAATAATAATAAACACGGCAAGTCAAATTTCAGCACATAGACAAATTTTTCCAGAAATGTATTCAGTGAATTATTATTTGTAAAGTCTTTAAGGCCTCATCCTTTGTTAGGGGCCTGAGGGTGCTTTCATACAGGCCCTTCCAGCCCTGCCTCTTTTCAGCATATTGACAAAAGTTCCCAGAAATGCAAAAAGTGAATTACTATTTGTAAAGCTTTTATGGCACCCCTATGTTGGGGGCCCAGGGCAATTTCATATAGCCCCTCCCAACCCCTCCAGCCACACCTCTGATCTCAAAGGTTTGTTTTAAAAAAATTATTTATCTGCAGTGTAGAGTATTCAAAATAAACATAGCCAAAATGATCAAATAAGGGATGTAAGGTTCATTCATCAACATTTGCCTAATAACAACAAACAAATCAATGGATAGAAGAAATATTTAATCAGATAGAAAGAAGAGAGAAATGCCTGCTGTTTCATTTGATTTTAATTTTCAAGTGGGGAAATGAAAAAATTTCTCAATCAGCCCCCAAAACAAAATCCATATTTCTCATAAGAATAAAAAAAAATTCATGCAAAATGCAGAGAAAAATCTCTTGAATGGTAAATGAAAAAAAACAACAAAATAACAGAAAAAAAACTAACAACACATTAATAATGTCAAAATAATTTTAAAACATCCCCAAACAATAACAACAAATACAACAACAGCAATAATACAAATGATTCAATAATAATGATAAAAAAAAACAATGAAGAAAAGAAAAGCCTAGATGATAAAATTGACAAAATCATATTTGATTATGGTTCTGGACTTGATTAATGAGTGGGAAATGAAGAACCCCTTTCTCCTAAAAAGAATTGTACAAGGGAATAATTGAATGCATAATTCATTTCAAAATGCCTCTTGTGCTTTTTGTTTCTTGTCATGCAGGCTAAGGTGTGAGTTTTATGGCAGAAAATGGAGCCTTGCTTTGCCAAGTTGCAAACACCTTTCTGATTATTATGCTCACTCCTCATTATCAACTATGTAAGAAGTATCAATGTTTCTTTCATAACCCGTCCATATGAGTCCTGAACAGAAAAGGTTTTGATTATTATCTCAATGTGCGTTGAAACATATTGCTGAAATAGTTCAAAGATTTTGTATATACTGGTTTGAAAATCATGAATATTGCTGGTTTTATGCTAATTAACAGTTTGATACTGCTCCTAATTGACAGTGGAACTCTTCTGTGATAGATACAAAATTTGTTAAAATTGCTATGTGAGTATGAGAAATATATAGAAAACTAGCATTCCAAGGGTTTTTATGAATCAAAGTCTCCTATATACTCTCATATTATCACATAGATTTAGCATAAGCTTATATTGTAATTTGGTCCCTCCGGTTTGTCATGGGTAGTAGTGATTAATAAAAGCAACCACAATTACATGCATTATAGATGGAACATTTGTGAAAAGGTGTTTTTTCTCAACTTTCACTGACCAATGTCTTTTGTTAGCTTGTCGTGTTGGGATGATCAATTAAAAAACTTGAAAAAGATGATCAATGAATAAATTACTTCTCATACCTTTTGTTGAGCATTAATATATTAAAATTTTTAAAAAATAAGGTTGGATGCAAACTAAGGGACTAATTTATTATAAACTTGCATTGAAAATTGAAACCCTCGCCAAAACGTCATTTTGGAGGGGAATTAAAAAAAGAACAAGAACATTATCCCCACTCATTGAAAGAGTAAGGGTGCAAAATTTCAAGTTTCAACTATAAATGGTTAGGGCTTGGTGAAGTCCAGATACATTGATACATATAAATATCAGCACACATGAATAACCTAAAGCCAACAACAATATCTAAACCAATGTTGAGGGTAGCGGTGACTAATAAATTTGAATGAAAAATTTACCTGGAGGTGAAAGAGAGCCAACTTCGACTTTTAGTTATTCCCCTTGATATTACCTTTTTAGATTTTTCTCATATGATTTAAAATAAGCCAAGACTCTATCTTGGCCATTTTACTGTTGGTCCACAACTGAGAAAAATGATTGATAAAGCTGATATAAATATTCAATTGCTCGTATAGAACATTTTGCTCCAATGCTATGTTTTGCTTCAAATATATCCTTATTGTATAATGTCAATAGAAATGTCTCAGTTGAACTCTAATTTATAAAGCTTTTATGGGAGCTCCTCTGTTGGAGACTGGGGTGTTTCAACTAGCACCCCACACTCCTCAGATAAGCCTTAGTGAATAGGTAAAATATTTCAGTGATAGGTATGAACAAATGGACAGCAAGATGAGCCAACTGAAGTTGATAGATGTTTGACAGAATAGAGGGAAACTGGTGGGGGGGTATTCTTATTTGTCTCTGGCTAGAAATGAGTTAGTCATTGACTGAAATTTCACATTGCCATTTATACAGCATTTCAATTTATCTAAACTATTCAAGGCTTCCCTATTCATAAGCAATCATAAGCTGCCCTGATCCTTGCCCACACTTTTCACGCACAGGAACAGAAGCCAAAGCTTTTCCTATCATCTGCCAATTGATTTTCTCATCACGACTGGGCAGAGCTGATAATAAGCCCAGACTAGATGAGGAAAGGAAGCCCCACTTTAAAATGTCCATATTTTCAAGTATTTTTGTAATCAATGTTGAATACATAGGATTTATATATAGATATATATATGCACCTTGCAGAAGTATTCACTACTCTTAGCATCTTTCTTATTTTGCTGCCTTACGACCTGGAATTTAAATGGATTTTGAAGTTGTTTGTATCGTTCAATTTAAAAATAAAAACATGCCTACCACAATGAAAATGAAAAAAATATTTTTGTGAAACAAACAAGAAATATGACAAAAAGAAGACAAACAAACCTCAGCATGCATAACTATTCACCTTCACCAAAGTCAATACTTTGCAGACCCATCTTCTGCAGCAGTTACAACAGCATCTTCTTAGGTGTATCTCTATGAACTTTGAATATCTATCCACTGGGATTCAGCTGGTATGCAGGAATCTTTTTATTTATTTGTACCACAGATTCTCAAATGGATTGAGATCTGGGCTTTGACTAGGGCATCCTAAAACATCTTAAATCATCATTATCAATCTTTTATCATCCAGCGTTTGACATAAACTTTCTCCAAGAATCACCACACCTCTCTATCATAGGTATTATGGAGCCAATGCTTTTTGATGTTATCTAGTTTGTTTCACCATGTTATATTCTGCCAGCCGCAGTTTGGCATGTGATCTCTGAGGATCCATGTTGTGAGTCATGATGTTCAGTGGTTGTCTGCCATTTTTTCAACCTGACCAGCTCATTGAGTTTCCTATTTGATTTGATGATGTCTCAGACTCCTATTTCCCCCCAGATATATTGTGCATTTTATGACCTCTCCATGTGAGGTTGAGCACGTTTCTTTCATGTGCATATTGTATGGTTCTCAGTTTGAGGGGTAGTCGCTTGACATTTTAAATGTTTGCCCTTAAACCAGTATGCTTACAATTATTGTTATTGTCACATGACACTTTGACTGCACACACGAAGACTTTATTTGGCATAATTATGTGAAATCTGAAGGTAATTGGTTGTGCCAAATCTAATTTAGGGGCGTCGTAACAAAGGGGATGTATATATATATATATATATATATATATATATATATATATATATATATATATATATATATATATATATATATATATATATATATGCACACACCACTTTTCAGTTTCTAGTCTTTGGAATTTTTCAGAAGTTTTTTTAAAAATATTTCACCTCATCAATTTGGACTATTGACTGTAGGTCCATTATATAAGATCCAAGTAAAAATCTATGTAAATTACAGTTTGTAATACAGCATATCAAGAAAAATGCCAAGGATGGGGATACATTTGCAAGGAACTATACATGTAGCGTTTATGATGTACTTACAAGTAATTGAATGGAATAAAAGAACTAGAATGATTAATAAACTTTGGAGTAGCCCCCCCCCTTAAAATTGCAGACCCATGCCAACTCACCCACCTGACCTTATCGTCTTGCCTCCTGTCTGGGCTTGTTTCTCATACTTAACACATTTGTTTCTAAGCTGGGTTTTTAAGCATAACTATTCAAATCAATCTTTTCCATTAAGTCTTATGAGGTAGATGCAGACAGAGGGAGAAACAAACTGAGATAGATATCAATACATATTTATGAACAAAAAGAAAGGAAATCATACAAACAATAAAAATTCAAAGAAATGCTCAAAATATTGTCAAAAGTTAATTGGTGGTTTATTTCTGCTATTGCAGGAAGGTAAAAAAAGTTGATGATTCAAGATATTCATATTACTTTTTAAGAGAACTGTTATTTCTTCCTGCTAATTTCTATGTCTACATTATGTTTTCTCAGTATTTCCATCAAGACATTCATGAAAGAAATCAAGAGACTCGTGGAGTACTGATGCAAATTTTCAGCCTCATAGGTTGATTAATGCTGCCTATAGACATTCCAGATACATACATACATTGGCAAAACAGAGTGAAAATGGAAGCATTCTATTTTGACATGTTTTGGTGAAAATCTGGTTTGACATTTTTTAAGAATATAGAATATCTTTAGATTGTGTATAAAATTGTGTAATTTTGTTCTCAATGAACTGATTAAAGTTCACTTCATCTTAAATCAACAACTTATTGAGATTACCAAGACTAAGCCTTGTGTACTGAGCGTATTACTACAGGTTTCCCTCACTAATCAAAAGTAAAGTGTTCCGATGAAAACCTTTTGTAAGTCAAAATAGCATCTAGTAAAGAAGCAATTACCATTAATTTACATGGATAAAAATTTGAGCATTTCCAAACCCAATGATAGTTGATATTATGTTAGGCTGGGTCATCAGTGGTTGGGATGGTGGAAGGTATGGGAAACTGGGTTGTAGGAGAGAGAAAGAGGATGAGGTTGTGCGTTGCTTCGTCATCATCATCATCAACATCAGTCTTTTACCATCCATCGTTGGACATAGACCTTCCCCAGGATTTGCCGCAACTCTCTATTGTGGATGTTGGGGAGCCAGGATTTTTTGAATTCATCAAGTTCATCTCTCTATCTTGTATTCTGCAGGCCTTGTTTTTGCATGTGATCTCTGGGGATCCATATTGTGAGTCGTGATATCCAGTGGTTGTTTGATGTTTTTGCAACATAACCAGACCATTACCATAAGTTTTCAAGTGGATTCTATGATCTCTGACTCCTGTTTTCTTCCTGATATACCATGCTGTCTTGTGATTTCTCCATGTGAGGCTGAGCATGATTCTCTCATGCACGCATTGCATGCTTCTGCTTTTGCGGGTCTGTCTCTTAGTTAGGTTCCATGTTTCAGCTCCATAAGTGACTATTGTGAGGATGCATTGGTTGTACACCCTTCTTTTTAGGATTAATGGTATCTTCTTGTTTTTGAAGGTTGAGCTTGCTCTGCTGAAGACTAACCATCCTAGAGTGTGCTTACAGCAAAACAAATGCTGAAATTCATTTTTGTCTTTCTCTTTTTAAAAAAAAAAATGTGAAAAATTAGCGTAAGGCCGACTTTTGAAAAGTGGGTATACCTGTATCTGTGTTAGGTAGAGAGCAACTGCTCTCTTGGCACAGAAAAACTTTCCACTTACAATAGCTGTAATTCATAAACAGTCAAAATGAGTTACCAACCTTAATTGGCACTGCTTACGGTAACAGCAATGTGCGCATGAGAAAAACATGGAGAGATCACAAAATAGCACAATATATTAGGGAAAAAACAGGAGTCCGAGGCATCATAGAATCCATTAGGAAACTCTAATGGTAACATGGATCCCAAGAGATCGAACATGGAACCAAGGCTGGCAGAATATGTGATGGTGAGATGAATTGAACAGGTTCAGAAAATATTGGCTCTGCAATGCTCATGGTAAAAGGGTATTGGGAATTTTAGGGAAGGTCTATGTCTAACAACGGACACTGAAAGACTGATGATGATGATAACAGTTAACAATAATTTAAGAAAAGAAATGAATTACATGGTGGTTTTTATTTTCAAAATTTTCCTCATATATATGCAGAAGATCTCTCTTTTTTGAAAAAAAAAAGCAAGAAAAAGAAATAAAGCTTATTCGCAGGCAATTTTTTCTCTGAAAAGGCCATTACTGGCTTTGAATATTGATGGGTTACCACCAGTAAGTGGTTGAGGAGAATATGTTTTTTTGTTTTGATATCATTCTCGTAGAGTGCCATTCATATAATATGATGTACAGGTCTTCATTGAAAAGAAGAAACCTTATTTTCTTTGCAAGCTATAGCTAAACAGTCAAGGAAATTTGAAGGTAATTTTAGAAAGATAGATACCAGAAATGTGTGCAAAAGAAGGGGAAAATATGAATGATGTCTGGCTACAGCTCAAGAGGCTTGGGTGTTCAATTTTCATACTAGGAACCAAATTATTGCTTTAAGGCTGGCTTGGCATGACATAAGGCCTCATGTTTGTGGAAAGATCGTAAGGTTCATCTTTCCATTGGAAGAATAGCTTCACAGGACTGAATTACATATAAAATAAGGTGAGGGTGGATCATTTTATGTGAAGGAAGATTTCAGCCAAAAATCCACCAGGTATAAAGAATAGAAAGCTGAAAAGGTTAAAGGTGGTCATGGAAGAAGTTGGGGGTGTGATGCAGGTAGAGTCTCATGAAAACAGAGAATTCATTGTCTGGAGAGGAATACAATGTCTGTCCAGTTTGACCGGAGTGCATGAATGGGACAAATAAGAATATATGAGGAAAAAGCAGAAAATTGTGTTGCGATATAAAGGAACAGGGAAGAAAGAGTTAATTTGTACCCGGAGCAAGAGATCTGGGGTTTCAAAAGATGGAAAAGTAAACAAAATCAATTTATGTCCTCCAAACATAAGAGGAGATGGTATCTTTTTATATACTTGTCACTTAAGGTCTGCAATGGACAAAGCTGAATTATTTTGTCTGAGGAGAAATAAGCAAATATTGATAATGAAAAAAAGAAAACTGTTATCATTTTTATGATAGAATAAGCTGAAGTAGTGGTAATAAAACTACAGCCAAAAGGCGGAAAAATAAAAATGATGATCGAGATAGCAAAACTAAATTCTGGAACAAACTGTACAGTATACATTGCTAAAATAGAATATCTTACTTACAAGTGTCGTAGTTAACTAAATTCAGAGAAAATAATGATAAAGATAAGAATATCAGGAGTAAAAAGAGAAGTTATACTGATACAATACTGACAGAAATAGGATGCTTCAGCTAACAGGAAAATAAATTGAATGTAATGAAACATACATAAAACGTAAAAAAAAAACTATTGCTAATGGCAAAAAGGTTGAAATACATGAATCAGAGAGAGACAATTGACAACCAGCATGATTAATTACAAGTTTGAAAGAATAGAAAAATGTTTCAACTGCCACAGGTAACAGCAATGACTATTTTCTTCAGATTAGTGGTTCTTGAACTTTTCTTCCCCCAGGATTCCTTAATATTCTCAAAAATATGTGTAGACCCCTAAAGTGTTTTGATGTTGACTAGGAAATTATAGTAAAAATAAGTCATCACATCTTTTCAGAAACTACATTTATTTAAAAAAAAATATGTACATTCTAAAGTGGGCGGGGAAATGAACGAGAAGTCAATGGTATGAATGACACTGTTTCATTTTTGTGCAAATCTCTTTGAAGTCTGGTTTAATGGTAGATAGCCAAGTTCTCATATCTGCCTCAGCATTCAAGTTATTTTGATGATTAGTTTTTATTGTTGTGTATGCAGAAAATCTCGCTTCACAAAATATGTTGTTGGAAAGGGGAGATGTACTTTAGTAGTTTTACGGGAAATTCTTCTCTCGTTTTTCAACAATTTTCAAATAATTGACGGACCCCCTGTAATGTCTTCATAGAGCTCCAGTTTGGGAACCACTGCACTAGATATTCATATCATTATAAGTGACAATTGAGTTATAAATATTTTCTATAATTTGAACTGATGAGATTCGAAACTAAGAAAATTTGAAGTAACATACACTGAAAAATCAACTGTGACGAAGTGCATTTTCATGAAGACATTCTGCCTACTCAGTTAAATTACAACTAAAAGCTTTTCCTTTTTGTTTTTCTTGATTCTTCCTTATTTATCATCTCTTTCCCCCAACACAGAAGCATTTCCTATACATTTGCTAATATTCTGAAATCTTATTCCCTGGCTTCCTTACATTGTAGATTAAAATGGTTAATGCACATGGCCACAGTTTTACTAGATTTTTCAAATAGGAAGCTTACAAGTAAACAAATTTATTCATCTAAAGGAAGGGTTGGTAAACCTTGCCATGAAGGCCAAATCCAGCTCTTCATGACATTCCATCTGTTTTCATTATCTCTAATGCTTGATGTTTTAGTTAATATAGAAAGGTCAAGTTCATTAGAAATAGTTAATATAGTATTTCATCAATCTAATTGATTCTTCATCCATAATACAATCACTAAAAGAATTTTTTTTCAGAATTTATGTTTATTCAAAATAGAAAAATACTATTTAACATTTACAAAATATATAATTAAAAAACAGAAATCGTCTTGGTTTTATATATATGTTCCTTTGAGGTTGTCTTGGCTTGCAAGTCCAAAAGACATTGCCAATCTGATCAACCAATAAGAGAGTTAGCTATTCTTTGATTGAACCAAGAACCTGATCCTTCAAATATGTATTTACTTCAAACTGTTGGTTTACTTTTGACATAAAACTATATAATTTGATGACAACATTTTATTCCTTATCTAATCAGCTAACTATTTAGATACAGGTAATTATACAACTCAGTATCATAAAATATTCACCTTTGAACTTTTTCACTCAAAGAAAACCCAACTGAGTCAAATTTCACGTTATGAAGACAGTGTCAGAATAAGGTAATATGACACACAAGATTTGGGAATAACTGGAAAAGGTACATTTAAAACCATTTAAAATACCTTCTTGATCTGCAAAAATTCATTTACTTACGCATTAGCTTACATATAAATAATGTACAGCTAAAGAAAGAATATCAAACTGATACATTATATTTGGAAAACATTTGAAAGTAAAAGTAGTACTGACCCCTATCATAGGCAACCAAGATTTGATGACAAAAATTGGTGAAATACATTTTAATGCATACATAGAAATTCAGACATACATGCAAAGTAACACTACACTAATGTGTTTATATGACTTTGAAAAATCTCTGGGTGTCCATATATGTTCAAGTGGATGTATTCAAGTTGATTTATAACTATGTATGCTATGGTGTAAGGAAATATGATACACCTAATACTCTGTAACAAAATAACATATCACCTTTATTTCCAAAACAACCATAAAAATAGAAGAAATTCAAATAATGCACATAAATAGAGAAAACCTGCAATATAAAAAAAAATGTCCACAACATCCCTTTCAAAAGAATTCTTGCACCAAAATACCTTTGGACTCGTAAAAATGCCCCCGGTTTTAGTCAATATGTGTATGTATATTCCTATATTACTTTCTGGAGATATTTAGCCATTGCAATTTGTGGAGTGAGTGTGTATGTGTAAGCCCACATGCTTTCACACTAGTTGATTGTTTGTAGTAGTAGATTCCTTTGGTGTATTTGAGTGTATTCATTCTTTGTAAGTATTGATCAATGTGTATGTAAATAATTTTCTTCTCTAAGCATAGTAGAGTATTTATGTTTATCACAGTTCCAGGTATACATCTTTCTGAGTATATTGATAAACTACCTGTATGCGTATACATTTTGTTTTGGCCTGGTAAATTCAAATTAAAACGTTTCTCGTTTATATAATAATATTTCAGTAATATAGATTAATTCCATTTCTATGTTTGAATAGATGGAATGTATATAGATGAATCTCTCTGAAAGACACAATATTGTGACTGAAGGGCATTTCTGATTTGTTTACAGTTTAATTTCAAGTGAAGTATGTAATAGCCTTGAGGTAGGGTTTGAGCATTTTAAATAGGAAGAGAAAGTTTTGAATGTGAAAATTAGAGTCTTTTAGTCATGTATCAGTTGCACAAAATTTTGAAAAGGCATGTGACTCAAAACTCGATCTCCATGAATTAATCAGCATCATGTGGCAAAACTTGTTTCAATTCCAGTTGAAGGCAGTATGGACACTAACTGCACGTATATTTATTTCATAGAGATCAAAATATTATATATATTGCAAAGAGATCAGAACTACTAGTTTGTAACTATAAACTTGTAAGAAAGCCATAAATGATTTATGGATGGGACGTCCATCAGGGATGATTATGGGGCTATCAGCTATTACTATCTTGATGTATAAGGTAATTATGGGAGAGTGGCTTGCTTAAGTTCTCACTCTCAAAGAGTAGGGCATGCCAGTGATGTATTTTCAAAACACCTTGCAATGAGATAGAGTGCATAGTGGGTTTTAATTACTATATATTCTTGAATATAAGACAAAGTACATTTATTAAAAGAAAATGGCCTGAAATCAGCGGTTCAATTTAAACTTAAGTCATTCATAAATGGCCAATACTTTTGCCTACATGAATATAGCATCCATAGAGACAATGCACATTAGTGACAATACCTGTTGTTTTAACTGAATTTGTTAACATAGTTTTATATGAAATGCTATGTGGGTAGTATGTAGTGCGTCTTGTGTGATATGTATTTTAGATAATTTTTTCAAGTTAATTCAACATCATTAATGTGTTGATATGACTTTGGATATTGAGAAATCTCAGTGTATCCATATATGTTTAAGTGCATGTATTCAAGTTGATTTAGAACTGTGTATGCATATGTGTAAGGAAATATAATGTACATAATACTCTCTAACAAAATATTTCAGTATTATAGATTATTAACAATGATCAATGTATTGAAGATGAAAGAAATTCATATTTTGTGGACAGCTGACCAAGTGCCATAAATGGTGTGTTCATAAGAAGGGAATATCTTCCATGACGACGTTATGGCAAAATACCAGACTCATCTTATATTCAAATCATCCAATTTTCTGAAATGATGAGTTCAATTCTGAACTCATCTTACTCTCACATTTAGGGTTGCCATCTGTCCCATAAAAAATGGAATCATCCATATTGAAAAGTAAAATACATCGACCCTTACTGAATCTATATGGGATGTGATGTGTCCTGTATTTCCTTGCATAGCATACTCTGCTGCAAACACAACATTTTCACATGCTTGAAATAACATGAGAAATGATAAAAGCAAAAGAGTCTCACAAGACATAGAGATGAAGTATTGAATCAGACAACTTGCCATCATTCCGATTTAATTTTAACATGTTGCCAACTCAAATTTAATTTTTTTGACTGAAACTGCTTCCAATTATGGCTAAAATCAGCTAATTCTTTTCTACTTTTGGCAAACTTTATGGCTAGAAATGTTATAAACTCATTAAAGCCCAATTATCGAATAAAATAACTACATGCTAAGACTCCAGAACGAATAAAGATTGCACATTTATTTATATCAAACTTATAAAAAGAATTTTAGTATCTGGCTCCAAAAATATTCTATAAGGAAAAGTTTCGGTTGAAGTCGATCTCAAGCAAAAAATTATGAAAATTATGAAAAAAAATATTTTCCAACATTGTTTGATTTCAGCAATTTTTTTCCATTTTCAGCTAAATTTATGGCTAAAAATATAGAATAGATTAGAATATAGTTGTATATAAGAAAGAATAAAATCAAATTGATTGATTATTTTTTTTCAAAATGGCCAAATTTTCACCTAGATTTTTATCAGCTAAATACAAGAATATTCAGCTAGATCTCACTTATTCCTGGTTGTCTGTCATTATGCCTCAACATTATTGTCGTTCTAGTAACGGAGACTCTGATGGCAGAATTTTTAAAATGTTGACGAATAGTACCCCGCTAAAAATAAGGAGGCTGTCTAAATACAAGACAGATTGACAGATGGAACACAAGTGAATCAGTTCTGTCAAGGAAATTGACTTTAAGGCAAACTTTACAGTTCACCACAGAATATATCCTGTCAGCCCTAGTGGACTGAAGTCAGTGGCATTCATTTTCCAGACTGTTGTTTTGCCAAACGCTGATTGGTTGATTTAGCATTTTACCAACACTTTACTTTGCCTAGTAGGAAGAAACCAACTTAACATGAACTTAGATTGTGAAATGGACCCCCCTCTCACCACTGAGACTTTCTGGGGGGGGGTCAAAATTTTACTTGTTTCTCTTTCATTGATTCTCTTATCTACTTTTATTCTTTAGGGTTTTAGGAGCATGTTCTGTTTATAATCTAACTTAGATGATAGATTGGGTGCAGAGCTTCAGCCATTTTTACTGAAGTATAGTTTGCATGAATAATATCTCTTTTGATTTGAAAAATGACGCAAAAATAATTCTAAAAGTTAAAAATTTTTGGCATAATGTAGAGAGGTTGTTGTAAGTGTAAACTGTAAAGTTTCACACCCTTGCTCATTTGATGTTGAAAAATGGTGCAACAATTAAAAAGAAATAAGAGAATTATTGAAAGAAAAAGAGAAGTAAATACATAAATGATATTGTTATAGTTTTGAATAAATTTAGCCTGAATTGTTTTCATTTATGCTCCATTTTTTGAAGATCAAGTCAGAGAGATTGTGAAACTTTACGATTGGGATCACTTTTCCTACAATGTACCCTAGCGGCAACCCCAGACTTAACTTAAATTCCAAATTATTGAAAAGATTAAAATTTTAAAAAGTGATCTATTATGTAAGCCTCATCTTTGTCTGTCCTTCCGTAAAAATGAAGGAAGATATGTTCCCTCTTCTGCATTATGTTCATGCTGTAAAATGAATCTTCCCCCTCCTAAAACCAATCAAATTAACTTTTTTTTCAGAACTAAAAAAAATCCCTGTATAGCCTACAGTCTTATGGATTGAATGAGCAATAAATTCTTGTGAAAATACCTTTTTTGTTAAATATAAAACAACCTTTCCTAGATATCCTATTGATTTTGTTTGTCACCATCATAAACATTTCCTTCTTTTTTCAATTACACTTTATTCATAAATCAAATGTACAAAATGTATTATATTTTGTAGAACCTCTTTCAATAGATTAATCTAATTAAATAGATTACTATCATTTCTTACATTTCACGTACAAGTTGATTGAACAAAAGTTGGTATGTTTATAGACAAGTGATCATTCTTTCTTTCTATATCTCATTCCTTTTTTTCCTTTCTTTCCTTCTTCCTTCCTTTTTTCATTCGATACAACACTCCCTTTTAATGATGTAAGCATCAACACCTCTTTTCTTTCACTTTGTTTTGAAACAACGGATAGAAAATAAGGCACATTTTTACATTATAGTCACATAGTAAATGGAAATTGCCAACATAAAGCCTGAGTTAATCAATTTTTCGAGAGATAAAAAAATAGTGACATATAAAAGAGGCCCTGAAATTCAATTTGAAAAATATAAATTTAGGCTCATATTAAATAGCAGGCATAGAAAACTTTCTCAAAACCTATGTTTGCATTCACATTTATATCAGTTCTTGTCTCCTGTTGAATCCATGTATTCAATCAGGGTTGGTACTACAGCTCGCAGGCCAAATCCAGTGCATTGCACTGCCCGGAGGCTCCAAAAATCCTTCAGGCAGCTCTGATTCTAACATGTACTCATTCATTATTTTGTAGGAGGCTTGACAAATCCTGAGCAAGGTTGATGACCCAGGACCCAGGATGGCAGTTGATGGGTGTTCAGGTCAGAGTTTGTTCTTTTAATTCAGTTGTTTATTTTTCAATGTGTTTTTTGTTTTCTGCATACCATTTGTTTCAGAATTGATAAGTTTTGGTAACCAGAGCTTTGTCTTCTTCCTGTTACTTTTATCTGCCTTCATCATTTTGAAAGGTTTGACTTGTGCTTTTTAGACCTTGTCTCTGTCGATCTAACCTAAAAGGGGAATTACAATTCCCACTCTGTTTATGTCTGTTCACTAACCCTGAGGTCACTAGTCATATAAACAATAACAATTCACTTTAAACTCTGTTTTCATAGGAGATTTAATTCTATCCCATTATTCTAAATTCTAGAAAATTTTCCTCCAAGTTTATTGCGCTGCAATCTCACAACCTTACATGCTAGTAAAATCGACACACCTTGTTGTCTAACAATTGTCCTCCACTTATGCCATCATCAAGGGTGTTGCAGTATTAGGTACACAGGGTATTGTTAGTAAAACCCACTTCCAGCTTGCCAGGCCTGTCTGCTAGGTGGCACCTGGTATTACTCAATGGTCACTAATCAAGGTACTGACCAGGCGTGTTGAAAACGACTTGCCATTTTGGCAAGTTGTTATCAAATTTATCTGAATTTGTTCATCATCAAATCTTTGTCTGGCTTTCAAAATGAAAGCCAGACAAAGATTTGATGATGAACGAAGTCAGATAGGTAGAAAACATTGAGAAGGTAATTTCTACTACAAACTTCAGGGATCAGTATCCTGTATCTAAAACTCTACTATTGTTCATGGTTGGTTGTTCAGTCTTCCATCCAAAGTGGACACCAATCCACTAGGTACTTCATCTAGTTCTCAAACTGGCAATAGCTAAGAGAGACACATGTACTTTTTAATAGGCACGGATGCTGTCTTGATAGCTTGTCAGCTCCCCTCCTACTCCTGGGAGCTCGGCAGAGATGTGACTGTTCCATCGTCTTCTCCCCAACTGACTATTACAATTCTAATTTCCCTGCAACTGACAATCAGGGTGTCTTTGTTTGAAGAGTCAACCAATGAGAAGAGAGAGCAACTATCAAGATGTATGCTGATTAGCTAGGTGAGTCAAAGGGAGAGACTGCAATAAGCCAGCTGAACCCACAACCAATTCTCATGAAAACTAAGGGTACTCTCTTCCTTTGGTTGATGAGTAAATGTGTTTCTCTACATTTGGTCCAAACTCTTTAGCCTTGGGTGGAGACTCCTTAATCCTAGTCCTTCTGCAGAGTCCTAAACAGATAGGCATTGGACACCATTTTTTAAGTCTTTGGTTTGACTCAGTGTTGAGTTATACAATAGCCAAACAAAGTGGACACAAGCATTCTACCATTGGGCCAGAGTGGTCAGTTTTTCATCTGTATTGTGTTGTCTACTGTCCGTTTCCTTTTTAGTTTTTTGTCTTTTATTAAAATCTTTCGGTTGAACTTTTCTTTTCAGCTGCTTGTCCCCCGCCAATGCATTTTATATATTTCTGCCGTTTGTCATGAAGACACTTGTCAGCGTTATTGGAAGATATTTTTGGTTGTTTTGCATCTTTTCAAAAAAATATATTTTGACTTGTGATTTCTATTTCCCATGATGGCATGGAACCTTTACTGTCTCTGTTCCAAAAAAATCTTTTTTTTGTTACTCTTTTAGTCCCTGCATATATCACTTAGTTCAGCTGAGTTATGTCGTATATTCTGAAATATTAGTATAGTCTATTTTTCAAAATCTTCTTCTTCACCA
Organism: Thysanoteuthis rhombus; assembly: GCA_963457665.1. NCBI lineage: Eukaryota > Metazoa > Mollusca > Cephalopoda > Oegopsida > Thysanoteuthidae > Thysanoteuthis > Thysanoteuthis major. Next base: position 11,861,411 of record OY735210.1, read on the forward strand.
CCGCCATTTTCATTGTCATATAATTGCCTAAACCTGCGGCAATTATATTTTCAAAGGTGCATGCCACTTCTTTTTAGTATGAACTGAATACAGTTCCAACCTACCTATTCAAGAAAGAATACGTTTTCTTAACCAATTCGTCAAAGCAGTCACTACTTATGTAGTATTTTGAAAATGGTTCATCTTTAATTCTATGGAAAGTTGTGACGTGCCGCAATTTTTCTCAAACCGTGTCTATTTGATTTCTTCTTCAGTCTGGGTATCATGAATATAATGACAAAAAGGAAGATAGAGTCAAGAGCAAACATTCAAAGAGGTCTGGTTAGTCTCTTCATAGAAACAGTCATGTGACCAATGTCTTTTGGCAGTATGCCATGTTGGGGGTGATCAATCAAAAAATTGGAAAAAGATGTGATCATTGAATGTTACATCTTACACCTTTTGTTGCGCTGTGATCACTGAAAAGTCTACATTTAAAAAAAACAAAACAAACATAAATGCTGCTTGACAAAAACTAAGAGATCAATTGTGAATTTTCGAAAAAACAAAAAAGTGTTTTTTCCTGAACAAATGTTCAAATTTTCAGCCCTTTAGCTGCAGTCAGTAGGCATAATACATGTATACATACATAGCCAGCCAGAACAACCTAAAAACTGAAGAAATGTACCTTGAGTTTTGGGTGACAGTTTCTAATAAGCTAATGTTTATTATTGACATGAAATCTCACAAACATCAAGTATTACAACCTGAGCTTTATTCACAATATCAAACTAAGCTGATTGAGACATATTTGAAATTTTTCTTACAATGAGGTTTAAATTAAAGAGTCCCAAAATTAAAAGACCCATCGGTGTACAAGCCAGGATAGCAGGGAGGACAACTTCACTTCTAAATTCAGGGGAGAAATTCGGGCAATTGATATTTTTGCCGCTAAGAAAAATGAACACAATATTTCTTTCAAGTTGTATGATGTGTGGTTTGAATTGTGTTTTGTTGATTGATTAAATGATTTTTCTCTTGGAAATAAGTATTTGTATTTTTATCTCTGTTAATTTCAGACCAACCTAGCTCTCAGTCCTCCTTAACCAAAGAGTTCCAATATGACAATCACTGAACAGATTATTACATTTGAATTTCTCTTACAATGTGGGTTATACTGAAGAGTCATAAAATTATAAGACCTACTTATCTATTCCAATTAATAAAACTATCTTTTGCATTTCTGGAAAAGCAAATTGTCATCAATATGATTACCTAAAATGATTTAGTCTGCAGTATCACTGAAATGAAATATGCTGAGGTGACCTGAAGATTAAAAAAAAATGTTTTTGTATGCAGTTCCAGAAATATTCCGATATTCTTTTAGCAATTAGTATCAACCAAGAACCTCATTCAGTCATGCCTTTTTAATACTTTCTTTGTCTCCAAGACTAATTTGATTTTCCTTATCAGTTTTCACTGTAGATTATATTTCGCAACAGCCAAACTGAAAAAGTAAAAACCTTCATTTTTTTTTAATGTTCAGTCATCCTGTTGTATGTCTGTACATTTATCTATATCTATCATAAGTATTTCTACACGTATATATGTATGTATATACACATACATATAAAACATACAATCTGGATGAATGCATGTATGTTTTTGTGTATGTATATATCCTCCTCTATTCAAAATTGCGTTAGTGTTAATGCTCATCTTTACAGATGCAGAATGAATGTATGTATTATTTTATATTCATATGTTTGCCTGCATATATATATATATATATATATATATATATATATATATATACACACATATTTATATATATATGTACATATGTATAATTATGTTTGTAAGCAATTAAACATATCGATGATTACGCAAACTTAACCTTCAAGAACAAGAAAATCTCATTAGTCCTAAAAAGAAAGGTATACAACCAAGGTATTATCCCAATAGTCACCTATAGAATTAAAACATGGAACCTAACCAAGAGACAGACCCTCAAATTGAGAACCATGCAACCTGTACATGTAAGAATCATGCTCAACCTCACATGGAGAGATCACAAGACAGCACAATATATCAGGGAGAAAACAGGAGTGTGAGACATTATAGAATCTATTATAAAACTCCAATGGCAATGGGCTGGTCATGTTGCAAGAGTGGCAGACCACCAATGAACATCACAACTCACAACATAGATCGCTATAGATCATATTCAAAACCAAGGCTGACAGAAAACGAGATAGGGAGAAGACCAAGACAAGTTTACAAAATATTGGCTCCGTGATGCTCATGATAGAGAGATCTGGCTAATCCTGGGGAAGGTCTATGTCAAATGACTGATGATACATATGTCTAAGAATGAATAAGTTTTTCTCTCTCTCTTTATCTATTCTACCCATACCTACCTACCTATACACACACACACATATATGTATATATTTTCAAATCAATACAGATCCGAGAGCAAACAAGGGTGAAGAATATCAAGTGACAAAAATGGAGATGCACTGGGCATTTTGCGAGATGGAAGAATAGCAGACAGAGTAGAGGGTTAACCAACAGGAACCCAAAGAACAGCAAACACAGTCAACCAGACAAAAGATGGTTAGATGAAATAGAAAAGTATGCTGGTAAGATATGGCAGAGGTTGGCATAATCACAGTCATCATAGAAGAAGATAGGAAATGTTTTTGTCCAGCAGACTTAGAACAGCTGCTGTTGCTTATATATATATATATATATATATATATGCTCAGGCATATAATGTAACAAAGAATTCAAACAATATATATTTAATTTGATGTATATATGTGCTTGTTTATAAGGGGATTTGTGTGTCAGTGCATATGTGTTGCTCTCCTCTTTCAGAGTTTGTTGAGTGTGCTTCGATATTCATAGCTAAGACTGTCCTCAAAAATATTTAAATTGACTAAGCTTTACATATATATATATATATATGTATATATATATATATATAACCAGATTTAATCAGTTATAGTCGATTTTTATCAGCTAAATTAGGAAGAAAATCAGCTAGATCTAGTTGAAAAATGGCCAATTTATCAATCCTCTCTTTTTTTTATTGTTTATATTTTGCCTTTGTCTGTTAATATTAATCAATGGTTTCCTTTCACTGAAGAAGTGGCAATTGTTAATTTGTCTCTAGATTAAAGTGAAGTAAATATTTTTTTCCAAGACAATATTTTCCTCTAAATGGGAAAGGCAAAGAGCAAAGAGGACTGATTAGAGAAGAAAAAACAAATTCCTTACCAATTTTAATTGCCATTACAGATATTTTATAGGTTAACTTATATAATACACACTGTATGCTGATTGGCAGCTCAACTTCTTGTTTTGCCTGTCCATCACAAGAGTAAGAGTGTATGACATTTTAACTAAAATTTCCTGGTGTTCTCCTTTCTTCCTTCTTTCCCCCTCTCCAATCAGTCACTGCAGCACACTGTCCCCAGTCTTTGATCAGCATGGCAACCCTTAATCCACATGATGTGAAAGGTGGAAAGGGGACAGGAAAGATTTATTAAGAGAAGAGGATAGCAACCTAATGTGAAAGGTGGAAATGGGACAGGTGAACCCTCTTAAAAGAGATTTTTTTGTGTTTGTTGAAAAGTCAAACTATTAATGATTAATCCTCTGTTATTAATAAAACAGTTGTTATTTTTGACAACACGGGTGCTAGTTTATTATATTTATTGAATGAAAAAGGTTTGAATTTATACTTGCAAAAACTGATTAAAAGAATTTGGACTTCTTCAACAGTAATTTCATATTATTGAATCAAGATCTATTATTTACAGTGTTTACTTTTAAATTCACAATAATTTGGCTTCAATGCTATTTTTCAGTGAAAGAATCAAATTTCAACTTGATAAAAACACAATTAGAAGAAGTCTTAGCTTTCATTGTTTCAAGATATTGTTTTGAGGCATGGATTTTTCTTATCTGTTCTTCAATGAAGAGATTAGATATTTTACTCCTGCATATCTTGGGTTTTGAAAGTATACAAATGCACTGGCCAGTGATGGGAACGGGTTCTGAGAATGACAAAAGCAATGAGTCTCTACACAGGATTTTTCGCTTGGTGATCCTTGGGATGAGAAAGTGAACCAATGCAGTTAGGGTTCTTTGACCATCTGTAGGAAATTTGACAAAGAATGGTTAATGATAAATGCCTCCATTATCAGACATTGAATATACATAAAAGGTCCAGTGTTTTTTTTGTAAAGATAAACTACTGCTTATATAGACAAATATTGTCTACTTCTACATTCTTTTTCATTTAAATGCAATTCTACATACAACCAAAAGGTTGCACTATCTCAGGGGAATTCAGTTCCTTGAGGGAAGAGTTGACAGGTGTTCAGGCAGAGGCATATCTTGAGATTTGGGAGCCCAGGAGAACTTGGCTCCTTGAAGGGACAGTTGACAGATGTTCTGGCAGAGATATAGCTAGAGATTTTGAGGCCGAGGGAAGCTTGGCTCCTTGAGAGGCCCCACCCAACATTCAGTGAGATTTGTCAGTATAGATACAGTAGGTGAACTACTATTTACAAAACTCTCTGGCCCCACCTCAATTGGGGTATGGGGTGATGTATTCAGATAGTCCTTCCCTCAGCTATGCCTCTGAGGAGCTAAAGCTTCTTTGGACGTATACTGTCTACTCCTATATTTCCCTTTATTCAAATGCAATTCCATACATAATGTAAGACATCAATCCCATGATGCATCCAAAATTGCCATACTATCATTTTTTTTCAAAAAATAAAAAACTAGTAATAATTGAATTTGAATCATAGGCTTAGTTTGTCTGTCGGCAGTTCTTCTGAAACTCTGTTGATCATACAACGAATGAAAGTTTCAAATCTCTAATTAAAATATTGAAAAATAACATTCAGCTAATACCAATTTTCTTTCATCTTAGTCAAAAACTAATAATAATTGGCCTGGCTTCATCTAATAATAAATTTAAAAAAAAATAACAAAGTCAATGCTGGGTTAAAAATCAGCAGTTGTGGACAAAATCACAAATGGAATTGGTAAACATGTCTGCTTAATTTGATTTATAAATGCCAAAAAAAAAAATCATAGTCAGTGATCAATCTTTCAAAAGTTCATTACATCAGCATCAAATAACAATCCACATTTTTATATTATTGCAATAAAACTAAGTAAAAAATCGTCATAAAACTTCCAATGATTTATACTATCAAAAGAATTATAAATTTTCTTAATTATTGAAGTAATTTTATATTCTTGAATATTTTGTCTGTATTCAACTCAAATTTTAGCAAAGTTCAGGATGTACAAATATTTCTGTATATAAGAGCAACATTTCTCTAATTTGTATTCAATCAACAAATAATTGCATGGTGTTTTACATGTAACTTCTTTGATTTTGTGATGAAAACAAAACCTTTATTAACCAGTGAACATGTTAAGCATTTGTAACTGACTTTTGGTTATCAGTGGTTCAGTTATAATGCAGTTGTCATTCTTGGATCCCAACAGCTACATAATTAAGGCATACTACAGTACAAATACATTTAGTGATATCTTTAGCTGGTTTCCTGAAAATATCCTCCATTTTAATGAGTGTAAAATTGAGACAGATCATTTGGCATTACATACTAGAGATTCAAGGTTAAGGTTGTAGAGAAGAACCAATAAATACTTAAGAAAAGATATCAATTGCTCTAACAGTGGGAAAACTACGGTGTTTGTACAAATTACATGGCATGTTGATGGTTAAGATGTTGAGAAGCATCCATATGTTTTCATTGTGACTCTCATGTCAGGGTGGGGAGTTGTTGAGGTAAGAATCTGTTTTGGTGATCAGGTAGCTCAGCTCAATGCTGATTGGCTGGCCAGCCAGCCAGCCAGCCAACCAAAGAAAATGGTGAAGACAGAAGCAGTTGTACTCTTTACAAGATCCTGTTTACAACCAGTTCATTGCAGCAGATCTTGATTACAGGAGCTTTACATAAACACAATCTCTCCAAAATGTTCACAGCTGTTTTACACAATGGGAGACAAAACCAAGTCTTACAAAATGTGCTCCCAGCAGAAATAACCACACATTATTTTCTGTTGAATTTCTCTGATCCTATCTTGTGTCAACAAGCTGCTGCCAGTCATAAACTACTGAACAAACATATGCAACTCTTTGAATAATCAACAACTACATCACTCCTTGAGTATTTTTTCTTAAAGCACTCAGAGCCTATTTTTAGGTAAACAAAGATTACAGGCTATAGAATCATCTTTTGAACCAGTTCTTTTCAAACTGTTTAATGATTCACCCAAGGATGAATGGAATTATTTTGGGGTGAATGAAACTTGAGGAGAGGATATAGGGTGAATGAAACATGAAGGGTTAATGACTCAATTTAGTCAGTTATGTATATTTCTTCTATGTGAGGAAAATTAAAAGTCTGTTATAAGAAAACATCATTTCTATGAATTTAATTCACAGTTCCAAGTTATTTACTTAGTATATTTAATTAGAAATAAGTTAATTCATATTTTTTGCTCATAATAGGAAAGGAATGGAAAATACGCACAAGAGAGAATAAGTAAAAAATGATAGAAAAACATAAGGAAATTATTTAAGGTGAATGAATTCTTGAATAAAAACTCAACGTTGAATGACACTGAAATAGTTCAAGATACACTGTTTTAAACTAAAGGAACATAAAGAGAAAATTGTTGCCTACTAACTTGAAAAGGGTTTTTGAGTTAAGAGAGAGATGAAATATTTTAAATACAGTTGTATAGATGTAAAATATTTCATATCTAAAAGTTCAACTTTGTCATTATTCCTTGATGACTATTACTGAACTTTGCTTTAAGAGGCTTTCATACTTTCTCTAATTTTAGCATTTTTACTTTAATTTATTAAAATGATTTAATGAGAAAGATTTGGCCAAGCATAGGTTTTTATAAAGACATTGAGGGAAAATTATTCATGTGAGACCACTGAGCTTGACAGTTGCACTATTCCATGCCACTAGCAGCAACTAGTAGGGACAATTGAGAGGAATATTACAGTATATATTGAATTTTGAAGACCAAATTTCAAAGCAAAAAATGGGGGGGTTGTCCTATACATGGGCAATAATTTTTTAAGGTTAAAATTCAAACATAATGGGAAAAACAAGGAGCAACCCATTGGCTTAAAGCACACTAAAAATTAATGATTTTGTGGACATAAATCAAGTGTCAACATATACACAGGATTAACATACATGTGTATATATGAAATGTATAATTTTTTTTTATAACTGTTGGAATATATGCAGAATCATAGCACTGAACAATCCCTGGCAATATTTCATTAGCGCCATTCCATGTTGTTACTTCTGTAGCTTTTCTTCAAAGCAACTTTTAGTCAGTTTCCTACAATCAAGACCAATTATTGACTCAATGCTCATACATCACAATAGCACTGAGTTTATATCCCTGAAAACAACATCACATTATTGTTTCTCATGAACAATATCTGCAAGCAACAGCCAAAGTTTGTTTTTTTCCTATTGTTAAGCTTGTAGAAATTTGAAACAAACATCAAGCATCTTTCATTCAATTAAAAATCAATTGAGCACAGAAAGTCAATATTAGATAAAAGTACTTTCCATCTTTATGTGTATCTAGAAGAGTAACAAAAGTTCACTAATTTCTCAAGCATAATTGTGGAAATCCAAAACATTACTTGTAGCATACAATTGTTTTTTTTTTTGTGTTTATAAATTATGAATTCTTATGTGACTTGAAATACAAAGTAAAATCAATCAATCAATATTTATCCACACTGAAAAATGAAAACAATACGGATAGTCTAATGGATTATGCAACCTATGATATCATGGGTACGATTTATCAAACAAATTTATTTAAATTTTCATTCACGCTATTGATTACATATACACTGATAACAAATTCTGGCAACAGGGAAAAAATTAAACAATCACCACAGTTGTATTTTAGCACCATCTATACTGTATACAAAGGCAAAGTTTCAAATTTTCTTTTTGCTGCCCACTGACTCTACTGCTGCTCCCTCACACCTGCTTTGTTTTAGTCATTTTCTATATTGACCAACTTGACTTTCTTGACAAAGAGAAAATTTAATAATTAAACACTGAATTTTGCAGTTTTTGATCTAAGACCATCTTTTGCAGTTACTATAAAAATTTTTATGTGGCCACCAATGGATCCTCAACAAACATGGAATCCCCTCTAAAATCTTTGTCTGGCATGTCAAGCCATGATAAGAAGAAATGTTGTTTTTATAATTACCTTCCCACAGTCCAAAATTATTATTTTACTAAAAACAGATTTTTGGTGAAGTAATTAGGTGAGTCATGAAGAGATAAATGACAACTATTCAGAATGACATTGAATTAGACGTCTACGAAAATCCACTTACCGCTCTTCACCTTCAACAGGACTTTGAGTCGCTGGCTTCTCTTTTTCTCGGTTGGCAGCGTTTGTGAGAGGGACTGGTTTCGGTAGAGCAGTTGCAGCAGGTTTGTCTTTGATGTGTCCAATGAGCCGATAATAATCAAGAAAAGTACGGGCCAAGTTACGTCCCAGTTTCATATCTGTGGTATTGCAGTTAAGGATCTTGCAATTCCTTGTTGTTAATACATTGATATAATGTTGACAGCAAATTAAAAAAAACACAAAGTGATTGGAACTTTTCTTCAAATGCATTAAGTTTTTTTCTCTTCAGATTCACTAGTTGGTCCTTCTGATGTACAAGTTTTTCTTTCAAATGTACGAGTTTCTAAGCTAAACATTTTTAGGCTTAGAAATAAATGACTTGAAAATTTCAACAAACATACATACATACATATGTATATATATATATATAGATATAAATTCCAACTTATACTATCATGCAAAACCATTATGACTTAAGGTAAGATTATAAAATACCATTGTATTTTGCTTTCAACTTGTTAGTTTTTGGTATTGTGCAGAAAGGATATCTTATAAATCGTGTTAAAAGTTTACATTCTTCCTTCTACCAGATGCATATATCTTGCTAAGCTTCACCAACACAGCATATGAAATGATCAAATCTCAAACCTCATAAAGTGAGATATTTTTTATAACCACAAGCTTATCTTGAGGTTCTGTATTCTTCTCTTACTGATCAATCTTACTTGTATTTTAATTTTAAATTGAACTTTTTAGAAGAGCTTGGAGTTATCATTGGAAACTAATTATCCAAATGTCAGCATAGGTCAATATAGCCAGCCATCTGGCTGGCTGCGTATATATGTATGTATTTATGTAAGTGTTAAGCACTCAGCTTGAACCAATAGAGCTAGACAGCTGAAAATTCAAACATTTACTCTTTACCACGCTCAGAAAATTTTTTTAAAAGAAATTTTGAAAAATTTTCCCTGAAAAAATTGAGGATGGGGATCAATTCATAAAGTAAGTTTCTGCTAAATTGGTCCTTTAGAAAGTGTCTGGCACTTTTTTTTTTAGTGTTCACCAACTTAGAAAAAGTGAGAAAAGTAACACTCATCAATAAACTTTTTTTCGAAATTTTTTAAATTGATCATCTCAGTAACATTTTGGACAAGTCTATGAGAGTTATGGGCCCTTTTGAGTCATGCTTGTCCATATTAACAGACGGCCATTTGCAGTCTAGTTTGGACGTATCATGCATTTGTCTTGCTTCTTTAAACTCCCAATATGGCATTGAGCTATTTTTCAGAAGGAGCCACATGGGCCTGCCTTAGTGTACTCAAAAGCTTGCGCTGGTCTGCCTGGAAGTGTATGAAGGTCTGACCAAGGGTTCAGGGTACACAAGAATGCAACCCTTCCATTCAATTTTATGAAATCTCCATAAAATATTATTTTCTCTCCTATACTGTTATGTTAGAAGTTTTTTGTTTTTTTTCCGGGCAATGCTTGTTACCCTAGCTTCATGTATGAATATATACATACATACATATATAGATACATATACATACATACATATATAGATACATATACATATATATATATATATATATATATATATATATATATATATGTGTGTGTGTGTAAAGTAAATGTCGCACTTATCACACATGTTTACTTTATGATCTTCAACAAAAAATCAGTGAAGTAAAAAAAAAACGTAAATAATATTAAGGAATATCATGAAAATCAAAGCTTAAAATTTTTTAGAAGTTACTTTACCTGAGAGAATCAGATTATATGGTGTTTTAAAATCTGTGTTAAGGAAAGTATTGAAATATGATTCTCTCTGGGAAACAAAACAAATAAAATACTTTGGTATGTTTCAATTTCTGAAAATTAAGATAGTGATAGAAAATATATTCTCGTCAAGAAATAAATGCAGAACAGAATATATGAGAAAGTCCCTAAATGGTTCTAGGAATGGGGAGTAAAAAAACTAATATTAGGATAAAATTGGATAAGATATTTGTTCAATATTGATTGATATAAAAGTAGTTGATTTTCTGTAGAAAGGGTGCGATATGAATTTTGGATTGCTTAAAAAGAGTGATTCCGATATAATAGACATTTTTTTCCCATTTATCTATCAATTTTTTCGACCGTGCGTTCTACTTTTACGTAGACATGACCAAGTTGCATGAACTGCAAGTTGTAAATGTATATATCTATGCATAAACACTCAAACATATATAATCAGTTTTTTACATTACAAATCATTCAGAAAAGATGAAAGCAAATAAAAATCTTATGTATCATAAGATATGAGGTACACACACACGTGTATATATATATAAGTTAGATAAAATATTATTCACTGAAAGTATTGATGATGGGAATCAATCAAAATAAAGGAAGATGTTGATAATACTGATAGAAGGTTTGATAATTCATTTTACATTTGTCTGTGATAAAAATTGATATGACCAGAATTCCACAGGAAATTATGAATCACTGCCATCCTTAAATGATTCTTTTTACCTGATAAATTTGGGAAAAAGGTCTGGTTAGTCGATCATTAGAAACCATTACATAACCAATGCCTTAAGAAGTGAAAAAGGTCAGTATATACAGTGAGTGAAAAAGTATCTTAAGATATATTCAAAATGTTTGACTCAGTTGAATCTACTCTCTACCTCAGGCATGTCAAGTTGGTCAATTTGAAAAAATAAGATCTTTTATCACAATTTTCTATATTTTTTTTACCTTTTACATATTCAATAAATCATTATCAGAGGCTGACTTAGCTGAAATAAACACTTCAATAGATTTCTCATCTTATGAAATTCAAAGACAACAGTATTAATGTATTCCTGTACATAACGTCTTCCTTCACAAAATTGGTTCAATTGACCTCAAAGGGTTTTCATTCTATGTGGAGGAACAGGACAGGTAAAACAATGAGAAAGTCATCAAAGTTCATTACAATTTATATGATTCTTTGTCTTTTTGACGTGTCAATTTCCTTGCATAAATATTTCAGAGGGCAGCTTCCACTAAAATGTAATCAATCGTATTAACAGAAAGAAAAATCAGCTGCATATGAAAAGAGAGAATTTGACTTTTCCAAGGAAAGTGGAAAACTGGGCGATCCTGGCTAGAGTACAATGAAAAGAATAAGAAAATAATGTGAGTAGCTAAAATAGCGTGAAAAGTCAACTGATCACCTTCAAAATATAGAAATTGAAAATGCAAAAACTGATGTTTGATTTACCCTTTCTCAACCAAATGATGCACTAAAAACAAATTGAAATATACTTAAAAGAAATGTCTGTTTTATAAGAAGAGAAGCAAAACAACTGAAACTTTATTCAAATTGTTGAACTTGATAAAGCTAAAAGTATTGAAGTAGTGGAAATTTATGCATATGTGCTCTCCCTAACAGATTTTTTCTCATATATATCTGCTGTTGAAAAACAAAGTATTAAAGAAAATTCAGCATGATCACCCTTCCTTTCAATTTTATCTGATCTGTAGATTTATGAACAACAGATTGTTTATGTAAGATTTACACTCAGAGGAGAAACTTTCCTTCATCATGGTCAGATAAAACCTGCGGAAAAACAGGATACTACAAAAATTTATAATTCAATCAGTGAAATAACAAGGAAAAAATCTTTGATCAAACGAAGTCTTGTTGGAGAAAAAAATTAGTTAGGACTGTTTTTGATAGGGCTTCTGGCATGAAGAGTAGACTTGATTTTATCCAATTTCATTGGATGGAGCTTGGTATAAAGGACTCGGTCAAAAAATATATCTCTAGATGTAAAATGTAAAAGTCTTTTGAAAAACCCTGTATAAGAACTTTACACCTTGATACATTTCACAAGCTTTCTTAAAATGTGTTGGTAGAACTTGTTAGGTCAATCATAGCTTAAGAGCATGAAAAAACTTGGAGTACAGATTCACAGCATTTGCTTCACATCTAGATAAATAAACAATAAGCAAATTTCAAGTGCCAGTGAATCTCAAAGTGCTTTAGCTTCGGGACATTAAGAATCTTTCAATAATAATATAGGCATTGAAACTACTTGAAGTTTTGTCTATCCTTCAAAACTATCAAGGACTCTTCAAGATAAGAACATCAGCATTTTGAAAGTGTGAGAAATTATTTCGTCTGCACTGAAATCACTCAACTCCAAGACTCTTCAAGAGAACAGATTTATTGAAGAAATCAAAAATGATGAATTTTATAAAATTCAATTGCACAAAAAATGACAATGATTACAAAAAGGCACATGAATCGCAACACAACAATGTACAAACTGAACCGTAACATTACATTTCAAATAACACTAGAATAATTTCAGCCACAAAATCATTAACTTCAATTTGTGGCCTGACAAAAGTAATTTTCAAAATTTGTGCAATGATGCAACTAAAGAACTGTTTCTCCAGCATTAGAAGAGATAAACAATGAATGATTATCATGGAAATTCAAAATTTATGATGGCAACTTTACAATATTGTGGATAAAATTGAACCTGGTGTGGTCAGCAGAGATGCCATATCTGATTCTCTCCCTTCCTTCATCAGGATCAGAATGCAAGAGAGGGTTTCCAGCAATTCAGCGTATCAAGTCATTAGACTAAACTCTATTATAACATGGATCATTGGATGATTTACTCATGATTCATATGAAGTTAAAAACTTGTTGATCTTTTTATTCTGCTCCAGTTATAGACTTTTGGTTCACCAAAGAATAAAGATATGTTAAAAAATGAGACTCTAAAAAAGATGAAACTAATTTAGAGAGTGAATATAATGATAGTGAACCATCATTGGAAACTTTGATTAAATATCACTGAATTATAAATAAGCATTAAATGTTTTCAATTTTGTTTTTGTTATTTTGTTTATTATATCAGTTGGAATGTTTGACTCTGAAGCAAGAAAACTTGGTTGAGACATTAATTTTATGTGAGAAAACTTTCCCTTTAACTCAAACAGGGGTTGATTACATTAGAAAAAACAAAAAACAACTTACCAGCTACTCATGTACATTTTCAAAATGGACAGAATTCTGATAAATTAGGATTTCCAATTTTTGTACATGACTTTTCAATGTTCAATCTTGTTTCAATATTTTTTAAATATTTTCTTAAACATCGAGTCTGAATTGAACTTTTTGAAATGTAACTTTTGCACTCACTATATATAAATGTGTCTGAGTGAGTTATGGAAAATTCTGTATGTGTTAAAGAGCTCATACCAAATCATATAATCATTGTATGCATGTTTAATTGCCTGAACTTGCAATAAAAATATGTATACATGGATGAGAGCATAAATAAATTTTAACATACCACCAGATATTAATGAAAGGTGACAGCCACCCAAGTTGAATGTTATCTATAATCTTCCTAATGAAACAAATTGATGCAGCAATATATTTTTTTTCTGTTTTCCTTTTCTTGATATATTTTCCAGAGGTTTTCTTATTCTTTTTCTTCTGCTAATTTTCTGATATTTGTTTCAATGCTATAAAAAGATAACACGTTCTTCCATGTACCAGTCATATAAATCTCACTTTATCTCTTGTATCTATGATGATACAATATTCACTAAGATGGGTCAGAGACGATTCCTTTTTTGGCAAGCAGCTATTAAAAAATCTCTTTATGTGTGTACGGAGCCAAAATGATATTTCTCTCCAAGCATTTTGTCTGATAATATTTTAGCTTTACAATGATGATTATATTGGTATTCCATTCCTATTTTTCATAGAAAAAAGTAAGAACAGCCTCCCACTTTTCTCTAGTAAGTACAATGGTACCCCCAACAGCACATAATTGCTGTTAATCTATTGTAAATTTATTCTCTGTATGCTTTCTATTCACTAAACATGTAAAGTAGATTCTGCAGCATGTTGCAAAGAGACAGGCACAGTTTATGGAGTAGTGCAAACAGTATCCAGTTTTTTCTTCCAGTCCACAGAACTTGGTTATTCTCCAGGAGCTTGAGAAACTTCTATTTCTCAACATCACACCAAAAACCGTTAATGAAGTCAATGATCTGATCAAATACATATCATTTTTCATTTCCGTCCTCATGTCATGAATGTGGCTGAAGATTCTCATACAACTCAACAAGAAAAATCAGATCATCTAGGCAAGAAAGGCTGCGGTAGATTCAGAATCACTTTTGAATGATCTTGAAGATCTATGTTGGAAATGGTCTCAGATTTTAAGTGAAGTGAAACTGGTTGCCGAGGAACTCAAAATTGAGACCCATCTCCCATCAAGATGAAAGTTTGAGAACAATGATGAACCAGAGGAGAAGATCCAAGAAAAATGATTCTGATGAGCTTGGATCTGAATTCAAACTGAATTTTTGCTTTGTTGTCATTGATTAGGTGATTGCAAAAGTGTTGAAGTGGTTTGATGTCGCAGACATGATTAACAGATTATTCTGCGTTCTGTTACAATATTAAAGCATGGCAAAAGGGAGACTCAAACTTACTTCACAGGATTATAGGACAAATACCTAGAGATCTGCCAATATTTATGCCAGAGGAAATGAGTTGATATATGCAACAATCTTTGATGGAGATATGAGGCCACAATTATGTTTTAAACATGATAGAAAGGCACAGGTTAGATGACATTTTTCCATATTAATATATTGCGCCACAAATATTCTTCATATTGCCAATTACAATATCATCTTGAGCCACATGATGACAAAGAAGAGACTGAATGATCCAGCTATCAATAGTATTAAAAGTAAACTTGCAGGGAGAATTGATGTCAGTGATATATCAAAACATTTGCTTTCAGAAAAAGTCACCTAATGCATGTTCTGTTTAGTTATGAGAATTCTCAATTCTGCATTACAGAACTCATTAAGTAATTCTCAACAAAACTTTCAATAAATTATCCAATTAAATGAACAAATTTTTACACTTTTCCTCACCTCAAAATGATATTGTTGGTTGCTGAAAGCCCTTTTCAACTCATAATTTCACAACAGAAATCAACTCATTAAACTATAACTTAGAGGATGTGCTGGGCACAGCTAACAAAAACTTAAAACTGATAAAGCGGTAGAGATTTGGCAGAATCAAAGATAACTACTAACTTTTATTATATGACTTTAGCTTGACTTAATTTGTTTTTCTCTAAAGCCCTTAAAAACTGACTTTGTAAAATGTTGTTGCATAGACATAGAGCTTTGACTAAACTATGTTGAATGACTAATGTTTAATTTCATTTGCTCATTTGATTATTTATTTCCACCTTCATCCTTATCTGATATAAGCTTTTTGGAAAGCTCTATGTATCAGCAATAACATATCAGATTTCCAGCTTTTTAGATCTATTTAAAAGAGTTTTAGAGCTAAAAAAAGCTAGACCAAAGCCACATTCATATAATAAAAGCTTGTGGGTTGTGATTATCCTTGCTTTCAATAAATTTTTAGTTGTTTATAAGTTCAATATTTTTGTTAACTGTGCCAACCACTGCTTAGTGGTGAGGAAACTTGAACTATTAGTAAAGTCAGAAACTTCAAAGGGATTTTTTCACCAGGGCTTTGTTTTTGTATTCTGTTTGGAGTCCTAGGTGGGCCCAGACCTAAAGACCACCACCTCTCCTGCTGATGCTGCAGCTGATATATATATATATATATATATATATATATATATATATATATATATCTTATACCCTCTACAACTATGTCTGACCCTGTTTACATATACAGGTATACCTTGATTAGTGCTGTTAATTTGTTTCAAATTTTCCATACTGTTCAAAACCATACCGTATAAACTAATGTGTCTTTTTCCAGCTTATACTCACTTACTTTGCTTTGTATAGCAATACCTTTACCATGCAAGATCAAAACCTGCATAGATCAAGACCACACAATTCAAAGTATTCATATATATATATATATATATATATATATATATATATATATATATATATATATATATATATGTATGTGTGTGTGTGTGTGTATATATATATATATATGTATATATATATGTGTATGTATGTGTGTGTGTGTATATATATATATATATATGTATATAAGTTATCTGTTGATCTACATACATTCATTTTGAAAAGGGAAAAATAAGAATGCAAAATAAGAAATGAAAACAAAAGATCAAATATGAAATGGAAGTGATTTTGAACAAAAATAAACTGAATTACATTTGTGTAACGGTGAACAAACAGATTAAACAATATTCCGTGCAAAAGAGAATCATTTTGTATAATGCATTTTATCAATTAGCCTTTAATTCTTGATAATTTTTCCCTGATTTCAGAATAAATTGTTCCACTTATGTTTCATGAGAAAATAATAAAGTCTTATCAGAATGAATTTTAAAAAGTGAAAAAATAAATTAGATAAAAGATAAAAAGTTTTTCTTGTCAAAAATTGACAGTTGAAAATTGATTTTTCTAAAGTTATTAAGTAAGAGCTAAAAAAACAAAAAGACAAATTATAACAGGTCTGGTTAATCACTCAGTAGAAACCGTCATTTACCAACGTTTTTTGGTAGCATGGTGTATTGGGGGTGATCAATGAAAAAAAT
Source organism: Thysanoteuthis rhombus (assembly GCA_963457665.1). Lineage (NCBI taxonomy): Eukaryota > Metazoa > Mollusca > Cephalopoda > Oegopsida > Thysanoteuthidae > Thysanoteuthis > Thysanoteuthis major. Next base: position 11,878,444 of record OY735210.1, read on the forward strand.
TGGTCAAAGGGGTGATCAATAGATAAGTTATTCTCCTCACCTTTTGGTGATTAGAGATAACAAAATAGTCTGAATTATTGTGAAAAAAAAAGACGTTGAATACTGTTGGACATAAATTAAGGGACCAATCTAGCATAAACTTACATTCTGATTTCAATTCACAATTTGCCATGTTGAAATTTTGCCCCTGTGAAGTAGGTGTTTAGCTAGTGAGACTATAGAGACATTCGCACTCTTAGTGGTAGTGAGATAAGCCATTTATTTACAAGACTATCATAAATGTCATAGATCAGATAGTGAATTGATATTTTCACTTGTTCAATGTACATGTTTGCCACAGACAACAGGAATAGCCCATAGGTGAATGAAACCCTGTTGATATATAGAGCCATAGATGGCACCCACAAAAAATGTGTGACAAGTCTGATAACAGTATCGTGAATATGATTTCAAATTCTTGATGGGCGTAGAGGATTTGATATTGGCGCCATGAGAAAACATTCCCCCCCCAATTCAAATTTACTGTAGGTGAGGCAGCTATAGTATGGGGTGCCAAGGATTGTTTCCCCATAAGTGAGAATGAGCCACAAACATAAATTGCCGGTTGGACCAGCTTGAAAACTGAAGAAACCTATGTTGACAGTCTTGGTTGCCAGTTTCTAACAATAAATAGTCACCAGCAGCAAAACAACAGTATGGCTGACCTGGCTCCAGTGAGTGGTTGCAGAAAAAATACATGTCTAGGGTAGTCACTCAATAGAAACTGCCACATGACCAACATCAGGGGTGATCAATGACTAAATCTCATCTCTCATCTTTTGTTGGGTGGTGATGTCTAAAAAGTCCAAATTTTTCAAAAAAACAAATGTAAATGCTTATTGATACAAAGTAAACAACCAATTTAGCATGAACTTACGTTGTAAATTGAACCTCCCTCTAAAAACCAACAGGGGGAAGTTTTTTCTAGACAAAATAAGGAGTAAATGTTTGAATTTTCAGCACTCTACATTGCATTGCAGTCTCTATGTGTGACACATATATAGCCAGCCAGACTAACTTGAGAATTAAAGAAACCTATGTTGACAGTTTTAGTTAACAGTTTCTGACAGTGACCAATAAAATCTGTATATATATATATATATATATATATATATATATATATATATATATATATATATATATGTGTGAGGTCTGTCTGTCAAGAAACCATGTAAACATGGTGGCATCCCAACCAAATTTGGTCAGCTTATTTAATGGACTCAGAAGTTTTCGAAGTAAAATGTTTTGAGAAAAACTTATTTAAAGGTTAGGATGTAGGGGAGGGGTATTTAAGATGTAACTATAATGTTAAACTGGACCCTCACTTTCTATTCAATATAAGTATATACATATTTTCATGTTTATATGTAATTCTTTTATTTCACCCTTTTAGGTCACAAAAGTGAAGGGAAACTTTTTTTCACAAGTCCGAAAGCCTTAGTCTTTTTCTTTATTCCTAAATAGTTAATATGGTATGGGTACTTCTGCTTGTACAATATATTTTTGGATGTCCATTATGGTCACTATTTGTTTTCCTAACAATTGGATCTGTACATTTTCCAGACATCTTGGATGGCCTGATATGGAACTTGCCAAATCTCATAAGTCAATTCTGAAAGTTTTATGCCAAAAGTGCCAAATATTTACTCGGCATATCTGACTTGGTAAGAACATATCTCAGTTTTCAAAATCATTAAATGCCCAATTATTGGACTGGTCTGTTTGGAATCTCCCCAGGCCAAAGATAAAATGTGTTTTATTTGGTTTTTGGCTTTCTCTCTAATGAGAATTTGGTCCTTTCCTAAATCAACTCCACCTCACAATGCCCTTCACACTGACTCCACAAACACAGTCACACTACCTCATCATCCTGACCCTCTCAAAGAGGAGAAATTTAGATTCAACAGCTCTCGTTTAATCAGGAATACAACATGCAGCTTCTGATAAAGATCTTTATTTTTCTATAACATGTCTATTGGTATCATTGAATGTTGTCCATATGTTGCACCCGCTTGAATAAACAAGTTTGTTGTATATTCATATCAGCCATATGTCTAAATAACCTTGTTGAGAATGACAACCATTTATCTGTCGATGCCGAATACTGCTTTACTTATCATGTAAGTGGAATGTGCGAAAGAGTTTGAGCTGCCACATATATTAGGAAGATAATCTGTTCTCTAGCAACCCCAGAGTCAATGTGAACAAGCTTAATAGTCATGCTTTAATGTATGAAACACATGTTTCTGGTTATGTTATCATGAAATGGCCAATTACCATTTATTAATTCTATTAGCAATGATGTTATTACATGAGAGGAGCAAATTCTCCAGATGGACAAATATAATTTGGTGCAAGATGGAGAGAAAAAGTTAGTTACTAAGACAAATCAGAAGGAGATAGTTAAAAGAAAAGGATTTACTTATATAATGAACAATGTGATTCTCTCGGATCTTTGTCAGTAACCATGGACTCTTCCACTTGAAGGGGAAAAGTTTCCTGACTCAAACGTCTCCTACCCACCATTTTAAACAATGTTTTTTTTAAAGTTGTTTTTTGATAAAAAAAATCAAATAGAATTCAATTACAAGTTGTCCCCCCTTTACAGAAGCTGGCTTTACACCACACTTTTGCTTTTCCAAAAGAGAGCAAAATCATTAGTTCCCTTTAAATGAATTCCAGTTGCAAGATATATATATATATATATATATATATATATATATAAATACAAAGAGTGATAGACTCACAGATCTTAAAGGCAGTGAGTGGTACCTTACAGTTTGCATCATGAAAATATCCATAATATTTTCCAAAGTAGATGTCGAGATTAGCTTTTATAAAATTTGGCAACAGTATGTATTGAAGGTTCCAATATAATCATAGATGGTTAAAGGACAATGAATGGAGAATTGTCTTGGCTAAATGGAGAGTCTATTGAATGAGTTTTGTCACTCAGCCAAATAGAATATCCATTCGTTTTTCCAGGAATAGAGAAGGAAACTTTGAAACAGTCACATATTTTCAAATGGAAATTTACTGACATTTTATATGGTATTCATTACTTTAGCTTTGACTATGAGAATAAGATCTAAAAGTTTATAAAATTTCTGCAATCTCATTCAGTTAAAATCAAACCATATTTTTTCCTTTACTTTTTTTTCTTCTTTTGAAAAATATTTTTTTCTCTTATTGTTAAACTCCTTTCCACATCTGGAGCTTTGTCAAAGTTCAGTCCAAGTTTGGAGTTGACTTTGTTTTCCTACTGTAACATCAGCAATAACAATCCTTACCAAATTTCAGGAAGTAAACTCTTCACAGTTTATCCGTGCCAACAAAAGTGGTATGGAGAATTAAATTCCTCCCCCCCACTGAGACTTCATGACCAACTGATTAGTAGGCAGCTCTATTACCGACTGAGCTAAAGTTTTACACATGAATATTAATGTAAGAAATGAATTGGGGCTTATTCAATTCTAATGAATAAATACATTTATAAAATTAACATCTCCCTACCATTTGGAATCATGACAAAGTTATTAATAGCCGGCTTTCTTATTGACTGAGTCAAACCAACAAGTCTTATATATCTACAAATTTATTTATCATATATACAATACTAAAGTTGCTGTATCCATCTTCTGTCTGTATCGAAAAAGGAGTGAAGTTTAATTTTTTTATTTTAATATCACAATTCTTCAGTCCCTTCTGTTCTGCTTTCTCAACTTCCTTTATCTTCTTCACATACTTTTCTTCTTCATTCCTTCATCTCCTTTTTCTTTCTTTATCATTCAAAACTTTCATCTAGCTATTACTTCTTTTCATAATTTTTATTCTCCCTTTGCTCACTTCATTAGTCACAACCTTCTCCTTTTTATAATCATCAGAATCTTTTTTCTTATTGCATCATTCCATCTATCTTCTCCTCCATATTTTCCCTTATCGTTCACATGCTCTGGACAAATCATGTTAGACTAGCTAGTTCTCAAAGTATCAACAAAGTTAATTTTGAACCTGATTAGTACCTGGATAGGTATTTATCTGGCAATACCAGGTTCTGTAAGCAGTTGAGACCATGTCCATCCTGCCATGGTAATCCAGTTAATCATCATCATGTAGTAGTTTTAGCAATAGCAACTGAATGTAATTATCATTGTAGATAGCCAGTTACACAGCTAAAAAGGTATCTATTCACCATCTCAAAATACCGAAATGTTACACAGTTTTTTGTGTTGGGAATATTGACATTGCAATGCCCACAATTGAGAGGTTTGGCATATCTTGAGGAAGGTCTATTTCCTATGATAGATTTCAAAAGGCTGATGATAATGAATCCAAAAATTGCCTAATTCGCTCGGCCATTTTGAATGACATCTAGTTGAACCATTAATCCTACCCCTTTTGGTACAATGAAGATGTGCTGTCTGCTGGTCAGTTCCTGGTCACCAAATTTCAATTGGGAATGACTGTTTTATCTTTCCTTTCCTATTTCTACTTTCTGCCAATTATTTTTGGATGCTCATTATATATATATATATATATATATATATATATATATATATATATATATATATATACCCAACAAGCATATGCAGCCAATATTATATAAGATATCGGAATGAGAATTTTAGATGGCCAACTTTTTGCCTAATGAAATAATAAATGAGTAAAAACAGAAAGATAATGTCCTTTTTAGCGTCAATAGAAACTTTTGCAGAGATTCAAAACTGCTTTTATTTTCTAATTCCTGATGCATTATCTCAATGCATATTAATATATACGAACATTTTTATTGCCCAATGTATTATCTCAATACATATTACAAAGTGATAGAGACAAACACATACAAATATTGGTCTATGTATATTATGTGCGGGGATATTATTTTATAACAAATAACATGATCAAACAGAATTTTGATTATTCTTCGAAAACATACTTATTTCTACAAAAAAAAGATTATATAGTTAATCTAGCAGATAAAATTGAAGATTTTATCAAAAGGATTAGATGGAAGGTTTACTTCTTCCTAAATGAGCAACAAACAGAAGAGGAAAATAACATCAAATACACAAAAAAAGACCACCAACGAATAAGTTATTAGAGTAATTTGAAATGAATACATTTTACATGATAAATATGATAGAATACAATAAAAATATAGATAATTTCCAGAAATTCTGAAAAAAAGGTATTCGTAATATACTAAAATCTACAGAGATCTTAGTACATGCAGATAAACCCCAAAATATTCATAATGTATCAAAAGCTATTAAATAATAACATCTCTAGTATATATATAAAAGATAAGAATAAGATTGGAAATGAAATCAACAAGGACGCTTTTAACATCACAAATAACCTAAATATAAGAGATTGAGTGGAACCCATTAATAAGAAAAATGCTTATATTTCATTCAAAGATCATGAAGAGGACTTTGAAAACAAATTACAAGTCAGATTAATTAATCTGACCAAATCAGAAATAGGAAAAATAAATAAAAGAAATTCTTAAAAATATCATTACTGAACTACTATATCAACTACAATACAATCAAAGGATAAAAACCATTGAAGCCATTAATTGGTTTAATAATATAAAAGAAGAGAAGAAAGTAACTTTCATATGGTTCAATATGAGGGAATTTTACCCTTCTATTTCAGAAGAAAAACATCTGAAGAAGCTATAGAACTTGCTAAAAAACACACAGATATTAATAAACAAGAAATTTATATAAGTAAACACTGAACAAAAAACTCAAATCTCCAACAATGATGAAATCTGGATGAAAGAAGACATTAATGATTTCAATGTACCAAGAGATTGTCAACCAAATAGGGATATACAGCCTGCACAAATTCAGCCAGACTTGATAAAGAAGATGTTGGACTGTACCAAGATGACAGTTCGATGATGATAGAAAACAGCAATGAATCTAGAGCAGAAAGACCAAAAAAGAAATATTCAAAATCCTTAAAGAGCTAGGATTCAAAGTGGATATCAATTTAAATGAAAAAAGTAACATTTGATTTCAAAAATGAAATTTATAAACCATACATAAAAAAGAATCATACAATACCAAATCAAATCACCCTCCTTATATCATGAGATGATTACCTGAATCAACAAGAGAGTTTTAGATAATTTAGCCTATATACATGTCTTCAATGAAGTAAAAAATACATATAACAAATCCTTTGAAATAACATATACAATAATTAATTAATTTTTGGTAATATAAAGAGAAAGAAATAAAAATAAAAATGGAAAAATGAATATAAATGGTTTAATCTTAATTTTGATATAGCGGTCAAGACTAACATAGGCAAGATATTTATAAGATTATCAGAAAAGCTTTTACCCCAAAATAACCCTCTTCAGTGAATGGTAAATAAAAATGATATAGAAATTAGCTGCAGTTGTATGTAAGATATGGCAAAAATAACTGACATGCATAATAGTAAAATAAAAAATGAAACCCCCAAAATGAAAATGAACAGGAAAGAGAATAATATCTGACAGTCTCTGTTACTGTGTAACTAAGAGAAACATATATATATATATATATATATATATATATATATATTTATTCATGTTTTAGTCACAAAAATGAATATATATATATATATATATATATATATATATATATATATATATATATATATATTTTGTGACTAAAACATGAATAAATAAATGATATAAAACTATACTTTTATGATCGTCAAAGTTCAGCTTGCCCAGGGCACCAAGCATCCTAGGGCTGGCCCTGCTATTGTCTGCCGAGAGGCAACCATTTTGGTGCAAACTGAAATTCATATTAGCAGCTGCAGCATCTCATGGCAATATCAACATGCTAGTCAGTTTAAGTGTCTTATACCATCTGCACCAGTAACCTCTTTTGATTGAAGTGTGTTTACCACAGACTAATCCAAGATTTCTGTGAACCTTGTGTCAACACATAAGGAATCAAAGTCAATGATCAGTTGGTTCAAACACTCACGGTTACTCACTTCTAACATGTATTTTGATTGGAAGGATTAGATAATCTGTTCTCGAAAGCCTATTTGCTGTTGGTTGTGTTTTGATAGAAGTAGCTTTGGGACGCAACAGACACTAACAAGATTCTCAAGGAACGGTTGAATGCAGAATATCAGCTAAATCAAAACATTGCATACATATATATTCTTGCGAACGTTTTTTTTTTCTAAATATAACACGGCAAAGTACTTAGATGGAAGAGGAAAAAGAGTTTCAATTCTCTTTTGTAAAATCATTTTATACATTTCTCACAATGGAATGATATCTGATAGGTATAAACTGAAATAAATGATAATAACTATATTTTGATATATATATATATATATATATATATATATATATATGAGGGTAGATCAATGTCCATAGCCTTGAACATGGTTATTAGCTGAATCTTGATCTGAAATATTCATTGTATAATGTTTTGTTTGTGTGATTAATATTAAACATCATATTTAGTGCATTGACAAGGAAAGAGATTATACTAAACAATAAATATTTGTGGAGTAAAATGAATACCATTTTTCATCATCAGGCAAAATTCGTACCAAGAGGCATTTTGTATGGCTTTCAATATGGTGTTAATTTAGCATTGTATCCAGTCTGGTGAAAAATGAAGCCCCACACCAAACTATTGCTACTATCTACTGCGCATTGACCTGGAAAACACTGTCCCCTTTTATTTCTCTCTCTCTCTCATTCGTCTTTTCAAGGTGAAAGATCAACTGCTCTAATGGTCAATCAATAGCCCGACACTTTCCAAGATCTCTTTGTCTGAAAAATGACCAATTTGAAGGAAGTTTACGGATCCTCCACCTGCTATTATTTATGCTTTCTCTCTGTTTTGCGTCTGTCAGTCTAAAAAGAGTCTTTAATGTATGCTCACACAAACACACTGACTACCATGATGTTGATTCTTCATCTATCTCTACTTCTCTTCATTCTTTTTCTCTCCACTAACATAACATATTATAACACCCAAAGAATAAAATACCACAATTTTACTTTCAATTGCAAAAACATAAACAGAAACGGAAAACGTCAGATGTAAAATGAAATTCTATTTTCTGAATATTCCGGGATTCATGGGAAAAGTTTCCAGTGTCTAATGCAGTGCTCTCTTTTGTACTATGTTTTTCTGTCTGACTGTTAGAATAGATTTCTGCTGAAAAGATAATAATTCTCAGCCAGTTATTCTATAATACTCTCTTATGGAAAGAAATTGTAAACAATTTTAAACTGAGAGTAACATTTTTAAAAAATGATAATTAATCTAAAAGCTTCCGTTTTGGTGAATGAATGTATCTGTTTTTTGAAGAGAAACAGGTTTTTTTCTCTAAAAAACTGGCTTTGTTGGTATTCATTTTTGACCATATAATCCATTCAAATAAAGTTTTCTTACTCTATGCATGAAAAATATTAAAAAAAAGATGTATTTATTTTCAAGGATAAAAAATACCATTAAATCCACCAGGCGAAAATATTCTATATACTGTTTCTGTTTAAGTATAATTACTTCCGTTTGTGATATTATATATATACATATATATATATATATATATATAGATCTTCCCTTGAAAACCATAATGTTCACACGTAATCAGAGAAGAAAAATATACTTAAATAGATTTTATGCCGAAAGAATACTGACAAAACCCGTTCTTCTGAAAAAAAGAGAAATTTCTGTGTATGAAAAAAATTACCTTCTACTTCAATGATGAAAAGATTTATTAAAAATTCATTACTTTGTTCAAAATAACTTGATGAAAAATATTATTTACTTACATGGATTGAAATCTTCAGTGCATCTGTTTGTTTTGTCATACTGGCAGTGTAGTGTTGGTCCACTTATATTTGTGTTGGAAGTGAATCAGTTTAAGTGAGTGAACGCTTCAAAGTGAAAACTTCCGCAATGGAAAAAGTCAGGGTCCACTTTAAACTTATAGTTCCATTGAAAATCAAATTATCCTGCAAAACTTTTAAAAACTCGTGTGGCCTGCAAAATTTCAGCTTCCTACAAGCAAGATTGTGACCTACAAAGTGGAACAGACAGACATATATATATATATATATATATATATATATATATATATATAAGAATTGGACAGGGGTTGTAACAGGCTAAGGTGAAGTTTTTCCTATGGGTCTAGGTGACTTTGAAGCTTCCATTATTGAGTGTGTCTAAGATGTGGGTGTGAGGATATTAATGGTAGGAGTTGTGTGTATTAGTGTTCTGTGTGGTGCGGGTTGTTCAGTTTAGTATTTAATCCATTAGGGTATAGGGTTTTAAGTTTGTTGATCCACATGTCTTCGTGTTTTTCTAGAACTTTAGTTATGTCAATTGGAGTAGTTTTTTCTATTTTTTCTATGATGGTGAAGGTAGCATCAGTGGCAAAATTGTGGTCAGGTGTGCGAAAGTGTAGTTCTACAGGGAGTGGGCTACGATTATTTTTTGACTTAATTTTGACCACAATTTTGCCACTGATGCTACCTTCACCATCATAGAAAAAATAGAAAAAACTACTCCAATTGACATAACTAAAGTTCTAGAAAAACACGAAGACATGTGGATCAACAAACTTAAAACCCTATACCCTAATGGATTAAATACTAAACTGAACAACCCGCACCACACAGAACACTAATACACACAACTCCTACCATTAATATCCTCACACCCACATCTTAGACACACTCAATAATGGAAGCTTCAAAGTCACCTAGACCCATAGGAAAAACTTCACCTTAGCCTGTTACAACCCCTGTCCAATTCTTAGCTAAAACACTTTCAGCAACATTCTCAGTAACTTTTAAGTTTGATACCTATGTAGCTCCTTGACTCCACCACCCCTCCTTCTACACTATCCCGAACATACCAAAAAACCCACCTCCCCAACACTACCCCCCACCTTGACACACTCTGCCCTCCCCAAGTCCAACTGCTGCTGCTTTACCAAAATCCCAATACCTGCTGGTCATTCTTACATTCAGCATGAGGCCTCTTGTAGCCCTGACAACAAAACCTACCCACAATGCATAGCCGCTGACAGTGGACTCTGGTTCCACATGGTACATTTTAATTCACACTCACACAACACGCACCACTGATGATGAGAGAAATCTCGAAACATGTATGGACTATAGACATATAAGGATTAATAAACCTTACCACCAAAAACTTCACTCCCGAGTCTGTCTCACTCTCTAAAGTACACATTATATATATATATATATATATATATATATATATGAAGAATGTATGGTATTCAGTGCTAAAATATGTACTCTGAATACTTTTCTGTCTAAATAATCTTTAGAAGTTCATGTTGTACATCAGCTGTTCTACAATCAGGTGTGTACCATGTATGTCATTATATAAGTTGGACAATTGATTAAATTTAAAAGATTATGCAAATATTATTCTGCATCTGGTACACTGGTATATGTTCATCAAAGCTTGATGTGGACAGTTATTAGGCTTGGATGAGTTGTAGTGAGAGGTAATCCTCCAAATACCCTTCTAAACCATTGAATTATATATACATTATATCAGATTCATCTATATCTACAATATATCAAACCCATATCCCCTTTGATCATATTACTATGTTATAGCAACAGTCTAATTTTTTAGCAATTCTGAAAAAAAAATTGATTTAAAAGAGATTTTTTATTTTTCCCTCAGAGCTTTTCTTTGTAAAACCAAATCAATTGGGGAATTTATAAACAAATTGGAAAAAAAAAGAAAAGAAAAACTAAACATTAGAAATTTATCAATTCCTATTGTTTATTGCCAAAATTTGGGAAATGAAGCATTTTCAATCAAAGTTGAGTTGAGGAACGATATTTTGACATTAGGTGCAAGTGAAGGTCATTCTGGCCTAGTATTGTTTTCTATAAGATCAATAAACATTGTGCAACATCTGAACAAACATGGTTTATTGCATTATTTTATAAAACTGGAACTGAGCCAATTTACTGATGAAAATGATATGCAAATTTTAATGCACATTTTCATCTTCATGCATATTGCAAAGAGTATTGTATTGAGTTGTTTGTCTAAAGTGAAAGGTTGAATGATTCACCATTTGTAAAATATGTATTGTGTGATTACTGCAATGTAGTTACAGAACTGATTTTCATCTTATTTATTGTATGTAATGCTGAAATTACTATGTAACACAAGTTACATTTTTTACTGGCTCCACAATTTCAAAGGCCCTGCACTCAATGCTTCACATGCTATCAGTGATGCTACTCCATAAAAATCTCAACTTCTATGAATGACTGTGAGTTTGAAGTTGATGATTTTAATTAAATATCACCTTTAATTTTCAATATTATTTAATCAAAGTAGTTAATGTGAGTTTGGTATCTATGTAATACATGTACAAAGCATAGATACAAAGCTATTCTAATATGAAGTCATAGTCACTGCGCAAAAATTAAAATGATACTGTTACTGAAATGTCGGACATATTTGTCATATTATCAAGCAGTATAGCAAATGAAAAGCTTTAATCACTTTGCAAGTGAGAAATGTAAATAACTCTGATAAGAGGTTAATCCCTTTGATTTAAGATTTATATCATCTATATGAATTTAAAAGTTAATTTAGGGCCACTTTGTAAGATGTGCTGCAGGCCCTGCACTAAGTTAAAGTAGCTGGGTTCCAGAACTGATTTTCATTACCTAAACATATAATATGCATGTATTCTAATTTCTTGTTTAAGATTAGGATACTTGGATTTAAAAAAACAAAGTACCCGATAAAATAGCTTCAAGCTCCTTTCAAGTTTGTAAACCTCATCTATTTTTGATCAGTATGTATTCTCTTGATATTAACATTTGTATTTTGTTTTATGAATTCAAGAGTTGATAATGTACTTTGCTTAAATGTTCTAATGTATATGAAATATAGGTGAGATTACTAGCATTTGTGATGATTCATAAGTAAATCAAGCAAAGAATCACACTAGGATGGCAAGCCTTTGGCACAGCAAGCTCAACCTTCAAAAACAAAACAATCCCATTAATCCTAAAAGGAAGGGTGTACAACCAATGCATCCTCCCAATAGTCACTTATGGAGCTGAAACATGGAACCTAACCAAGAGACAAATCCGCAAATCGGGAACCATACGATGTGCACATGAAAGAATTATGTTCAACCTCACATGATGAGACCACAAGACAGCGTAGTACATCCAGAAGATGACAGGAGTTAGGGACATCATAGAATCCATTAAAAATCTCAAATGGCAGTGGGCTGGCCATGTTGCAAGAATGGCGGACAACCGATGGATATCGCAACTCACGACATGGATCCCCAGAGATCACATGCACAACCGAGGATGGCAGAGTATTAGATGGAGAGATGAGCTAGATGAATTCAGAAAGTGCTGGCTCTGCAAAGCCCATGATAGAGAATTATGGCAAATCCTGGGAAATCTCCAATAACAGATGTTGAAAGACTGATGATAATGATACATAAATAACCATCATTTTCGACAAGTGTATTCTAGAATTCCCGTATGATTATCGCAAAGCTCCAGATCAAAACTTTTTCCAGACTTTTAATTATCATAATGACAATTGAAATCTCTTTGTTGAATATCACTTATGCTAGAATTTTACCAAGTTTCATTTAAAATTCAAATTATTCAACTCATTCCAGAGATTATTATTATTATGTATTTTACCAGTATCATTTATTTTTACACTTGAATTTTTAAAAAGTACATAATTTTTGATATACCAAGTGAGCTAGCATGTCTGAAATAAATCCAAAGTGGTGCATTTCATGAAAAATAACAAAATCTGCATCATACTAGAACTTTTCAAGTATGTTCAATATCTTTTGCTTACATTTGCAAACACATTTTTTTCTAAATATTGTACATTTCCCATCAAAATTGTTGTCACCTGCAATATGAATGCCAGAGAAAAGACCAAAAGATTGCTAAGGGATATATATGAAATATAGATGAGATTAATAGCATTTGTGAAGATTTGTAAATATTTGATGGAGATCACATCAGTTAATGACAATGACTCTTCCATATCCTAATATGTTAATGTGCTGAAAGAAGCCAAAGGAGGATCCCTGCTAATAACATATTAAAGGTTATGTACATATATTATTACTTTATTAAAGGTTATAGAAATTGTTCCAAAAAAACTGAACAAGGAGTGTAGCTGAGAGAGGGTTGTTGGGGTGATCTTAATAGAAGGAGGAGAGCTTCTTTGTGTTCACCTACTGCATTTTTACTTGCATTATTCAATGTCGGTGGCCCACAGGTTGGGAACTACTGCACTAGATGTTGACGTGGTTTCTATCAAAGGCCTAGGCACCCAAATCTCTAGCTATGCCCCTGAAAAAAATGGAAACAAAATTGATCCAGACTTCGAGGTATTTATGTAAGTGAAGTCTTTGTCAGTTTGTAAATTTTACGTTTACGTTTTGTAAACCTCATCAATTTTTGATCAGTATTCATTCCCCTTGATATTAACATTTGAATTTACAAACAAGAATTTAACAGTAGATTATATACTTCATTTAAATATTCCATTCTAAAAAGGCATTGAAGAAATTTTTTTGGACCACATAAAAAAAAATATAAAAACATCAAAGTATTTCATATACTCATTACAGATGGAATTAATCAGACTCCATTACATTTTGAGCCTCCTAAAGTATTTGCCAGTCTTTCATACAAAATCCTTCAATGGGTTAAAAAATGGAATTGTCAATTTTTTGGAATTGATTGAGAAACTCTTTTCCCATTAAGTCCTGCCAAAAATCAGAGATATTTAGTAATGAGAAGTGAACAACCCTCTTAGTTAGAAACATGGCTGCCAGCAGAATTTTCGACTGAATCGACATGTCAGGTGAATTAAAAACAAATGCAGTCAAGTAGCTTCAGTTTTGCATCATGGGAAAAGATTATTGAGCTGGTTGGGGAATGAGAAGTGACTGGTATGCTTATCTAAAGTTGATCAAGAATTGTAGCTTTTTTAAAGAAAATTTTCCCAAATATATTTGATAAACATATATTTTTAGAGCAGTAATTGTAGTATTAAATGCAACCAACTAATGTTTCTTCAGTTTTAATACGTTAGGAGAATATCAGATTTAATAAGAACCTCTGTATTCTACGGCATATAAGAGTGAACCAAAAAAAAGGCTAAAAAAAAATCACTCAGCATCTTATATGGGAAATTGCAATCTCTCATGGGCTCACATTCAAGAATTAAAAAAAATCTTGTTTGATTCAACATCTTCATCATATTATTATTATTATCTGTATTTCAACACCAGTTACCTGGTGTTCGTTGCTGAAGACTGACAGCAAGTCTCCTCAAGTCTCCAACCCTCTTCTCAACACTCTCACAGTCCACAGCAGTGCTGTGGTTTGCATAAGCAAATAACTGGGATTTAATCGTGCAGATGAATACTATCAGCACAAACTGGAGACAGTCCTGGAAAATAGAAGCTACAAATTACTCTGGGATTCTGACATCAAAACTGACTACCCCATCTAAGCAATAAGACTGAAGCTGGTAGTTGTGGACTAGGTAAATAAATCCATAAAGGAAGGAAAATATTTGAATCTAAAACCAATGAGTGGAGGGAACAAAGAGAAAAGAAATCAGTAAGGGAAGAAATTTCTTCTGAATCTTCAAGTGGCTTTTATATCGTAACTTCCATTCAGGCCGTATAAATACCTACAACCTATATATAACATTTTAATTGTAGATTTTACATCCCTGTTTTTCTCTATTAGATAAAAAGTGTACATTTTCATTTCTCTTTCTTATTACCAGAATACGGTGAAAAAATTACGGAGTCAAGTGCCAAAGTTGAAGGATGCTTGAATAAACTTATTACTTTTTTCCCAAATATTCTCTGCTGAAATGGGGGTGCTTCTTATATCCCTACGTATTTCATATAATTTGAAATATGCTACTTTATTCAAACGAATAAGAGCTCTTTGTCAAACCGAGTGATCATCTGAACTATGATTTTTGTACTCTGCAATCTTGAATCTAATCTAATGATTGAGAAACTTTTTGAAGATATTCTTATGGACACATTGTATATTGGCTATGGTACAAGTAGGCAATAGAATGTTGTGGGTTTCAAATGTAACAAATAGTAAAGAATGTGTAGTAGTCATCTCTTGGCCATTTGATGTGATAGTCATATTACTGTCATTCTTTCACAAGACCAACAGTGTTTCAAGACATTTCTTCTAATGCATGCTTTTTTGGTCCTGTAGGGCAATTTGATATGATTAATTTTCAAATTGCAAGAGGTGATTGGACCATTCAGGCTTCAATTTTGTGTTATTTATCATTTTCTCATGTCATGTGGAGAAAAAAAAAGAGTTTAATCCTAATCTTAATTTCAGTTCCATGGTGAAATTGAATGAATATATCTTGTCTTCCTACATCTGCTGAGATACTTAAGCCTACTTCAAACTGCTGTTTTGTCACATTTTGAGGATTACCAAAATTACTTTTTGAGGAATTTATGTGTATATGCAGTGATGTAGGAACACATGGGAATGGTGTTCTTGTACTTATTTCATGAGGGAGAACAGTTCTCTCTTACTATCTACATACCACTAGAAATCTTTGTTCAAACAATGCACTGATGAGAAAATTTAGTCAGTACATGTCTAAATACTCATTCTATATGGTCTCAAAATGTCTCTGATATTGATCAAAAGTTTTCTCAGAAGTAGAGGGAATAGAAGCAGCCTAAAGCCCCCACCTACTGAGTGGTGGCAGCTCTGTGTTCCCTCACTTCTTTTTTTATAAATGCATGTCTTGAGAACCTTCATTCACATAGATTTCATCATCATCATCATCAGTCTTTTAACGTCCATTGTTGAACATAGACCTTCCCCAGGATTTGCCACAATTCTCTATCATGGGTGTCACAGAGCCAGTATTTCCTGAATTTGTCTAGTTTATCTCTCCATTTTGTGTTCTGTCGGCCTCGGTTTAGCACGTGATCTCTGGGGATCCATGTTGTGAGATGTGATGTCCATTGGTTGTCTTTCATTCTTGCAACATAGCCTGCCCATAGATGTAGATCCTACTAATTAGTCACCAACCTATGAGGACAAATGTGATAAAGGTCACTTTCATGTGGGGCCCCATAAGTATAAGTGTGGGTAAAAGCAAAAATTGCTCAATCTCCTGTGGCCTGTGCTGCAAAAGTATCTGGACAACTTGCAACCCTCCCCTTGAGTGCAATAGGGAATTATTGCCCAAGGGTTGGAATCTCCAGGGACCAGTCTCCCTTCATTTGTATCTCTGAAGATGAAACACAACAGACTGCAGCCAAAAGGCTATATCCCCAAAAAGTTTGAAACAGGCCAGATACTTCCTTTTTTTATAGCATAAATCAATAACCAATGTTACTATATTATTTAGTTATTGTTGTTGCAAAGTTGATTTCTAACATAAAAACTGGGAGTTATAGTGGCCTTGGATAGAGAGAAAGCAAATGCAAGGGAGAAAAGTAAAAAAGCCAAGTGGAATGTGATTCTTCTCTTCGTAACTGGAATAGGAAGTAATGATTCAAATATAACAGAAAAAATATACATATATCCATATGTTGCATGAATAAATCACCATAGCTTGTGTGTACCAGTACTAATTATCTTGAAAAAATTTGTCTTTCATCTAAAATTATCTAAAAATACCTGCATAAGATCTGGGCATTGTTGGTCCAAAATAAACAGAGAGAGCCCCAAAAGCAGTTTTTTGAAAAATACAAAAAAAAAAAAAAACATAGATAGAGCCCAGTGGTACTCATGGAAATTTTTAAGGTTGCAAGCCTCAAAATGTGACCAGGAGTTCCCCAAGACAAAGACAGACACCCAGATACATAGATGAGCAAAGAGAGAAGAATCTTTTGCCTACTTGACAAGTTTATTCCAGCAGGGACGTAAGTGTAGAAGGAAGACAGCAAAAAAGAGACATCTTGAAGCAAAAAGGATAAAGTGATAAAAAAAAAAGGAAAGAAAAGAAAGAGAGCTTAACCTCTGTCTTTTTAAAGACAGCCTTCTATCAACAGACACAGACAAACACATTTTATAGATATAATAGTTGCAGAGAAACACACCCACAACCACACACTTTTATTACTAAGATTTTAAGAGTTATTTTTTATTGAAGTATACAACAAGGAACCTCATCAAGTTAGTTTCTGCAACAATACCTCAGACACTTTGGATTTCTGTCCTGTATCAAATCAAGTGCAGGAAATTATTGTAGAGAAGAACAATCAATTCAAAATCAAGATGGCTGCTCTATTACAAACCCGTTTGTTGTTTATATATGAAAGCAACTTTGATGCAGAACCTTAGAAAAAGCAGTAGTTATGAAACTGATAAAAAAAGAAGCAAACCTGACAGAGTATTTCTACTTGTTTTGTTCTTCATCTTTACCAAAAGGATACAGCCTTCTTCAGTGTAGGGCAGTGCAGTCCCAGTTGTGGCATTCATGTAGCTGAAGAATGAAACCTCCAGAGTATAACAAAGAGCTTTCTCATCCAGGCATCCGACAAGAGTTCTGTAAAAAAGGAAAAAGAATAGGTATGTTATCAGTCTGTTATAACAAAAGTGACTAAAGACTTTTCTGGCAATCATTTTGGTTGTCCTCTATAAGTAAACATTTTATATTGAATACTGAAGAATTTGTTCTAACCAGTCATAATTGTCCATAGCTTGCTATTTATCTTCATCTCATTTGTCTGTCCCTGAATCTATTTGTCTATGTTTCCTTCTGTTCTACCATTCATCCATCCACACATACAGAAAGATAGATTTAGATATAAAATTTCAGAAAAATATTTTTATATACACAATAATTAGGCTTAGCCAGATCAGTTATGAAACTTTCTGAATAGATTATTATTATTACTAGGTAAAACCTGTGAAAAAAATCACATACATATTTGAATTTCTGAGAAATGATTTTTAAGGCAAAAAATACTGAATTCTCTCCAGTCGAACAGTCTATAGTTTCAATAGTTTGGTTATTCTTTGTAAAAAAAATTGTCATCTTTGAATAGAAAATCCATTATTACAGAGAGAGAAACAAAATATTACACTGTTCCTAATATAAGTGCATCAACTTGGCATGAGTAGGTATCAGACAATGAGGATCAAACCCACTAACAACAGCCAGCAAGATGAATTTGCTGATGCTATACATATTATGACATACATATTGATGAATTTTTTGTTTTTAAACTACCGATAGTGGGAGATCCAATGAATATTGAACCCACAAACAATGGCCAGCAAGATTAATTTGCTGATCATTGCTATACAACATGCATTCTGATCATTTTTTTTCCATATGATTTACTGGTTCATACCTGTGAGAAAATTCATGGATATATTTGAATTTTTACCAGGTATTTTCTTAGAGAAAATATTTCATTATTTAAAGGGAGGAGTCCAATGTTTCAAATCATGAGTAGGAGGTATTTTTATCTGCGAAATTGCTATCTTCAGTAAGTAGAGTTCATCTTTATGGACCCAGAATCAAGATTTTCCCACTGTTCAAGTTGATTATATGATGTGTGTGTCATGTTCATTAAGAAAAGAATCCTACTATTGGGAATTTTTAAAAAAAAGTTTCTATCTTAATATTCTTTTTTTAAGTTTAAATGGAATGAGGGGAAATCAGTTTCATGTGATCAGTAAATTTGGCATATTTAGTCAAGCCAATACTTGAATAGAAACTGTTAGAGAAATGTAAATAGATATTTTAGTTCCATGTATGCGGTTATGCTTTGTCTGAATGTAGAAAATACAATCCTCTTCTTTTTCATTTGACTTAAATATAAACAGAAATGAGAGTAGAAAGTCAAGACCTCCTTCTTGTTTTTGCAATCAAAGTGTAGGTACAAATTCATCTAAATTTATTCATCAAACATATTTGTGTGCTCGGTTCTGCCGAATCCAATCTCAAAATCAAAAAGAAAGTCAATGCTGACATCTCTGAATTTGTCTCTGTAACCTAATCAAAACAATGGTCAACTATTGATATCATAAACTGTGTGATACTTTTCCTAATTGACAATGGAACTTTTCTATGGTGGGAACAAAGTTTCTTAAAATCATTATAACAGATAGGATAAAAAAAGAATTATAAAAATTAAGTGAAGTTGAAAAGAAAGGTGATTTTGATCATTAGTTATGACCTATGATATTAACTTTTAGATTTTCTTAATTAGGAGTTGAGCTAAAACTTTTATATAAGAATAAAAGAAATCTATGAAGGGGTAAACATATATAAACCCATTATCTGGAGTGGACATGATAGGGGCTGCTTTTCTGGAAGGGCATTTTACAACGTGTATTGTTAAAAATGGCTAAAATTGGCCAATGTTCTTTATTTCCAGCTAACTTCATAGCTAAAGATGTTTACTAGATTCATTCGAAGTCCACTTATCAGAGAAAATAACTGAGACTCCAGAACAAATTATTAATGAGAATAATACCTTTACTATTGTCAAATTTACCAGTTATCTAAAATAATAATTTTTGGCTCTCATAGATTTTTATCAGATAAATTAGAAAGGAAAATCAGCCAATATAGCTGGAAAATGGTTAATTTGGCAACACTGAGTTATCTACTAAGGAACATGAGACCTTGGATTGTGTTCATACGAGAATATTTTGCTGTATTCCATGGCTAACAAACCCCTTGTCTAGTTAGTGTTTTTCAGTTAAGGATCAGGAGACGAAATTGATGATAGTTTATTTGTTCTTTTTAACATGAGAAAAAATGTATTCAAAGAAACACAGATGTTTGCTATTGCACGGATTTAAATAATAAAGTTTTCATTGGAATTTCTCCGCCTAAGAAGTACAGAGATATTTCATTGCTATTAATAAAATACAAACTTGGTAACACTGAGACAACCTCTAAAATCTCTCATTCAATAAGCAAAACTCAAATTTCTGTTCAATGCAAAGAATTAAAAAACTGCTCACACTGGAGAACTTGAAGAAGCTTAAGCATAATAAGCAAGACATTTATCACTTAATTCAGAGAAGATTTGATTTTATTATAAAATTTTTGTAGTTTTAATAAATCTTTTGTTCAGTTGGTGATTAGAAATAAATGTTTGATTCAGTATATCTCATACTTTTTGTTTTTCATATAGAGCATCCTGCTGACCCTGTGCAAAGAAAGCAGGGGTGGGCATGCATGTTAAAAGAAAAGAAAAACAAGCTGATGGAAAATGTCTGTGTTTTCCATCCATCAACCCTTTATGAAAGACTAAAGTGTAATTAATTAATTATCTAATATTCTCAAGATGAACAGAATAATGACACTTAACTCATGTTGCATGGAAGTGAAGTAGTTGCGCATGTCGAGTGTTTCATTATGTTCTTGAAGTTTATATAAGGTGTGTTTTGTTCTTTGACAGCAACTTCTGTTCGTTCAGAGTCCTCTTCTATTTTCATCAAGTTCTGCTAACTTCATGCTAGCTATTCGATCACCTGTATAACAATGTCTATTCTAAGTTAACTGTCAAAAATGGAGGCAATCTTGTCTCAAAACTACATCCTTTTCCTAAAATATCCAGTATTAGTGACTACTGTAAGGGCTCTGCTCCCAGAAATAACCCCAAGCTTTTCAATGCATATGTCATTTGAACTACTATACCTGCCAGATTACTCACACACTTGACTGCATGAGTTGAAATTCGTTCTTTGCTCATGTGATTGCTACTTTCAGCTTTTAGACACATAACTACATTGGCCAATGGCTGTTTGCCAAGGTTTGTGTGATGTTGCTGCTTGGTTATACGCTGAGGCTGTTTTTTGTCTCTTACTTTGATTAGGAAGTCTGAGAGGAAACTCTCATGCAAACTTGGCTGTCATTTCCACTTCTATGGACTAAGAACATGGCAGAGATACAGGGCCAGGCCTAGGGTGCCTAATGCCAGGGCAAGCTGAACTTAGGCACCTTTTAGAGCAGCAGTTCTTAACCATTTTTTTACCAGAAGCCTTTTTCACATATTTTCATGGCTTGTGCCCCAATGATAAAATTGCACTGTTAAATGGCAATAGATGTGTGATGAAGTTATAAATACTTGACTTAATGTATAAAAGCTCATTTCACTACTTCGTTGGTTTGTACTTAGGCTAAAGCGAAGATATACATAAAATCAGTGACTTCTCTTGATTCAAAACTTCAAACAAAGTGATAGAGTAATTAAGAATTGTAATTATCAAAAGAACAATCAATTTAGTTCATTATCAAATTGGGAATTATAATTACCAAAATCACCAATTATGATAATCAGAATTATCAAATTGGAAATTATCATTATCAAATATGATTATTTGATTATGTGGACAGTTTCTTTTGAGTGACTAACCAGACCTGTTCCAAGTAACCACATAAATTGATACTTGAATGCAGAATAACTTTTACAATCTTCTCAACGGTAGAAAACAAAACTTTCTACTCTTTCAATCATAATGACATTCCTGCAAAAGATTTTAAATTCTCATGAGATCAGTGATAAATGTAAATACCAAATTAAGAAATATAATTATTAAATTGAGAATCATAATTTTTTAAAACTGATAAAAGTGATCAACAAAATCAACAATTATAATCATCAGAATCAAGAATTATGATTATCAAAATTGAAGAATGTAATTATCAAAATTAGGAATTTTAATCATTGAGATCGATAAATGTAGTTATCAAAATTGATAAATTTTACCAACATTGATTTATGTAATCATCAAAATCGTCCAAAATATCTAAAATGGGAATCATATTTATCGAAATGATCGAAGTAGGTAAACGCATTTATCAAATTTATGAATGTAATAATCAAAACTGATGAATGTAATTATTAAGATTGATAAAAATAATTATTACCAATAAGAATTATAACCATCAGATCAAGAATTATTATTATCAAATAATATATATACCAAAATTCCAAATTATTTGTTTGAAAACAAGAGATGTTATTCCTAACATCTCTTGTCTACAACTAAATCATTTGGAATTTTGGTATTTGTATTATTTGATAATAATAATTCTTGATCTGATGGTTATAATTCAGACAGCTTCTTTTAATATCTAGAAAAAAACAAAAAAAAATCTAACAGTTATGATGAAATTGTAGCCCAGTGTTTGATTCAGTTGTATCCATTTGAAGTCAGTTGTTGTAGAAGCATACTTCAAATGGCTGTAACTGATCATGAAAGGGTTTTGCTTAGAGTTGGATAGTTAATATGTGACCAGCCTTTCCCCATGCCTCTATGCCATTGTGCCACATTCTATTAAAAACTTCATGTAAAAAATAAAAGTTGTAGCCATTTATAGTTCACAATCTATGGAAATCACAGAGGGAGCCATCAGGGATAAGCAAAGTTAATTCATGCTGCTGGGGTCTCCAGGTTATCAAATGCCTGTAAGAGTAATTCAAAAAAAAAAAAAAAGAAGACCAATTCCAGCACCATTTTGAACATAGAAGTTGGTATGTGCAGTATCCCCCACTTCCACCACTGGTTTACAGTTCCTCATATTCATTTGCTACAATTAGTTATACTAAGAAAATATTTTCTGTTCAAAAATATTAGAGTTGTTGGAACAAACTTCATATATTATAAAGGGGCCCCTAAATTTGAAATGAAAAATAATCATCAATTTTAAAACACATAATTCTTTTACTTACATAGTGAACTATTTTCATCCGCAATGTAGCTAGATAATACAACAAATATGTCTGATATTTTGGTAAGAGTATTAGAAATTACCAACTAGTACTGTCAACATGGGTTTCTTTAGTTTT
Source organism: Thysanoteuthis rhombus (assembly GCA_963457665.1). Taxonomy (NCBI): domain Eukaryota; kingdom Metazoa; phylum Mollusca; class Cephalopoda; order Oegopsida; family Thysanoteuthidae; genus Thysanoteuthis; species Thysanoteuthis major. The sequence goes on from OY735210.1 coordinate 11,901,376, forward strand.
TAAGTGATCCTGGCTGGATATGTATTTGTTATGCATACAGGCCACACCAATGGTGCAAGAGGGCTGGAAATTTGAAGATTTGCTGCTTACTATGTCTAAAAAAAATTGGGGTAGGGGAGGTTCAATTTACAATGTAAGTTCTTGTTAAATTAGTCTTTTAGTTTTTTGTTCAACAGTGTTCACGAATGATTTTAATTTTATTTGGACTCTTTGGTGATCCAATGAAAGAACTAACCTATTCATTGATCATCCTCATTTACAATTTTTTAATTAATCATCCCCAACACAACATGTTGCAACAAGATATTGGTCATGTGACCATTTTCATTGTGTGGCTAAACAGACCTGTTACTCTTTTATTTTGAATTTTGTGCAGTGGCTATAACTCCAGTTTCAAATACCTTTGAATTTATGCATTGTATATATATGTATCAAATGAATACCGTACACTGATTATTTACTCTATTAAAATATTAACTCCGACCTGTGTTGATTGATTAAGATCATTAACCTAAAACACACAGTCGATCATTAAAGTTAAAGGCAGTATAGTACTATTGTAATGAAGAAATTGCAGGAACATTGAATCGGAATTGATAGCATACAAGCATTTGGTGTAGGGCTTTGAAATTGCAGGGTCTGTAGCATGAGCTACTTTAACTATTGATATCATAAACTGCTCCTAATTGACTGTAGAAATTATCATAACAAATAGGATTAAAAAAAATCATGAAAATTACCAAAAGTTGAAAGGAAGGTAATTTTGATCTTTGGTAATTACCTTTGATAATAACATTTAAATTTTCTTGTATGAAATTGGAAGTTGAGCACAAACTTTCACATAAGAATGAAAGAAACCTCTGAGGGGGTAAACATAAGCAAACCTATTACCTGGAATAGGGAAGGAAGTGGGGTAGCTTTTCAGGTATAACATTTTATGACATATATTTTTAAAATGGCTAAAATTGGCTAATGTTCTTCATTTCCAGCTAACTCTATTGCTAAAAAGAGAATTGGAATTGAAAGAATGTAAGCATTTAGTGAGGGGACCTTGAAATTGCGGGGCCAGTAGCATATGCTACTTCAGCTACATAGTTTATGGAAAGATTGTACCGATATAAAAGCGTATCAAAAAGGTTTAAGTGGTTTTGTTGAACTTGAACCAAACTGAATAATCTTATCAACATAACTATAGATAAGATGAATGCCTTTCTATGACGAATTATAACATTACAATTATCTCTGATATGTTTAGTTAAGTACCATATTGTGTAACTGAATAATCTCTTAGAGTGTCTGACAGCCATTCAAGAAACATACATGAACATACATACGTAATATCATTCTTTTGGTTTTCACACTGATTCCATCTCTAATGTGTAATTCCATCAATCTAGATCTATTTGCTGATAATCTATAAGAATTATTGTGAATCAATTTACATTCTTCGCTGGAATTTTCTTAACTAATCTCAACAAAACTTTGCCTCGAATCTTTGCATTGACAAAAATTTCAATAGAACAGGTTTGGTTAGTCACTCATTGGAAACTGTCACTTGCTGTGTTTGGGGGTGATCAATGGAAAAGCAGGAAAATTAATGAATGATTTTCTTATTTCACCTTTTCTTGCTAAAAAAAAGTCTGAATTTTCTAAAAAAAAGTGTGAACACTATTGTATACAAACTAAGGGACTAATTTAACATATTGTACATTATATATATTAGATATATATATGTCAAATTATATATATATATATATATATATATATATATATATATATATATATATATATATATCATATCTTGTACATACATTATACATCACATTGAAACCTGTATTGGAAACCTATTTTGGGGTGGAATTTTAAAAAAAATTTTTTTCATGGCATGATGTGTAAATATTAGAATTTTCAGCTCTCTATCTTTATTTGTGTAGCTTGTATGCATAATAGATAGATATTCTGTCAGACAGAATAATTTAGAAAGTGAAAAAACTTATATTGGCAGTTTTGGGTGACAGTTTCTAATAATGAGAGCCTGTGCTAAATCAAAATATCATGGTACTAGCAAAATGCAGATGTACAAGGGGCAAATCCAGTTTGACACTTGAACTGCAGGTCAGGATGATTGGCATCCTCGAATCTTTTTGTATAAATTGTACAATATCTTCAGAAATAAATAGAAATCTGACAAATCTTCATCTTCAGAATATTCTAATAGGATATCAAAATGAAAACTATTTTTCAACAATTAATTTCAAGAAAGAAAAAGAAAAGATGAGCTGGAGAGTAATAAGAGCACTCTTAATATTTCATTGTGCCCCCTTTGCATGTATTCATAGACAAGATGTAATACATGCACCTTAATGCATACTCACTCTTAATAAGTCATGGAACCTAACCAAAAGATTGACCCTCAAACTGAGAACCATGCAACTTGCACATGAGAGAATCATGCTCACCATTACATCCAGAGACCACAAAATAGCACAGTGTATTTGAAAAAAAACAGGAGTCTGGGATATCATAGAATCCATTGGAGGACTCAAATATCAATGAGCTGTTCATGTTACCATAATGTCAAACAACTACTGGACATCACGACTCACAACATGGATCCCAAGAGATCATATACAAAACTCTGGCCAGCAAAAAATGAGATGGCGTGACATACTAAACAAATCCAGGAAGTATTGGCTCCACAATAAGGTCTGGCGAATCCTGGGGAAGGTCGATGTCTAACGATTGGCACTAAAAAGATACTGCTCACGATAATGATGAATGGTAAAAACCTGTACTGCATTCGAGTTCATCTATGTTGTGGTTATAAAATTTACAAAAAGCCATTACAAAATACAATTTTAATCTAATATATTCAAGTGAATTTTTGGTCTGTGCTTAAAGACAATCAATGATGTTGATTTCTTAGATACTGCTTATAATAGGAGTAATCATAGGCATATGAGTTCGAGGGGAGCCGAGGGGGACAACTGCCTTCTCAAAATGTGCAAAACAGAGGGGGAAAATTTGGGTAATTGATGGAGCTGAAACATGAAACCTAACCAAGAGACAGACCTACAAACTGAGAAGCATGCAGTGTGTGTATGAGAGAATCATACTTGACCTTACATGGAGAGATCGCTAGACAGCACAGTACATAAGAAAGAAAACGGGAGTCCATGATATCATAGGAACAATTAGAAAAAACTAAAATGGCAATGAACAGGCAATGTTGCAAGAATGCAAGACAGCCGATGGACATCACGACTCACAACATGGATCCCCAGAGATCACATGAGAAACCGAGGCTGACAGAACACAAGATGGAGAGATGAACTAAACAAATTCAGGAAATACTGGCTCCGCAATGCCCATGATAGAGAATTGTGGCAAATTCTAGGGAAGTTGTATGTCTAATGATAGACATTAAAAGACTGATGATGATATTTTTGTTAATAAAGATAGGTATAAAACAATATTTCTTTCAAAATGAATGCCACGTGATTTGTACTGTACATTGTAAATTGATAAAAAGACTTTTTCTTAGAAATTATCACTTGATTTTTTAATCCATGCAAAACTGTCAGCAAAACCCAGCCCTCTACTACTCTTACCAAAAGAGTTGCCATACAACCATTGGTTTACTTGACTAATTTTGAATCGCAGTGTAGAATAAAGTTCATGTGGTTAGAGTTTCCTTAGCTACCAAGTTTTGCCATGGAAGGAAATTAATGACAAACAGTAAACCTGGCTTCTAAGAATAATGGCTAACATATGTAAGAAGGGAGATGTTCAAGACATTAGGTGAAGGTTCAGTTGAAGGGGCCAATCTGCAGCTGTAAGACATAAAACAGTAATATAACTCTGCTACATTAAAAGACACATTTCTAACAGTGCCAAAGGATATCACAAAACAGAATGAATAAGATCTACTTATAAAATGAATAGTGTGATTATCTTGGTTCCCTGTCCATAACCATGAACTCTTCCACTTGAAGATAAGAATTTTGCTGATTAAAATATCTCCTACCAACCATTTTAAACAAATGACACTACTTCTGAAGAGACTTAAGTAGTTTTTTTTTTCGTTATTTACCTAACCAGGTTTCCTTATGCCAAAAGATGTGCCTTTGAGTCTCACTAGGTATGTATTCTTTGTCATAGATTGATGCCCTGATTCAAGTTGTGAAAAATTTTTTAAAATAAGATGAAGGAAAATAGTAGTCAAAAAATTAATAATGATTGTTCAGTAATAATAAAAATTCAAATATATCAGTGAATTTTTCTCAAGTAATTAACTAGTATTTCAATAAATGGCATCAATTAGATCAAATTGATCATTGCTTCACATATGGGAGTCCATCAGCATATGATGACAAAAAATGCCTTTAAAAGAAGTGAACTTGCCATCACAGTCAAAAATTGACCAACCATTGCATCGAAATTAGAAGTCATGTAAATAAATTCCATTGAAGAATAAATTTGGCCAGGACAAATTCAATTTATGAGATCTAGCATTTCCCCCCGGAAAACATCTAATATAGCGAAAAGAAACACCTAGATTCTGGAGAATGTTGATGTTATTGATAAACCCAATTAAAGAAAGGTCAAGAAAGCTTTTTTCCAAAACAACCAAAAAAGCATTTTTAGAAGGAGTCTACTTGGGTACTGATATCAATTTTCAAGTCTTTGGATAAAATTGGTATGGCCAGGAGCACTGGAATACACAAGCATATACGCATAAAAAAAAGGATAGAACCCATCATCCCCTTTGGTGGCAATAGTTGTTCAATGATATGGAAATTATTGTTATGGATAAGAACTAATTTTCCATTTATCTTATGGTTTTCACTAAAGACATGAAATGAAAGATTGATCATTATTCGTGATTAATTACAATAGATTCTATCTAAACTCATATTTCCACAATCAAAAGATAAAGCTAGATTCAATGAAATGAGAAGATAATCCTACACTAACATATGCCAATGGAGTTCTATTTGCTGTCTGTCATGTTTTCAAAAATCCAATCGGGCAAAATTCACTACTTATTCTTACAATATATATATATATATATATATATATATATATATATATATATATATATATATATACTGACAATTTCATTCAAACCAAAATTGCAAAATTAGATAATTTGCATAAATATGATGTCTAGCAATTATAAAAAACTTTAACTGAAGTATTTTTGAACATCTTCTATAAATGCAAATAACATACTTATAATAGATAATTTTATGAAATCAATTCAAAATGATTTACGTCAAGTAATGATCATAAGGGGAAATATTGAATGACTTAGTCGTGAAAATCAGGGTAGATGATCCAAATAGAGACCACATTGAGTGTTACCTGTTGAGTTGTTTTTGATAGTGTCAACATGTCAGAAATAGCTATTTGAATGATTTTTAATAAAATATATGATATCTAATTTATAGTATTAAAATAATTGATATTTTCTATGATTCATTTATTTATTTAACTTGGGGCTCTGCTCCTCTAGGTACTATCTTTAATATTTTGTGAGATTTGATAAATTTTAGAAATTGTTGAGAGTTTGATTGATTGACTACATAAAAACAAGAATGAATTTTGGTTGGATTGATGAGAATAACACTCAGAATATGCTCATTTCTGCCAATGCCATGGTTGCTAAAAGCTGAATGAAAATCAGTTCATAAATAGCAACAATGTTGAGGAAATAACTGTAAGCATTCTTGAATCAGCGCCCAAATTTGATCAATTCTTCCATACTCCATAGCCTTCGCTTCCAGAAAGTTTGATTGAAATTCATTGAAAACTTCTGGAGATATGGTGCTGACAAACAATGAGATAGACCGAGAGATAAAGTAAGTATGTTTAAGGTGAAAAAAAAGAAGGAATTAAACAGTGTCTTATCACATATTCCGACCACTGGACAGTCAAGGCTAATGGTCACCATGAGGCGTTTGCTTCATTTCCCTTCTAATGATCAGAAACCCTGATGGCAGAGGAAAAAAAAAGTCAATAAAAAAAAAAAAAAGGCAGAGTAAATATGCATGACACATTATACTTTTGGAATAAAATTATTTTCTAGTTTCCAGGATATTTAATCCTCTTTTGCAAATACATCAAACAATACTGACAGCTTCTTTCTTAATTTTTAAGGAAAACATAGGAAGAGAATAATGCTTGCAATAGTCTAAAGCAGTCCAACTAATTTGTTTCTGCTTTTGTTTTCTGTCATCTCATTTCCAGACTCAAAGGAATATTTTTTTTAAACAGGACATCTAGAAGAAATCAGAGAATCAACAGCAAATCATCTTTGAGCATTCTGTCAGCTGAAACTAGAGTTTTAACAAAATTCAAGATGGAGGCTCATTTTTTTAATGAGAAATGATAAAAGATAATAGTGTTATCAACAGAAATAACTTTTATATTATTTTTTCAAAATGAAAGCTTCTTGGATTTAGGCATTTTACAAAAGGAAAAAAAATACATCATTTTGAAGGGAAAAAATTGTTCCTTTGAGCAAGGAAATATTCTAGGATTGTATTTTGAATAATTTTTCTTGAATGTGTTTGACTATACATTGAGAAAAAATCTAATTGGGATATTGAGCAATCTTTCATTCCTCTGGTAGTTATTTCTGTCATAATTATTATTTGTTTTCTTAAGTTTTCTCTCCAAGTTTACTTTATTCTTTATCTCTTCCTAGTACTTTTCCTCAAGTTGATCATATTGCTTAGAACTATTTTAAAAGTGTTCATTTCAAACATTTTTAAACATATTGGCATCCTCTGTTATAGCATGGTTCATGATATAAAGCAGGTGGCTGGTAGACCCCAACATTTCTACCTGTATTATCACCCACTCGTCCAAAAGAACGTAAATAAAAACAGACTGTCCATTTGAACCTGAAAGCCTGATATATCGGGCTGGGTGCTATTTTTTAAGCCCATTTGATGACAGGGGTGGTACAACTTCGACCTCCAACAAAATAATATATTTGATTTATGCTGACAGACCAACTTTAATACAAAATGAATTAGACAAAAGCATTTCAGTAGTCAATGAACAAAACATTTTTTTTCCTCTCAGGAGCTCAGGCGCACTAGTAGAGGGTATCTGAAGGTGCTGGGGCTAAGGGTTCAAAGAGTTAGTTCATTGATGTAAATGAAAATGCAAATATTTTGTTTTTAAATACTGAAATTGGATATATTTTGAGATATATACATAGGAGTTATTTTCATAGTATTATTTAATGAAAAACAAAATTTGAAAAATGTCTTAGTTCATTTATTCCAATCTCACTTAGTTTTTATGCAATAAACAATGTTTGTTGTTATTCACTTATCACCCGCTCTTGAATATCACCCCATACCAACCCACAGTTTTCCGGCTCAGTCATTACCCTAACATCTGCATTATGCCTGTACATCAGAATATTTTTTTATTCATTCAACAAAATGACTATATCATATCCAAATAGTCCTAAGCCAGGTTAGGACAACTTTCCAGTTGGATTCATCTTTTTTTGAGTCATCAGGTAGTTTTGCTTTTGTAAGTTATGTGACTTCAACAAGGAGCCTAACAAAAGATTCACCCCCAAACTCAGAACCATGCAATCTGCACATTAGAGAATCATGCTCAACATCACATGGAGAGACCATAAAACAGCACAGTATATAAGAAAAAAAATAGAAGTAATAGATATCATAGAATCCATAAGAAAACTCAAATGGCAATGGGCTGGTCATGTAGCAAAGATGTCAGACAAACGCTGGACATCGTGACTCACAATTTAGATTCCAAAAGATCATATGTGAAACTGTGGGCAGCAAAATATAAGATAGCATGACAAACTAGACAAATCCAGGAAGTATTGACTCTGAGCCCATACTTTCTGAACTTGTCTAGTTTGTCACAGCATCTCATTTTTTGTTGCGATACCAGCCCACTTAACTGCTGATGATTATTTTGTGGTTCTGTTTGTCTTGAAAATTAATATTTTTCACCTCTAGAACAGTTGTTTTTTGTAGAAGATGAAGTAAAGGCTGTGGTGTGTTTTTTTTTATCTTAGCAGACATTCTCAATGGCTTTAAGACTTCAAGCTACTATGCCTGGGTACTTGTTATGGAGGACGTGACAGATCCGCAAATTGAGAACTATGCAACGTGCACTTGAGAAAATTATGCTAGGCCTCACATGGAGAGACCACAAGATAGCAGAGTACATCCGGGAAAAGACAGGAGTCAGGGACATCATAGAATTCATTAAAAAGCTCAAATGGCAGTGGGCTGGCCATGTTATACGAATGGCAGACAACTGATGGACATCGCAACTCATGACATGGATCCCCCGAGATGACATGCACAACTGAGGCTGGTAGAAGATGGAGAGACAAGCTAGACAAATTCAGAAAGTACTGGCTTTGCGACACCCATGATAGAGAACTGTGGTGAATCCTGGGGAAGGTCTATGTCCAACGACGGACGTTGAAAGATTGATGATGATGATGATGATAGCTGCAGTGGATGCCACTTGTGATTACAGTTTTGGTTGATTGTTTCTAATACCAAAAATGGTATTCCCCGATGATGACTCGTCTAGTTACTGAACAGTCTCAGCATTGCTTAACATCAGTAATTGTATGAAGACCAATGTATCCAACACAATTTGGCTGTGAGTGTATTGCAAAAAAAAAGAGGCTAAAAAGCAAGGCTATGGTTCCATCACCTCACAGACACACACAATCCGAAAAAAAATTTGATACTCAAAGTTATTTTGAGGCTATACGGGATGAGTATTTGGACAGTGAATTGTTCAAATAGGGACCATAAAAGTAGCTAGATAGTAAGATAACACCACTTTCCCTTGGAAAAAAAAGTTTGAGAAAATCATTTCCTATAAATTTCTCCAGCTGTCCATCACTGAGTATAGGATCTAGAAGTTTGCTAGAAATCATCTCAAAGGCTTGAAACCAAGCAATCCATCAGAAAAAAAAAAAAAAATATCAGATATATTACTGAACTTACCTGGACAAGCAATGTACTCAAACAGGTAATGGTAACACCAAAGTGTAATTATCTGATAGCAGAGACTGAAACTTGCTTGAGATTCACCCATGACCAAACTTATGTCAGCTAAAAAAGATGCCCCAATCATCTTATTTCCAAAATTCATAAAAAAATAATCAAAGTTTTTAAAATTGTTTTGTTTAATTTGGCTGCCTCTATTTTTCCTGTGTTGTTGTTAGTGGTTTGAGGTTTAAAAGAAGGTACAGGACAGCAATCATTGAAACCACTCTCGAAAAACTGTGAGGCTTCAGAGCAATAAACAAAGCTCCCAGTATAGGACAGAAACAAATAAATAGCATACTCAAAGAAAATGGAGACATATCAACAGACAGAGACAAAATTGTCAAACGCTACCAAGAACTCTACCCTTCAATACATGGGTAACTATGTAATGACCAGGATACACAAGATGCTGACAATCAGTTTGAGGATTCCTCAGAAGTTACAGCATGGGAGGTAAAATAAGCTATCAAACAAACAAAAAAAGGAAAAGCTCCTGTACAACATAACATCAACATGGATCTACTGAAAAAACCTGGTGTGATAGTCTACAAAAAAATAGCTAATCTGTTAAACTTGTGTCTAAAAAAGAGTAGAGTTCCTGAAGACTGGAACACGGCAATCATAATGCTTCTACATAAAAAAGGAAACCCCTAAAACCTCAACAACTACAGGCCTATAAGCCTACTGAACTGCATTTATAAACTTTGTGCAAAAATCATCACCAACCGGCTCACTATAAAACTAGAATAGGCTGTATTTAGGAGAAGCTACTCTCCATCCAATAAATCAGCTGAAGGAGAGAGCAGCATAATACAAAATGCCACTTGCTGTAGCATTTATAGACTTCAAGAAGGCATTTGACTTAGTAGAAATTCCCAGTGTCATGAAGGCTATCACTTTACAAGGCGTAGACCCTGTTTAAGTCAGAGTACTGCAACATATAGTCAATCACAGCAACTATTTTATCAGGCTACATTAAGACTCTGAACCCTTTCAACTCCAAAAAGGAGTAAGACAATGTGATACCAGCTCACCCAAACTCTTCGCAGCCAGCCTCAAAATGATCTTCTGTAACCTGGACTGGGAGGATAGAGGAATCAAAATAGATGGAAAATATCTGGATGAACTTAATGAAGAAAGCAAAAGAGTTGGCCTACACATGAACTTCAGTAAAACAAATGTTATATGCAACAATCATATCGAGAATATGGACATAACTGAAATTAAAAATTGAAGATGCAAAACTGGGGAAAGTAGACCACTACATCTACCTAGGGCAACAAATTTCTGTGAAACCCACAAAAGAAGAAGAAATCAAGCAAAGAATCATCCTAGGATGGCAAACCTTTGGCCGAGCAAGCTCAACCTTAAAAGAAAAACCGATCCCAATAATCCTAAATAGAAGAGTATACAACCAATGCATTCTCCAAAAAGTCACCTATGGAGCTGAAACATTGGATCTAACCAAGAGACAAACCCTCAAACTGAGAAGCATGCAATGTACTTATGAGAGAATCATACTCAACCTTATATGGAGAGATTACAAGACAGCACAATAAATCAGGAAGAAAATGGTATTCCAAGACATCATAGAATCTATCAGAAAACTCAAATGGCAATGGGCTGGTCATGTTGCAAAAATGAAAGATAGCCAATAGACATCACTCGTAACATGGATCCCTATAGACCACTTGTGAAACCGAGACCGACAAAATACAAGATAGAGAGATGAACTTGACAAATTTAGAAAATACTAGCTCTGCAATGATAGAGAGATGTGGTGGATCCTGGGGAAGGTCTATGTCCAACGACAGACATAAAAAGACGGATGATGATGAAGTTTTAAAATGGAAAAAGACTTTCATGCCACTCTAATAAGTTCACACTGAAAAAAGTATTAATGAAAAACAAAAAAAATTCATTTTTCATTTTAATAATCTGCTCAAATAATTAAAAATTTGGTTACTGGTTTGAAGAATAGTCATATATTTCATATCAATCAGTGCATATAATTGTATCCAGTTCAATATTTAAAGAGACCACAAACCATTGCAATACTGCAATATTCCTAGAGTGGAAGAAAAGTATCACATTTCATAGAATTAAAAAGAAAATGTTCTTTAACTTTTCAGGCAATCTTTCAATAAATAATCATATGAAAATTCAGAAAAAAACTTACAAAACAGGAAAAAAATTCCATCCTTTTTAAGGAGAAGAAGAAAAAAAATTGAATTTTCTTAGTTATGTATCTATTTTTTCAGGAGACGATAAATAGAAATTCCTATATTCAAATTCAGAGTCTGAAAAATAGACATGAAATCAATAATTCGATGCACGTTCTTAGTTATAGAAGTATATTTCAAAACGAAAAAGTGACAATAGAAAGCTTAGTAAGACAAATATCCTCATTTGGATATTAGAAACTATCAACCAAACCTGTCATCATGTTTCTCCAGTCTTCAAGAAGGTCTTGCTGACTGGCTGGCTACGTACATGTGTAACACATATAAAAGACATACAAATTGAGATACAGGGCTGAAAATTTGAACTTGTACTTGCATCCAGGAAATTTCTCTTTTTTTCATTTCAACCCCCGACCCTCTGAAATAGGTTTTTAGTGGACGTCCAATGTACAATGTGGATGTATGTCAAATTAGTCCCTTAGTTTGTGTCCGGTAGCATTCAGGCTTGTTTTTCTGTGATCTGCCCAAAGAAAAAGCAAAAGTAGTAACTCAATCAGCTCTTTTCCAATTTTTTAATTGATCATCCCTAACACACCATGCCAGCCATGAGACACTGGTCTTGTGATGGTTTCTATTGAGTGACTAACCAGATCTGTTTTATTTTGATTTGCAAAAATGTTTGCCATAAGAAGAATTTATTTACTACAATTAATATACTGAAAATTGTTAACGAGAATGTCATGTGCCTAAAATCTGTCCAAAAAATGAATAAGTTAATAGATAGATGAAATCTGTTTGATAAGTGAATAAATAAGTAAAATGTAAATCAATGATGGAATTCCTATAAAACCTGACAGATAATATACCACCCCGTAGAGAGGTTATCTAGTAATTAAGCAATGTTTGTTTGTTAATACCTCAGGCAAACCTAAATGGGAGGCATGCAAATGAAAGTAGAAGCTGGCAGGAGGGAACGTATTAAAACCAGCCATCTTAGATTTCCTTGAACAGAAAATGGAAATGAAGTTTCAGAATTTGATGAATCTATATAAAGCTTTTGTCTGTTTTTAGTTTTAAGTTTTGAAAGTAAAATAAACTTGCATTTCTCTCTCTCTCTCCCTCTCTATATATACATGCATTACATAAATTGCACTAACAGATACTGGGAAATAAGTCACTGAAGTTACACAAGAAAATTTAAAAAAAGTTTTTTAATGTTTAGTTTTTAAAGCTGTGAAGCTTTCAAGACTATATATATATATATATATATATATATATATATATATATATATACGCATAAAACCTTATATAAAATGACAAACTACAAGTATGGTATAAACTATATGATGAAAGGAGGCGGTATTTGGTCAACACTGCTGAGATGCCATGTTAACATGACTGTTTTGTTTTTGAAATCCCCAAAACGGTTACATGATAAACAACTGATGATCCCAACAAGAGAAAATTTACTCATTATATCATTATAACAAAGTATAGGGAGAACAGGGAAAAAAAGACAAAATTACAAAATTTGCAATGACAGATATTGGGAAATAAGTGAGTGAAGTGACGCAAAAAACATTGAAAAAGTTTTTTAAAGATGAATGTTTAAAGCTGTAAAGCTCTCTAGACTACGTATATATATATATATTTTTTTCCCAACAGTTTGATTCATGCAGCTGCCTGATTTTCTTTAATTACTTTGTCTATTTATGCAGTCTATGCCAGATGATACATTCATTGCGTAATTACGGGAAATCATTTCAAATGAGAGTTTCAATTTGATTAAAATGCAAATTCATAACCAATCTGTTGGATCGCATATCCATTTCTTTATAACATAATTATCATGTTGAAGAAAAGAAATAGAGCAAATATAGACAGTGAATAAACAAAAATGAGAATTTAGAGTGAAAACAGTTAATGGACTTTGCTTATAAATATGTATATATATATATATATATATATATATGTATATGTATATATATATATATATATATATATGTATGATCTAGTATGTGTATATATATGCACACACACATATGAAAAGTATCTATGTTTTAATTTGTATGTATGTATGTATGCATATTTATATTGATTGATCTACAATGATGTATGAAGGCCAGTCAAAAAGTAATGCTTATTCCATCTTAATTCTAAAAGTATTTATCAGAATTCCTAGGTTTTTTTAGCTATTACCCATAAAGTGTTTATATGCCTGTAGGAGAAACTGTGGAGTTACCTTCTTTTTGTTTCCATAATCCTCTTTCAAAATGGCTGCCCCTTTGGACACATGTAGAAAGCAAAGAGCTGTCACAGAATTTCTGTTTTTGGAATACGAAAGAGTTGCAAAAATTCACAGGAGGTTAGTGAATGTTAATGGAAAAGCTGCATTTTATGTAAGCAAAGTAAGGAGATGGGTCAGTGGCCAGATGCTTCTGTAAATGACAATAAGGCCAAACAGGCTGATGCACTCATTAAAAATGACAGCAGAATCACTTTAACAAAACTCTGTGAAAGCTACCAGATGAGCCATGGTAGTACTTATGATTTAACGCTGTCTCGTGGCTTCTCAAAGCAAAACAGAACAAAGCCCCTTTGAGCTAGGCCACACTTGGAGACGAGTGATGTGCTTTTGCAACATGACACTGCAAGCCTCACAAAGCATGACTGGACAACCTTACCTAATCCACCCTACAGTTCCAAACTGGCATCCTCAGACTTTCATCTGTTTGGGTTCAAGAAGTAGGCTCTTTGAAGACAGCGGTTATCCAGTAATGATGATATGAACCAAGTCTAAAAGCTTCTACAAGGTGAGTATACATGCCTTCATTCAAAGGTTGAATACCACAATTGAGAAGGAAGGAGACTGTGGTAAGAAGTAGATTTAGAATCCCGAGACTTTTCCCTTCATTTTTCTATGCTTTGTGTGCTTTACTATTTATTTTGTCATAATTAAAGAAAAACAGGCACGTCCTTTTGACCAACTCATATCATAGCATAACCAGTAAAACTATAGAACTGATGTATGCTGGATACAAATTATTAACACTTGGATCAAATGGTAGATCACTTAGACAAGGCAGGTGCACAGCATGTGTTATACAGTGGCCCCCAATTGAGGAAAAATATATAGATATTAAAACACATACATTTTTCACAAGCAAAGCAAGATTTTATCATTTACAATATAGTCAGATGAAATGACAAATATGACTAACATTTCAATGATAGTATTACTTTGTTTCTGTTTTGATCTTTGTACAGTGGCCATGACTTCAGTTTCCAATACCTTTGTATTTATATGTTGAATATGCATCACATATATATTGTACTCGCATTAATCACTGTATTAAAATGATTACTCCAATTAAAGGTGATAATTGGTTAAAATCATCAATCTTAAACACACAGTTGTTAATAAAAGTTGAGGGCGTTATAGTACTGTAGTAATTGAGCAAGTACAGAATCACTGAATCGGAATTGATAGCTCGCAAGCATTTAGAGCGGGGCCCTTGAAATTGCAGGGCCTGTAGAATACAAGTTAATCTGACACTGCTCTCAGTGCTAATGCAGTCTCATTATTTGACAGCATTAGACCAGAGTCTGGTATTGAACAGAGAAATATCTGGAAAAGAGACATTTATTCAAATCAATTTGAGAGCCATCAGAAATTCTGCAATTATAAAAAGCGATTCAGAGTCAGAAATGGGAAGAAGAAAGGGGCCTATATGGAAATGAGGAAGAATAAATGAATTATACAAGGGAGAAAAAAGAAAAAAGTTAGTAGGAAGGAAAATCCTGAATGAAATGAATGCAACATCGACTAAATAAGTCAATGATTGGAGTGAAGAAGAAAACGTGTAATGGAAAAAAAAAAAAAAATTCACTTGATGTTGTAGAAGACAAAGAGTGTGAGGTGGAGAGAGAAAGTGAAAAAATGAGTGCGTGAAATGGCAAAATGAGAGGAAGAAAGAAAAGAGAAAAAATTGATAAGAATAGCAATTATAGATTAGAAAGCACTCAGAGAGCTCATACCTCTGCCAACATTGTACACTAACTAAAATCTGAATAGAAATAAAACAGCCTGGTCGGTCACTGAGGAGAAACCGTCTACTGACCGATGTTTTTTGGAAGCACGCCTTGTTGGAGGTGATCAGTTAAATAATTGGTAAAAGCGGTAATCAATGAATGAGTTACTTCTCTTGTCTTTTGTCGGGCGATGATCACAAAAAAGTCCAAATTTTCAAGTGGAAGTACTGCCGGACACAAAAAAGAGATTGATTTAAAACTAAATTGCTAATTGAATTCTCCTGCTGAAAATTTATTTGGGAGGGATTTAAAAAAAAAAAAAAGAAAGAAACGTTTTATCTAGACACAATAAGAATATATATTTAAATTTTCAGCCCCCTAGCATGGCCTGTATGTACGATTCATATATAGCCAGCCTGATCAAGTTGTAAACTGAAGAAACCTATGTCAACAGTTTGGGCTGACAGTTTCCAATAGATGAGAAGAAAACAAAAAGAAAGAAATGAGGAAAGGAAAGAACTACATTTGAGCAGGATGAAAGACGGGGAAAAATAGAGAATGAAAATAAATGAATGAATGAATACCTAACGGAGGAAGCTATTTCCTATATGCATGGGAAAGGGAAGAAAGGGAGGACTGAGGAAATATAAGGAGCAGCAGGATCTAAAATAGAAAGAAAAAGAAAAGGAAGAAAAAAAAATGAAGAAATTCACTAACACCTCATTTAACCACTCCATGTAAAATCATTTCAGAAGTGAAAGAAAGACAGCCTGTGTAAAATGTTTCCCTCATTTTCATTCCATTCTGCATTAGAGAGCTTCATTTCTGCAGTCAAGTCATTAATCGAATGGTTCCAATTCAGATGTCTCCAGGTATAACAATATAGAACTTATTTCCATTGGTCATGATATGAGATGATATCCTAGTGGCAAGAGTAGTCAACTGGAGGCCATGAGGTCTATAGTTCAATCACAAGTGCTGAGTAAAACAGCAAAGAAAATGAAATCTAATTTCAAGTTAATGCTTGCCAATAGACAAATTAACTTCAAAATATTCTTTCTTAATAACATTTATTCTCACATGGGTGGATCAATAACACTGGAATTTTCACTGTATAATGTTTGATGTATGCGATTAATGGAGATGTGTTGAGTTGAGTAGATTAAAAAGGGGGGAGATTAGGCTTGAAAATAGATATTCATTGTGTAAAATAAATGCCTTTTCTGTCATTAGACTACTGACTTATTGATTTACCAAGATATACATCCTAAAACTCAGTTTTGAGAGTGGTAAAATGATCTATTTGCATTTCCAAGATGAGAAGTATTCTTCTAATATCATAAAGGTGTTAACTGTATTTATGAAATCTTTATAAAATATGATTTGCTTTCCTTTGTTGTTACATTTAAAATTTTCTTTTCATGGGCAACCCCAGGTATTCTTACTAGTCAGTGATTGCTTTAGAGCAAAATGAAGAAGTAAAAAGTTGTAAAAGCCACTGTGACAAATTGAATGATCTGTTTTCACACAAATGTCCATACTGGACTGTCACAAGTTCAATTCCAAGACAGTTGTGTTCAATCCTAATTGTTGGGGTTACAACAAAATCACTCATAATTTTCAAATACAGTAATTCTTTGAATGGTGCAGTTCATTTGTTCCAAAATCTATCTGCTCTGTTAGAAACTGCACTGTTCTAGGTTTATTTATTTTCATTTATTTCTGCAACAATACCTTAACTGTACAAAATGAAAACCTCACTATTCAAAGTATTCCTGCAGTCAGCTAGTGATTAGAAAAAATTCAATTCTGAGAGAGTATGATGCCTTCAAGTGCACTTCAAGTTTCAATATCTATAAATTATGGAACCAAATTGAAATAAAACATAAGATTCTATTCAAAACATGATTCATGCATGTGTAAGTTTGATGGAAGACATCTTGTTTTATTTGTATATTTAATCAACAGCTTAGGATTTTCAAATGTTCTTTGAATGAAACATCATGAAGCAACTTATCAAAAGCTTCCACAGAAACCATTCATTGATCCATAATCACTACCCACAATCCAGCTCCTTCACTCATTTGGCACTGATATCAAATTTCTTGGGCCACTGTATTTTCGAATTTCCCAAAGTTCCACACTAACCTGCTGCATATTGTTTAGGTAACACTAGATCATTTTACCTTTTAATGCACTCTTGTAATTACAGGCAAACTTTCTTTCATTTATAAATATCATTTGCTCTCGCTTAACCCCAGTTATGGCTCTAGAGATTATGGAAAGTGCATCCCATACTCTCAAGTGGAAGCACTGAACATTATCAACTAAAGACAAGGATTATCCCTGCTTGTACACTACATTACACCATTACATTTTCACTTGGTTTTCATTTAATGATTCTGTCCCTTAATTATCTAATGTACTGATTTACATTTAATTATAAGGAGGTGGTTAGCTATTGTTTAGAGGTTATCCTAATGAGATTCAGCAATTTCACTAATCCGGAACTCGTCTGGTTCCAATGGTACCGGATTAGTGGAAGTTCACTCTATGCTGATAATCATTGCACTTCTTCAGGACTTTTCACTAATTTACTCTTATGGATGCGTATTTTGGTGAGTTTAGATTCTATGTGTTATATTCAAGAATCATATCTCATTTTTTTAATTTTATATTCTAGGGAAAGCAGTTGTAATTGGAAATATTCTATTTTCAGATATTAGTCGATAAATTAAGGATGAGATGATTCAGCTCGCTGTAGCAGAAGAGCTTGTAAAGCATGGAGAATAAAATAATTGACACTGCTGATTGTGGAGAGATGGGTAGTCATATTTTTTTTTGCACCATCAAAATTTGTTTTTGGTACAAGTATCTGCAAATAAAATGAACCAAGTCTGTCTGATGAGTATTGAGCCATTTTGAATAGAACAAGTTGCAAAATCTTCATGTAACTCAGTACCCAATTAGAAGGAATCTTACTGTGCATGTGTGAACTAACACTCTCCGATGAGGTTAATTGACAGGGAATCAGACACCATAAAGTGAGATAGTGTACTGTGTGACTGTAATATTCGTAATGATTGAATGAGTCAGTGTTCACATCTTGGGCAAATTTTTTTTTTTTTCAACAAAACATCTCATCATATATGTATGGCTATTTTTTCACGAATATTAAATAGCTGGATACTGTCTGGATAGGTCATAAAGGCCTTGGCTAGCCCTTGATTGTCTAGCCAATTCAAGCTTAAGGGTTCATCATTAGTGTTCAAGATTAGTGTTATTGAATACAAATTTTGCCATTCATTGTTATATCTAAGTTTGTGCCAAATGAAACAGTCGAGTATATGTATTAATTGTTGAAATCATTCAAAATCCATTCACTGAAGGAATTCCTATTCAGTTGGGTTCCTTTAATTTTGAAGATAGGTGCTCCAAGACTTGAAATCTTTTAGTACAGCCAATATGATGAAGGATACGAATATTCTTAACAAAGAACTGTTGAATAGATGCATCAAGTTTTTCAGTGCCATCTTACAGCCAAATCGTGATGGGCACACTGCTTCTTGTATGATCACAAGTTAAGCAATGTCAAGCCTGGTTAGTACCTAGATAAGAGACTGTCTTGGAATACCAGGTGTTGTGAGTAGCGCATATGATAGCGATTGCATTAATTCTCCTTAGAAGGAGACCAATCTCTGCACTAGTACATTCAATAACTCAAGTCAAGATGCCCCCAGTTACCCCCTGACTGGTCTGGCAGCAAGCAGCTAGCAATGAGTGAATACATCAGTACCATACAGTCTGTATTTATCATTGTGGGCACGGATTACACTTTGACTGGAAAAGTGACGTGATAGCTGTCAAGACAAGGAGATGGTTCTACGGCTGACATGTAAATTGGGTGCTTGTTCAACTGAGAAGGAGAAATGCAGAAATTAAATTTAATAACAGTAAACCTAAGATCATGAGGCCCTGCTCTTGAAAATGGCTGGACAACTAGCAAAAGTGCAAGATATTATAGTAATTACGGACAATTTCTGCATTCAATTCTGAGTGAACTCAATGCACACTTACAGAAATGTAAAGAATTGTTTTAGAAAGTTATAAACCAGTCCTGCAATATTCTCAATAAAGCCTGTGAAATCTATTATTACTAGTAAATACCCAGAAAAAAATTTACTTATTCGCAGATTTCTATGCTATCTGAAAAAAAAAGTAGAAATCGCATGAAGCAAAGAACCAATTACCATTAATTTATATGAGAGATACTGTTGAGCATTCCCAGACCTAGGAATAGTGAGGATGGTTTGTCAGACTGACTCATGGGAGGTACAGGAAATAGGAGTGAGGAAGAGAGAGGAAGACATTGGGCACTGCCACTATGATGGTTTGCGGTTAAACAAAAACTGAGTACTACTTTTGCTTTTTGCCTTTCTTAAAAAAATCATTTGTTCTGCTTGCTACACCTTGTATTCTCCAAGGGTCACCCATCTAGGTACAGACCAGGCTTGACATGGTTTAACCGGTGATTTTACGAGAATCTGTGTATCCAGCATGATTTGGATATAACCCCATTGGTCTCAGCATAGAAAGAGAAGATTCTTCAATCCAGGTCTTTGTGCTGAGCGCTCAGCAGAAAGGCATTGAGTACCATTTTGAAAATCCTCCTTATGACTTGGCAGTGGACTGAACCATGGCCTTCCAAACTGGAAGTTACCACTGGGCCACAGTAATAGGTAACAAGAAGAATTACAGAAAAATGAAAAAAAACAAAATAACCAGATGTACTGGAATAGATTGAGTGAAGAATAAAAACACGACTCACAAAACAAGAGAGAAATATAGAACAACTAATTTCCATTATATTTTTGCCTTGTGATTTGCTCTCTCCATTATTTTGTGAAAGGTTTATCATCATCCTCTTCAAGGTTAAAAGCAACTTCCTTCTTGGAACACTTTAAAAATCCATATTAACACATCTGGTTAGTTCTTAAGAGAAAATTACAAAAAAAATATCCTCAGACATGTTTTCTTTATTATTTCTGGAGAATATTTAATTTCTTTTTTTTTTCAGAATCAAGAAATGATGGGCCAATATAAAGTACCAATTTTCTTTCACACTTCCCATTTTAAAATGCTAATAATATTTGACAATAATAATAATAAGTGACAATAGCTTTCATTATTTATTTTTATAAGACTGTATATTTTTGAAGAGATTTTTCTGTCATTTTGGTTTATCACTCCTGTCTTTTGAGAAAAGGAATGGCAATAGGCAAGGAGTGAATTTGTGGCAATCTGAGTACAAAACTATTACAGCTTAAATATACTTAAGCTCATTTCTCAAAATAAGCAAATCAGGATTGCTTTATAAGTGGTGTATGCATAGCATTAAAACACTACTAAATGATGGGAAAATTATGTATGTATGTATGTATGTATCATCATTCTCTGCTTATACATTCAGCAAGGGCATTGCTACTTAGGTGTACATTTTTGTTTGTTATACCCACTTTGAGCTTGCCAAGCCTTTCAAAACTTTGTTCTGTTTACCGCACATGGTATCCCACAATAGTCAGCCATCTATGTACTGATATTGCCTAACTTTAGTACTCTAACAAGAACTGGTGTTTACAATGCAATTTGGTCATGACCCCTTAACTTCAGGCAGAGGTTCCTAAATCCTTGTTCCAGAGTTCTGGAGGCATTGAGTACCAAATCTTTGGTATGACTCACTGTGGGATTGAATAACAGCCTACACAGCCAATATAAGCACTTTACCACTGGGTCATGGTAATCGGTGGTGGAAATATCATATGTGAAATCTAAGACCACTGAGTGCAATATTAGTTACTAGCGTAGCACTCATAAAAAGTGATAAAATTATTCATGTATAGATTGGCACCAACCTAGGATCAGAGTATCTGTGCTCTGCCTAGGATCAAAGCATAGTATCTGTGTGCTGTATCTTCTAACAGAGACATTACCATATACCTAGTTCTCAACACTCAACTATACCTGGTTTTCAAAATCCATTTCCAGCACTGGTAAGCACACAGAGAAATAAGAGAAAAGGTGTACTAGTATAAATATCAATATGCATTAATTGATGATAATTCCAACATGTTTGATCTTTGCAATGCCGGGTGATATTGTTAGTTAACATAAAATAAAGATAAATACTCAAGAAACTGTACAGCAATATATTAACCTGATTAAATATTTAGATCCAAGTTGATATGTATCAACTAGTAGGAGAAGCAGTCCAACCCCCGTACACACAATATATTTTTTAACTGTTTTCATCTTGAAACTTTATGATATTAGACTGTTTGAAGTCTGGCAAACATCCATAAGGTCCTTAGTTTTAAACAAACAACTGCTTGAAATCATCATCATCATCAGTGGTCTTTTATTGTCCATCGTTGGTCATAGACCTTCCCTACGATCCACCACAATTCTCTATCATGAATATCGCGGAGCCAGTATTTTCTAAATTTGTCTTGTTCATCTCTCCATCATGTATTTTGTCAGCCCCCATTTTGCATGTGATCTCTGGGGATCCATGTTGTGATTCATGATGTCAATTGGTTGTCTTTCATTCTTGCAACGTGACCAGCCAATTGCCAGTCAAGTTTTTTAATAGATCTCCTGATGTCTTGAACTCTTGTTTTCTTCCTGATATACTGTGCTGTCTTGTGATCTCTTTATGTAAAGTTGAGCATGATTCTCTCCTGTGCACGTTGCATTCCTCTCAGTTTGCGGGTTTGTCTCTTGGTTTGGTTCCATTTTTCAGCTCCATAAGTGACTATCAAGAGGATGCATGGGTTGTATACTCTTCTATTTAGGATTATTGGAATCGTCTGTTTTTTTAAAGTTGAGCTTGCTCTGCCAAAGGCCTGCCATTCGAAGATGATTCTCCACTTGATTTCCTCTCCCTTTGAGGATCTCATGGACATTTGTTGTCCTAAGTAGATGTAGCGGTCTACTTTTCCCAGTTTTGCATCTTCAATTTTGACAGTTATGTCCCATTCTCAATGTAACTGTTGCACATGACTTAAATTCTAGTGCACTTTTGTTAATCAACAAATAAGAATTTTCCTTTGTAAAAGTGATGGGAGTGGGGAGGAGTATATGAGGTATAACGTATATATACTTTCCAGTTTTCAAGAATTTCGTATGTCAAAAAACAGCATTGAAATTTGCAATCATTTAAAAAAAAATTATGCATGGAAACTTAATGTGCCCTGGGCCCCCCAGCTGTACAGTTTCACTTCAATCATCCCCGATAGACCCTCCATGATCCCTGGGCATAAATCCAAGATACAGCCTTACGGTAAGTCTAGTTCCTAAAACCCATTTCCACCTTTACTTTGCCAGCACACTTTGCGCAAAAAGAAACAAAGAGTACACTATATAATGGTCTGGGAATAGCTTCTCAGTCCAATACTTGTTCATCAATATATTTCAGCTTATTTAGTCAGATAAGTGAGGATGACCACTCTATAAACCTATCTTTCCTATTTCATCAACAGTTTCTGACCCATTGAAAACTCATCAGTCACCAGATTTGACCTATTAACCACTGGTCAAGCCGGACAAAAGAACTGATCAATTGATGATCCCTTGTCTCTCACTCAAAGAGAAATTTGAACTGGGAAAAAAAAACCAACAGAGATTGTCATTATTTTCCTCTTTGTCCAGAGGAAATAGGTGTGGAAGATAAAGCTTCTTGTCAATTTAGATCTGCTAAGTGCAAACTTTCGTATAGGTTTGAGATAAAAACATTTCATCAAGTTCTTGACAGTTTTCCCTTCAAGTGAATTGATTTTCACAAGCAACAAACCAGTATTCATTAGAATCGTGTTTCCCAAACTGTCTTACCGATTGAAACATTTTATAGAAAATTTTGAACAGTGAAATTCTAGTAGGATGAGACATGTTATGACAATGTACTTATATCGAAACTCAGAGCAATTGCAAATACAGGCATCCCTCAATATAGTAAGGTTCCATAGAGCACAGTTTGTTATATAAGACAGTTGATTATTGAACCACATACAATTATATAATGTTTTGCAAATAATTTCTTTGATTTTGTGATGAAACCACAGCTTTGTTTGATGGTTAACTTGAAACTTTTGATTACTGACGTTATAACATAGTTGTCTTCCATGGACACCAACAGCCGCATTTTAAAAGAAGACAACTGAATGATAATTTTGATTAGCAGATTCAGAGGACTGATCAAATGTTGAAAATGACCAAGCAGATGATCTCATGTTGACTTATTTACATTCGGGACGCAGAATAACTTACTAATCAAATAGTAAAAAAAAGAAATAACAAAAATTTTTTCACCATGGACCGGTTTAATATTGACAATATTCTTGCAGACCAGAAGACATGAATATAGTTGATATCAACTATAAGTCACTGATTGTTGGCTTAAACACTCCATTCCATCTCTAAAAGCATTAATCAAAGAAATCAAGATCTACCTGAGCTTCTGATGTGAAAAACTCAAATTGATAAAAAAAAGGTTTTGGTCATTGACCACTGAAATGTTTCTGTCAAATTCATTTCATTTTTACAGTCAAATATGTTTCTTAGTGGGGATGCGGGAGGCAAAGCGGGAAAGTGCAGCTTGCTCATAACATTCCATATCGGCAAATTATATCTTGTCATGTCCCAGAAGCCCATGCTTCATTGCCTGGTACCGGTCCATAGCCTGGTGGATGGGGACCACTGCCCTAGCTTATCTCTTCATAAACAACATTGTATTAATGTGACAAAGTGCTGAATTAATTAGTATTTCAACAATATTACATCTGGGGTCTGTTGATATTATCAATATCAATTAGAAGCATGAATAATATCTGCTTTGGAGGCAATACTTACAGTAGAGATTGGAGGCCACTATAATTCAAAACAAAAATTGTATGCACAGAGTGTGAAAAAAGCTTCTCCTATGCAGTATATCAAGAGAAATCAGTAAAGTTGTATTGCAAATAAAATTTCAAAGTATCCATGATAGTACCTTTTAATACAAATTCAAGTGTTTGCATAGATTCAAGATTAGTCAAAATCAGTGGTGTTCCTAGGGTTGTGTCACGATGTCTCCTCAAATGTTGCTAATTCAAAAATTATTTAGCACTAAAAAAAGTTGGCTTTTTATGGCCATTTTGAATAGTTAAAGATGGCTATATTTATCTAAAGTGGCTAGAAAATAGCTAAATATAGGCTAAAATCACTGAAAAATATTGCTAAAAGCAGTGGTAAAAGTTGAATTACCACACTGCCAAAACATGATTGTGTCACCTAAAAATAGCTAATACACCTCTATCCATCTCTAAAAGCATTTATCTTACAAATTAAGATCCACCTGAGTTCCTAAGAGATCACAGTTGAACAAATTAGTAAGTAAAAGAAGGTAAAGAACTTAGGATTGAATCTGAAATCCTATCGTAGACAATGAATAGTGCATAATCATTTCTATCTTCTGAGACCAGATCTGTCTTATTGAAATTCTTGCTCCCTATTGGCATAAATAATGGATGAGGCCTCATAAATAAGAATACGTATTTTGCAAAGATCATATCAGCAGTTATAGAAATAGGTTTTGGGAACTGGGATATATCAAGACGGTATTTGGGATCTATGTTTGTTGATCACAGAGGGGTCCATCAGAGACAAGCGTTTAACCCGAGCAGCTGGTTGTTCCGGGGCATTGTAAGCCCTCATGGGTAATATTTTAAAAAACATGGCCACTTTCAGGGCCATTTTGAGACATACAAATAACTTGGAAATTTAGTAGGTAAACACTGTTCCAATGCATACTCCAATTTCCATCACTGTAGCAGATGTTCTAACCTTAAGAGGTCAGAGATGGAGCCCTCTTTCCTTATAGTGTATATTGTTCCAATGAGAAGAAACAAGGAAAAGAAGGTACTTGCTAGATAATTGGCATACTAAACATTTTGTGCATATCTCTAGGACACAGGGATATTGAATTAGAGACAAATATCTATGCAGAAGTCACTTAAAACCTCAGGATACACAAAAGGGTGGAGGTAACTTTATATACAAAAAAATAAACCGAACCAAACCTAAAGGTTATAAGCTAGTAGCAGGAAGTAAAAAATAAAATAGAATAGTAACTGCCCGGATTGTGTGTGTGTATATATCTATATATATACATATACATATCGTGAGAGAGAGTCTAGTCTTCACAGCTTTAAACACTGAACATTAAAGAACTTTTTCAAAATATTTTTGTGTCACTTCAGTCACTTATTTCCCAATATCTATCAATACAATTTATGTAATTTTCTATTGTGTTTTTCCCCGTTTTACACATTCTTTGTTATCATGGAACAATGTGTAAATTTTCTCTTATTGGGATCATCAGTTACCATGTAACTATTTTGGCAATTTAAAAAAAACAAACTTATCTTAATACCCCAGCAGTGCTGATCAAACATCACCTACCTTTCAGCTATGATTTTAATATGTAGCTTATATCATACTACATTTAATGTGTCATTCTTTGCAGGGTTTCATCATGTGTATTGTATTTGGATATTATTCTATAATACGCACCATTCAATTTTTTAAAAAAGGACTCACTTACTGATGAATAATCATAAATTGCGTTATATTATATAGAAACTTTTTTGAAACAATTACTTATATATAGTCTATAGTCACAAAGTTTGTTCGTATGTTTGTTCGTTTATTTACATCATGGAGAAGACATAAGTTTTACTCTGTTCCTCCTGCTAAGCTGATTAAAGAAAGGAACACCTATGTGACTGTGTGACTGACTTCTGTAGCTGATACGCAGACACCGCAAATTTACTAAACCACACCAAGTTTGCTGTGTCTGAGTAAGTTTAGAAGGAAAACATAGATTTTACTCTCTTCTTCTCTTTAAAGCTGATTAAGAAGAGGGAGACAGTGAGACTGAAAATGATGTTTGAAAATAGAAATATTCCGATGTGTTAATATATCTACAGATGACATAAAAATCCAGTCATTTTTTATGGGTATTATGCTTATATATATATATATATATATATGTATATATGTGTGTGTGTGTGTGTGTGTGTGTATGTAAATGTTTGTGTGGGTGTTGTGCTATATAAAGGGGCTGAAAGCATAGTTAAAAGCCTCATTCCCAGCATTAGATAAGTAAGGATCATTAATAATAACTTGTGAAGAAAAAAAGAATTCTACAAGTTAATCAAAAGAAAAGACGGCGCATTCTTTGTAAAAATATAAAAAATCCCACTTGACTGATATTGAGACTAAGCATTGCTAATTGGTATATGTGATATCTAAACTATATAATATGCAGAGTTACTAGCTTGTTTTATCCTTCCAGAGGAAGGGGTACCAAACATTCAACTTCCTTCTTTTCTTCCCCCCCCCTACAGCGAGTTATTGCAACATATGGCTTGGCGACCCCTAACTCTACCATTGTAAAAGAGAAAGCAAAAAGAAAGACAAACAATACAGTTTTGCCAAGCTTTTTCCCCACTGTGTTTATTAAGATGGTTTGGGTTTGCCATGCTGGTGGAGAGGGGCATCCAGCCAGTCAACACTGTACAATGTCCTCCTCCACTAGCACGACAATCCCCAACCCACCTAATCTATACAGTGGGAGAGTGACAGGCTAGCAAGACTATTTTGATCGAGAAGTGAAACTTATGTTAATTCAGTCAAGAAAGTAAATAGTAAGAGGATCTTTTGTTTTATTTCACTGTAAATTGTATATCACTATGATTATTTATCATTATTCATTTATATTGCATTTGCTATCATATTTAATGACACAGATATACTTGTTTGAAATATTTGATAGCCAATAAAGATTTGATATGCTTCAATAGAGTTTCAGGGTTAAAGAATATCATACATGCATGTACACTTTACTCAATTTCGGATCATTGCTTATGTTGAGGGATAAATGTTTGTGCTGTAAAACAAAACATTTTCTTTTCATTGAGCTACAAAGTGTTAGGTTCTTAATATAACTATGTATATTCTTTTTGATAACACAAATACATCAGAATCACTAGCATAAGGAAACCATCATCTTAAAAAGATATAGCTGTAAATCATTGCACTGAATGTGTTTGGAATAACAGGATGATTTTGGATTAAAATGCTTATGCACTCTCTCTCTAATAAGAGAGAGAGAAGGAAAGAGAACAAAAAGGAAGAAGGCTGGGAGAGATTGACAAAGAAGGAATTGAGACAGAAAAATCAAACTAAGATCCATGCAACATGAACAGGAGAGGATCATGCTCAACATCACACGGGGAGATTACAAAACAACGTTATATTAGTAAACAGATGTCAGAGATATCATAAAAACCATTAAAAAGTTTTAAAGACAATGGTCAGAAAGATAGTTATACAACCGCTGGACATTGTGTCTCACAATGTGAATCCTCAGAAATAGTATGTCAAATTGTGACTAGCAAAAAATAAGATAGGGTGTTGATTTAGACAAGTTCGGAAGGTACTGGTAGTATGACGCCCATGATTGAGGGATCTGGTGGATCTTCAGGAGGTCAATGTCCAATGACAGATGGTAAATGGCTAATGATGATGATGATAATAATGATAAAGATAATGATGAAGAAGCACATACTAAGTTGAGGTAACAAATGATTTTCTATTTTCTATTTTCAGGGGGACATCTACACATTAAAATGTGCAAGCAATATGAATATTTCTGAGAAAGAATAAAAGACTGCTTGAAATTATTTAATGCCGAGTTTTGTCAGGGATAATCTTCATTTGAAAGAAACTTGAGATAAATACAGAAATAAGACGGATAAGTCAAATTAATGGATGGAATATGTGATGTCATCTTAATGATGGTCAAGTAGAGTTCAAGAAATGTCAGAAGAAATGAGAGTTGCTATATATAACCACTCAAATAGTTATAACTGTCAAAGATGGCAGTATATTCATGTTGGTTATAAGGATGAGATGGCAATGGTGGGATATTGTATCTGTTTTCTTTTCCATCATGATCAGAATATTACTGCCATGATGACATTATCATTGTGATTAATTCTAACAATGCAATGTACCCAAGAGAGGATCAAGCTCAATGTCCCATGGAAAGATCTCAAGATAAAACATTATATTAGAGGAAAAATAGGATCAAGAGGTCAAGCAAATTTTTGGTAACATCTGTATCCAATGGCAGAAGTTAAAAGGCTGATGATGATGATGATGATAATCATGATCACTATCATCTAATCAGTTTCTATTACCTATATGTGGGAGCATAAACGTTTTGACTTCTATCCACCAAAATAACATTTCTATCATGATTTTAAAGAAAAGATTCCTAATTTCCTTGCCTCTCCGCTGTCTGAAATTTCATTAGAAACACATCCCTGCTCTCTAACCATAAACCAAAGTTGAAGAAATGAAAAGGAAGTAAAAACAAGAATGAAACAGATCAAACATTTTCATTGTAAACAAGAGACTGAGCCTCTCAGGTGGGTGTTGAACTTGATTCTCTGAATTGAAACCAGACTAGCAAACAACTGTTCATTTGAAGTAAAAGGTACTCTACATACTGTTGCTATGATAAAGCAAGGCTCAAATCCACAAAATCAGACTATAATCCGAATAGTTTCACAGGTAAACAAAATAATAACACTACATTACGAGTCCCAGTATGAGTTGACTAAAATGGAAGTGAAATGTAATTTGATGGAGCAAATTGATTTGAGACACAGTGTTTGTTTTGTTGATCAACAGCACTTGACTCCTATTGATACAGCTCAAGGGCAAATGGTTAACCCAGTGGGTTCAACTTGTGTGGCTTAATGATTGAAAGGGAAATAGAACAAAATCAAATTAAGGAAGAGCATAAAAAGTGTTTGAGCCTGGATGAAATTTAGCAATAAATGTCCATTTGAGTTGATAGAGATGCTGCATGAATACCGATAGTCAAGTTGAGTCAGGGGATAATAAAAGGGAGGAGAAAATGAGGATCAAGTTTTTGTTAGGATTGAAAGATAATTCACTTGCGTGTTGATGGCAGCTCAACTCAAGCAATCAGTTTAGCAGAGATTCTTTTTTGATGCAGCTCTGATGACCTAAATGAGTGATTCCAAAAGAGGGTGCTACCACTCCTTGGGGGTACAGGAAAACTCAAAGGGGGTACTGGAAGGCAAGTCGGCAGTAAGGGGAGCATTGGATAATAAGAAAATTTAGGGATGCAGCTTACTTATATCAGGCCACAAATGGAAAAAAGAGACCCATTCTCCATATCAATTATTTTTATATGCATCAATTAATGATGTACAATTATGCTTTTGGTTATAAAACAAATACTTAGATCAGAAAGAAAGTTATTGAGTGTTTCAATGTTCAGTGAAGCATTTTTGACAGACCATGCTGATGAAATATATAAGCTCAGAAAATTTGCAAAAGGCTGATCTAAATGAATTGGGGCAACAAGTGACTGATTCTAGTGAAAGGAATGTCCACTCACCATCAATAATTGAACAACAACAGAGTCAAAATTTGAAGTCATGTAAAAAAAAGCCGTTGAAGAATAAACTATTTTTGACATCACTGGAAATAAGCTAAAATAGAGTGAGAACCATCGGGATTCTTGATAATCTTGATGTTATTTCCACTGGAAAACATCTCAAATAGAGTTAAGAAATAAGTAGAAACATTTATATTTTATGAATAAACCCTTCAATATAAGGCCCTCAAAATGGTCAATAATGCTTATTTTCCAAAGATCAACAAAAACAATTTTTAGTCTAGAGTAGTACTGATGCGAATTTTCAAGTCTGTTGACAATAGAGTATGGCCATGAGAGAGGGGACACACAGACACATATTGAAAAGGATAGAACCTTTTGCCACCTTTGATGGCTATGGTAGTTCAATCTTGATGATGGAAGCTTCTGGCAATCATCATGGAAGGGTACAAGATTATAGCACACGGAGTAGCTCTATTGCTATTTATACTACTTGAGTTTTAATGTAATTCATGGTTGTCTATCAAATTCATATGAGAAAATTCAAATGATACCATCAAGGGTATGCTTGACAAGTCATACTGAGTCATACCATTAGATTATTGCAAATTTCACAGAAAGACCCTTTGGTTTCTTTTTAGAATTAGTTCAGTTTCTCACTTGTGGTAAGAAGGTGACTACATTTCAGATTTTCATCTTCCAATTTATGTAAGATATACGGAAAGATCTCAAAAGGAATGTGGCTCTTTAAGACAGTTTAATAAGAGCCTTTAGAGACACATTTTGTTGTGATAGTATTTATTGGATTATTGATGATGTTAAAAATACAAGAATTGATATAGGTGATAGAACAGATATTACTAGTTATAAGAGTAGGTGTCACAGTAGAGTCAGATATTGCAACAGAGTAAATTAGTAGGAGCATTAGTGGTAAGGAAAATAGTGATATGGTTACGATGCACCAATAATTTAAATAGTAGTATCTGCAGTTGCAGTATCGATATTTGCCATGGTATTAGTGATGGTTGTATTTCCAGTACTGATTATGTATTAACAGTACCGGATATAAAGGTGGCGATGACAGGAGTGATGATTGTAAACATTGAATATTGTTCAGTAGTCTTTCTGGAACCAAAATCAATATCCCAAACTCCAAAGACACGCAAACCACAAATACAATCACAATTGTAATAAGCCAACAGACAAGTTCTGTACTACAGA
Source organism: Thysanoteuthis rhombus (assembly GCA_963457665.1). NCBI lineage: Eukaryota > Metazoa > Mollusca > Cephalopoda > Oegopsida > Thysanoteuthidae > Thysanoteuthis > Thysanoteuthis major. Next base: position 11,932,422 of record OY735210.1, read on the forward strand.
CAATTTGCAGTTCAAAGGGAAAATGGTCCTGCTGGAAAGAATGCAACTTCAATGTCATTACCCAGTGAGAAAGACACAAACAGACATTGAGCCTTTGCCAAGAAATTAATGACAAAATTAATGAGAAGCCAAGATTGGTTGATTTTGCAGGCACTGATTTCCTGGGCACTGTTTGCCATGGCCAAGAAAACAAATATACTGAACCCCACTGAAAAATATTTGTACTTTACTTATTCTCTGGAAATTTGATTATTGTCAGAAGCGTATTGGCTAATGGGTTTATGAACAATGAAGCCTGAAAGAGACACAAGGGAATACATTGATAGAAAGACCAAAACTTGTTGGGTAAACATTCTGAGATCATTCTGCTGACATGCTGACTGATGTCAGCTATAAGAAAGTCAGCAAGGATCCCCTCCATATAGAAATAAATAACAGAAAAAAGGATATTTGTATCTTCATAATTGAATTTTGATCATGGGGTATTAGCAAATTTCATCCCATACAAAATCCCTGTATCAAATTTGAAAATGCTTGCTCAAATAAAAAGCGCCAATTCATTTTTTAATAATGTTATATTATGAAAGAAAGGAATAGGAGACAACTAATATTAAATGATCATATTCTTAATGTATATAAAATGTTGAATAAAAGAGAAAAAAAGGTCTGGTTAGTCAGTGATCAGAAACTGTCATGTTATCATATCTTTTGGAAGCATGCCATGTTGGTGGTGATCAAATGAAAATTCGGAAAAAAGAGGTGATCATTGAATGAGTTACTTCTCTTGCCTTTTGTTGGGCAGTGATCATTAAAAAGCCTGAATTTTCAAAATTAAGCCTGAATGCTACTGGACACAAACTGAGGGATCAGTTTAGCATAAACTTACATCACAAGTGAATCCCCCCCTAAAAAAATCTATTTTGAGAGGAAATTTCTTAAAGCAAAAACCCCATTTTTTTCTAGACATAATAAGTAGTAAATGTCAAAATTTTCAGCCCTATAATACAATTGACATAGCCAGTATGCATGATTCATACACAGCCAACCAGACCTATTTGAAAACTGAAGAAACCTATTGACAGTTTTACTGACAATATTATACCATGGATTTTTTAAGGCAATATTTAATACTCACTGCTATAAAATGTTACTAGTAGCCTTGGGTAAGTTAGTAAACAAAGAGTAAATATATGATAAATTGAACCTTTCCCTGGGATTTAGTGATGTTAATATATCATTATCTTGAACTTAACATTAGAAGAAACATTGTCAATTGATAATCTTTCAACTAGAATCTCTTTCATCCTACTTTCTGAGCTAAAAAAAGCTTCCTGAGGAAAAAAAGATACAAGTTAAAATCAAATAGGAGACTTATTCTTTATTTCTAATATCTGCAACTGATGTCCTTCGTGAGACAGACGGAGAAGTTACGATGGATAGCAACAGAAAGTAAGAAATGAAAGAAATACTATTTTTAAAAATAGCTTTTATATTTTTCATTATTTACCGCAATTTAGCTTTAGTCATTTTCGGCACTAACTATGAATGGTGGTAGAGCAAAAAGTTTGATGATAAAACACTGAGTTTTGCAACTTTTTAAAAACTTTTTTTAATCTAAGTTTGTTTTATAGCAAATTTTAGCACTCAATCTGCATGTTGTGCATACAAGATCAGAGAAAAGAATTGCCAGTGGTCATGAATTAATGCAAGGATTACTGACAGATAGGCAGTAATAGATAGAAAATATGGCTATTATATTTATGATATAGCTTTTCATGAATGATTTTATTGTTTTTACTTTCAAATTTTTCTTCAAAGTTTTTATTTTTCATCTGAATGTTGTCAATAACATTAAATAGGGAAAAATCTTTACATGCATTTTCAATAAAGGTGTGTATAAAATGTTTATACCTATTTTGATGCATTTTCGTCAGAGAGCAAGAAAGAAAGAGAATGAGTATACCTGTATTCATGGAAACACACAGGTAGATGTATATTTAAACGTGCGTATGTATAAAGATTTGTGAGTGTATGTCAAGTTGCATGTATTTATTCATGGACACATAAGTACATGCATATATCTACGTATATTATCTATCTATCTATCTATCTATCTATATATATATATATATATATATATATACATACATACATATGTATGTATGAGAATATATGGGTAAATATATGTGCACATTGTATGAATAAGGTTTTATTTGAATACATATATGTGTAAATGTAGATATGTTATTTTTTGAGGGGCTAATTATAAAGCAAAGATTTAAGATTATAAAAAGACAAGATCAGTTTTATACACAACTCTTCTTATCATCCCGAAATGAAAACTGGGAAAGAAACATGTAAACAAACATTAGAAGCCTCTGGAGATGTCATAGCAAATGTAGGATTAAGTGGCCAAATGGGGGGAGGGTGAATGCAGATGGAAAGGGGTTTGTATACATGCGGAAGACGCGCAAAGACTAGTGACAGAATATGGCAGTCAAGGAGATCAAAGACATGGGGATTCAGAAATGCTATTAACTGAAATTCAACAGAGTTCAAAGAATATTACAATCGATAAACACAACAGAATAGCACTAAATTCTTTATCCCCCCAACCCCATACTTCACTACATTCAATCAGTAACTCATTCATTCCTTTTCCTACCATGTTTTTGCCTTTTCTTCATTCTCCATTTCAATCTAGTCATACAATTATCCTAACTTTAACCCTGATTCTGAACAAGAAAAGGGGAAATTAAATCGTACCACAGATGATACAAGCTTCATCCAGTAAATTCTAGCAAGAGGCTTAAGTTCTTGCTATCTTTGCTTCCTGTCTCACAGTAATTGAATCATTTTGCTTAAGTATCATTTTAAACTGAGCTTATTCTTATATCTATGTATGGTTCAAAGGTTTAATGATCAACAAATCTTTGCTTCCATTGTTTGACCCACAAATATACGATCCTCCTCTTGTAGCAATGTCATCAAGCAGACAAACTTACATGCCATTCTATATATATATATATATATATATATATATATATATGCATGTGTGTGTGTGTGTGTATCCAAATTTGTTTGCTTTCAAGTATTTGCATATGTAAAGACATGTATATGTGTTCACATCTGAACAATTACCATACAAGGTATTGTGTTTCAGACAGAATACATCAAGTATACATTGTTATAAAATTGGGTAGGCAATATCACAGTAACATTTGTGTGTCTATATATTCATATGCACATTTGCTACACCATGAATGATAATTACATATAAATATACATCAGGCATGCATGGTTTCATCATACTCTTGACATTATTAGACTGAGTTTTTACATAAAGCGATGATATTTTTTGTAATAACTTTTGTAAAACTTAACCAATCTTACTTGAATCTATGCTATTTTGTAGAGATTTTTATTTTGAATAATTATTTATCATACCAAATCATAAAAATTTCTCTTGGAAATGCTAGATACAGAGATGATGGAAATTTCATTAATATTCTTCATATTTTTGCTGAAAAATCGGTATAAGAAGTTAAAGCACACCATAACCACACAACTGAATTACACAAATCTTTTCTGCCTGAAATGTTTTAGGCAACAGCCATATAATGAAGGTTTTAGGCACTAAGGTTTGTGATTAAAATCCATTCAGGGACAAGATGTTTTTATAGTTGTAGTAAAGACAAATTTCCAGTTAGTGGTGTGCATATTATCAGAAGCTGAGTTTTTACATGAAGTGACAATTTCAAGTTTGCAATAACTTTTGTAAAACTCAACCAATTTTTATAGAATCATTATTATCTCGGAGAAAATTTTATTCTTAGAAACTTTTTTTAATACTAAGTCAGGAAAAATGCTATGGAAGAACTAGATACAAGGTCTTAGCAAATTTTAAAATTCTTCTTCATGGTTTTGCTTGGATTTTGCTTTAAGAAGTCAAGATTTAAAACGGAGAAATGAATAAGACAGAACTTAGCAAGTATATTAAACAGGATCTTGCAACTGTCAAAAGCAACTGGAAAAAAGGATCTTCCCATTTTGTAAACATATAGTAAGGACCAAGTTTTTTGCATTATATGTACAATGCAGATAAGCAACACCAAGCCAAATTAGGTTTGTATATCTATATATCCATCACCTTATCGTCCAATAACACATGGTTGTGTGGATGAAGCTATTGGTTAAACACATTTGGTAGTTGCAGGTTTTATCATACATCCTGCTTCAGTGGTCAAGCAATTCTGTAATGTCAAATTGACAAGGAAGAAAATAGATATCTTACCCACCACATCCCCGGAAATGGACTATGTAACCAGAACAATCTACTCCTGCAAAATTTGGTTTGTACTGAGAACAATGGACATAGATAGTCCAAATAAATCTGAGAATAATAACAATTCCTCATCTCAAAAATCTTTATTGTATCACTTGAAATTGGAAATCAATTCGCCATCACAGTCAATTGTGGCGTCAAAATTTGGAATCATGAGAAAAACTTTTGTCAAAGAATAATTGTGGTCAGAGTAAATTCTATTTATGACATCACTGGCATTTTTCCCCTAGGAAAAATCTAAAAGAAGGAGAAATCTAGGTTCTGGAGAATCTAGATATTAATAATGGACCCGTAAAAATAGGTCCCTAAAAGAATTTTTTCCAAAAATTTTTTCCATAGAAAATAAAAAAATTTTCAAATGGACCAGTGAGTAAAATGCCTGTCAATACAATGCATTAAAATTATAGTAAAAACTTGAAAAAACTGAACAAGAATATTTCAACAAAAAATAGATTAAATGATATTATTGCAACAGCACAAAGTAGATATTTTTAGTGGCATGTACCCACATGTAACTAAACTTCATAAAATAAGATTCTAAAATTTTGACACAACATTAATATTTTTCATCTATTCTATGTTGAAATATTCTTGTTTGGAACTTTTAAAGATTTTACAATTATATTTGCATATAGTACAGGTTATCATTTTTCATACTGTTCATATAGAATGTATATAAGAATAGTATTAAGTTCATGGGTACTTACAAGGTATTGAGCAAAATTTTGACTATGAAAAAAATTACTTAAATTCCTAATTTTTAGCATTACCTCTGAACTTGTCCTTTGTGAACAGTTTGTGCACTAGCTCGCAAAGCTGATAAAAGGCTATTCTCAAACTGAAAACTATACAAAGTCCAGGGGAAAAAATCATGCTCAACATCGCACAGAGAGATCACAAGACAGCTCAGTATATTCATTTTCGATTTACATGACAGAGGATGGAGAAAAAATCTGTGCTACATTTGGTTTGTATATACAGTTACAATTGCCCTAAATTTGGGGTAGGATTTTCTGTATATAATGTTGAATTTAGCACATGTATCTATCCATCGTCATCAGTTTTTTATCGTCTGTCATTGGACATAGACCTTCCCCATGATTCGCCACACTTCTCTATCATGAGCATTGCAGAGCCAATACTTTCTGAATATGTCTAGTTTGACTCTCCATCTTGTATTCTGTTTGCCTTGGTTTTACATGTGATCTCTGGGGATCCATATTGTGAGTTGTGATGTCCATTGGTTGTCTGCCATTCTTGCAACATGAGCAGCCCATTGGTATTTGAGTTTCCTAATGGATTCTATCACGTCTTGGACTCCTGTTTCCTCTTAATATACTGTGCTCTCTTGTGGTCTCTCCATGTGATGTTGACATTGGTTCTCTCATGTGCATGCTGTATGGTGGTCAGTCGCTTGGTCAGGTTATTGTGCATCTTGAAGTGAAAACAAAGTTTTTAGGAGATTTGGATGGTATAGCAAGAACATAAAAGTTAAGTCTGTGTTTTGAGAGCATAATTTTTTATACCTGTACATAAAATCCTGATTCTGACATCGATCGATGAAGAGATAGCCCCCGAAATGTTGATCCATAAAACTATTTCTTTGATCATCAATCCGGAGACATGCAAGGGAATAGTATTTGAGATTGATTTTATCTCAGTGATATCAATAGATTTGTTTGAACTTGAAAAAAATTCATTTTTTTCTGAAATCAACATTTTTCGGATCATCAGGTGATATTTACTTTTACATAGGCTGTTTTGGTTCTACACCAATTGAAAATTGAAAGTTCAAGGAAGGGAAATATGGAAATAAAAAAATTGGAAAAAAATGATAGGGTGTGGTATAGATAGTGATTTAGTGGTCTGGGGGCAGGAGCTTGGCTCCTTGAGGTACCCCTCCAACATTTGGTGAGATTTGTTAGTAGAAATGCAGTAGATTAACTAAACCTTTTGATCTACTCTATTGTGAGCTAGGATAAGGAGTGATGAAAAAGTTCACACACTTCAGCTTCATCTCTGTTTATCAGAACAAAAGTGAATTAATAAGTAGATAGGAACGTAAGAAAGAGGAAAGGATGAAAAATCAGAAAAGAGGAAATAAGGAAATAAAGGTTGAAAAGAAGAGAAAAATAGGGAAGAAAGAAAAGAATTCAATGAAAAAAAGAAAGAAAGATCTTTGGAAGAAAAGAATATAGAAATGAGAAGGTGAGTTAAAAGAATAAATTGAAGAATAAAAAAGAAAATAGAAACAGAAAAAGAAAAAGAAGGAAAAAATGAAAACTTGGAAGTAAGTTATAGAAGAAAAAAATGAATGAAATAAAAGATAAAGAGGAAGTAAGGAGAAAAGCTGGAAGAAAAAAAATTATAGAAACTATTCAGAAGGTGCAGGTAGAGATTTTGGGGCATGGGGGTCTCGGCTTCTTAAAGGGACTCCCTTTTGGATTCATTGATATTTGTCAGTAGACATTCAATAAGCAAACTACTATTAGCAGAGCTTTAGAGGGTCTGCCTCCATTGGGTGTCTGGGAGCATTCACAAACCTCCTCAGCTACGCTAAACCAGTTAGGGTTGGGATTTTCCAAAAAACAAAAAGAAAAGTTATACCTTGATATAATGTGTAAATGTTAAATATTTCATCCCTCTAGCTCCATTGTTACAGCCTGTATCCATGATACATAAATAATTTGACAGACCAGCATAAAAACTAATGAAACCTATGTTGCCAGTTTTGGTTTATAGTTTATAAAAGATTATGGTACAAGGAATGGTAAAGAAAGTAAGTGAAAATGTTGGCCCTGATTGCCCTAAACTCTTTATGTCATAACCCGCTTTATACTGATCCTACTTGATAGTGGAACTCTTCCATGATTAGAATTAAAAAGATCTTTTCTTAAATACTATGGAACGGAGATAACTTTGACTGGGAGTTATACCCCTTGATTTAAAGATTCAAATTTTCTCATGCAAATTTAAGAGTTAGAATATACTCACTTTTGTGAAAGATCAGTTTGAGAGATGTGAGTATAGTTTATTTTTCAGAAATAGCATTTATGGATCACAGGGTTGAAGCAAGGTGAAAATTCTGTCAATTTCTGTCTCTTTCTGATACAAGGTATTCTCACTATTATATCTGGATTTATTCAGACTATTTAGTCATAACGTTTTCTGTTTAACATCCAGCCTTACTTATATGTCTGTTGCATTTGAAAACCTTGTGATAAGGATGTGCAAAAGCTTTTTTTTTTCAATCTATGAAGGTATGATGTTTTCATTCAAATACTTGTTACATCTGGAGCCCTTTCTTGGGAATTTCTCAAATTCATCAATCCCTTGGATGATGCCAATCTGCATCTCCATTTATCTGATGTATATTTCTTCATTGCCTGACTTATTACTTTCAGGAAAACAGATAATTTTTAACAGTGCTCTGACCAAGTAGATCATGCCTTGCAGATTAGGTAGTGATTGTTTTGAGCCAATATCTAATGTCTTTTCTCCCTCAACTAGTGGTTTGAAAGGATTAAATGTCTTTTCTAAAAAAAAAAAAAGAAGCCAAATAGTAAAAAAGAAATGTCTAGCTCCATGCAATAGGAGTCTTTAAAACAGGTAAGTAATTAGAAAAGCCGAAGCCACTGTCCCCAAATGTAGAAATGAAAGCAAAATAAATGTTAAAAGAGCTAAATAGTTTGAAAAGTAAAGTATTAAAAAGTTCTAGAAAGAACTGACATGTAAATTAGCCTCATTATCTTCAAATGACTGGTGGGATAGGCCATGTTTTTTTTTGTTTTCTTTGAAGGATACTTAAAACCTTGCTTTCTTTGTCTTAATAAGTATTCATGTTTTTCTTGACTGCCTTGCAAGAAATGTCAACTACAACCAGAGAAGGCAAATCAGTATCATTTGAAACTAACATCTAATTAAAATGAATTACATACATTTCGACCAGAATTTTCTCAAACATGCTATTACTGTTTAACCTATAACATAGAATAAAAATATCCAACCATTGTATTCTCGAACAATAAATGCTTTTTACTCGAGTAAAATAATCATTGCAAAGAAACTGCGCATTTTCAAAAGATATGTCTATCTCAGAGCGATGCAACCATTAAAAAAAATAAATAATTATAGCTAAAGGTAAACATTACCGTAGTCTACAGCCACACTTCTTTTATTATTTTTGTTAACATTTATTTTGATCAAGCTTGTAAAGAGATTTTTTTTTTTCATTTGACAACAACAAATCAAGGTTTAAAAGAGACTTTCATGGATTCTCAAGCATAAGTACAGAAAGAGAAAAAACTAATCATAAAGTTATGAAAAAAAGAGAATAATTAGTTTTCAATAAAAGCTAGCGTTGATTTTATAAACAAAAAGAAAAATCAAGGGCAATATTGTGGCACAACTTTTTATCAAACATTTCATGAAAATGTCTTTTCATCAAAAGATTTATTATTGAAATGAGTTTTTATCCAAACAACATTTCATCAGCCAATACTTTTTAACAAAGAAAATAGTTTAATTCTTTCAAAATTATCAGTGTTAAAAGGAATCCTTTCAATGAAAAGCAAGTAAAAAGAGAGGTTCCAAGTCCAGTTCAGATGTGCCATTTTTGCTTTCTCAATTCTTCTATTAGTTTTTTAATTTGGCTGCCTGTGTTTGCTGTAAGAGTTCTACTCCATTTCTTTCTTTCTCTCTCTCTCTCTCTCTCTTTCTCAGAAAGAAAAAAAAGCTCATAATTGCCTTTTATTGTAATAGTTGCAGGTATGTACAAAATTTTTCTCTCAGAAATGACACCCTATTCAAAAAATGTTATCGAAATTCAAAATTTAAAAAGAAAGAGTTTTTTCTTGTTTTTGCTTGAAAGAAGAGCCAAAATTTTTTCGTAAAAATGATGAACAAATTTCCATTAATTATAACATTGAATTGGATTTTTTTAAAGTCAGTATTTACTCAATTTTTCCGATTTTTCATGCTTTTTTTTTTAATCCACTGACATAAGCTTTTTGTTCACATTTTTGACACTATCAGTTTTTTTTTCTAAATCTTAGGTTTTATCTAAGTTTACTCACAAAATGTTTGTATCAGATTATTTCCATTTTTTCTTCTGACTAATGACTCAAATATTTTACAATAAAACTTATCATACAAGTTTGGGGATTTTTCTTCTTCAGGTATCAGCCTCCTGGTAGAGATTTTTGGGCATCCCTATGTCATTGTTTTTAAAAATAAAGATTCTGAATAGAAATTTTATATCTAAATTATCAAAAATATTTTTAACCTTTATTCTATTCCAATTATAGATTTTAAAAATCATTTTCATGAAATATCGCTCCAATAAAAAGTCATTTTGTTTGAGTCATTCGAAAAAATATTGATTTGTTAAAAAGTTGCTTTGATGAAATGTTGTTTTGATAAAAAATCGTTTACTGATAAAAAGTTATAATACCTCACATAATTATAATAAGAGTTTATGTATTGGTAGGATTCCAATGGTTTATCCTTTGCATTAAGTTCAAAACCATATTCAGCTTTTGGTCCATACTGTTTGTGTTTACTGAAAAAACATAGAGAATGTCTAATTTTTCCTAATTGACAATTACAGATGGGGGGGGGGGTCATTTGAAAATGCCCCAGGCCATCAATGGAAGAAGGTGCCCAAAAGCTTTATAAATATTTGTTCACCTACTACATTGGGGGCCCCTCAAGATGCCAAGACATCCCCCATTTGTCACACAGATTCCTAGCAAATCTTCAGCAACATCTCTGATTAGTGGCATGAGATGTAGTAGATATTTCCATCATATATACCTTTGTTACACCAAGAAAAAGAATTATAACATTAACAGTAAATGTACTGGATCAAAAATGTTGTAATTGTAGAAGTTTAAAAAAATGTTTCATCATCAAATAAATGTAACACAAATTAAAATGCTTAAAATTCAAATTTGAAGAAATCTTAAAAGTATCTCCAATAAGACTGAATTAACTTCACAAGGAATATCTTGAAAATATCTCAGAATTCATTTTTTAGTTCAAATTCCTCTGAAGTTTGTTTTGATATGGGAATGAAGGAACTGCATAAGAAATTGAACAAACAAAGTAAAGGAAAAACAATTTTGGCAGCCATATTGGATATAAACAGCCAAAAATAAACATTTCATAGTCTGAAAGACACAAAAAAAAGTGTCAAGTATACTCCAGGTTGTCAAATTAGCCATTTGGGGCTAGATCTGGCTGAAATTTTTCCAATTTAGCTTGTAAAAATCTGCAGTACCAAATCAAATTGTGTGAAAAAGAGAAAGCAAATTTTCAGTTCTTGTTCATACTTTGTCCTAAGGTCTTAGTATATAATCATTTATTTTGATAAGTGGGTTTTAAATGAATATGTGTGTATATATATATATATATATATATATATAAATAAAATGAAACATAAACATATTTGCTGAGCAAATCCTTTATTTCATTATGTTTTAAGCTCTACTCTACCTTAACTTGAAGTTTAATGCTGACTGTATTGAACACTTCATGAAATGAACCATCATACAACAGATATTATATTACTGATTTGTACTTATTTATATATAGTTTAGAAAGTTTTACAGCTTTAAACGATAAACCTTTAAAAAAATTTTCAAAATGAATTTTTTTTGTCTCTTCAGTCACCCATTTCCCAATATCTGTCAATGCAATTTATGTAATTTTCATCAGTGTTTTATCCCTGTTTCACATATAGTTATTATGGCATGATGTATAAATTTTCTCTCATTGGGATCATCAGTTGTTTACCAAGTAACCGTCACAGATTTTTTAAAAACAAAACAGTTATATTGACATAGCACCCAGCAGTGTTGATCAAACACCATCCCTATTTCTTACAATGTATCTTATGTCATACATGTAGTTGTCATTTTATATAGGGTATTATGTGTATTGTATATTGATATTTTTTCATATACTACTATATTTTGAAGTATATAAAAATTCATCCAACTTTAGCCATCTTAAATGATACTTTTAGCTATAAGGAGCCATATTTGGCAACATTGGGAATACTTCAATGAAATGCATGATTTTCTCAGCAAAAAGATGTGACGAAAATGGAGTTGTGTAGGAAGAGAAAGCATCTTCTGCGAAAAAAAGAAAAAGATATTGTTTGTCACTATGCCAAATGTTTGTATTATTTTAAAACTTTCACAAGACTTTTCAGTATGGAAAATATGTGAGTTTTAGAAACCATCAATCAAAACTGCCAACATAGATTCTTCAGTTTTCAAGCTGGTCTGGCTTGCTTTGTATATATTGCATGTACAGACAGCACCAATGTAGCTAGAGGGCAGAGAATGTGCCCATTAACCCCTTATCATGTATAGAAAAAGGCAGGGTTTTGAATTTTAGGGGAGTCGTTTGAGGTCAGTTTGCAATGTATATTTATCATGGGAACATTGATGCTTGTTTTTTTTTTTTAAGCACCCCAACAAAAGACGAGAGAGTAATATTCATTGATTACCCCATTTTCCAATTTTTTAATTGATCAGTCCCAACATGTCATGCTGTCAAGACACATTGGTCCTGTGACAGTTTCTTTCGATTGACTAACAAGACCAATCTTTTTTTCTACAGATCTTCATTTTCTCCTGAATGTTTATTTCACTATGACACTGATAATGTCTCATTAAATCACAAATTGGTAGATAGGGTGTACGTCAGTACAGAAATGCTTAATATGTAAAAATGTTTAATGGCTACAATTCTTCAACATGATGTTGGCAGCCAAACATAAACAAAATTGTTGTTGTTGTCGTCATATTTAAAATGAAAAAAATCTTTTTAAAATTAGTAACTTTATTACAAAAATAAGAATCAGTACATTTCAGGAACCTAAAATTTGACACTGGTTGGAATCAGAGTTATAGCTGAGCAAGGAGGGATATTTGGCCCCCCCTCAAAGACCAAAATGTAAAGCCCCCCCCCCAAGCTCTATGAATAGTAGTTAACCTACTGCAGAACAGATTTTCCCAAATGTTGAAGAGGCCCTGCCGGGCCCTGAAATCTCCGCAATTATGCTACTGCTTCTGAAAACACTGCTTACTTATCAAACTTTCAGCCCCCAGGCGTTTTAGAAGTCTGCCAAACAACCCCCAGTTATACTTTTGTGGAACGTCAGGGGTCTGTGTCCCTCGAGGTTGGGAACCATTGCACCAAATATTGGAGGGAATGGCCAAGGGGCCAAGCCTCCAGGGCCCCCGAATCTTCAGTTATACCCCAGTAGATAATATGCCTTCTAATAGAAATGTCGCTGTTGAAGTGAAGCTGTGTTTGGTGGAATAAAAACAACTTCAACAGTTATGCATGTTTGTAGTGAATCGAGGTCTGAAGGATGACCAGGAGCGTTGTCCAAAAGCAGAATTGCCTTGGGCTTGAAATCCTTCGTCTCTCAGCAACATTTGACAGCAGCAACGAAACATTCAATGAACCATTCAGTAAACTAATCCCCTGTAACCCAAGCTTTTCTGTTAGATTTCCATATAACAGAAAGTCCAGATTCTAGGGCGCCTTCCATTGCTCTTGGAATATCAGAATTTTAAACAAGCAATGGCTTAAGTTTCAAGTCCCTAGTGACATTTGCTCCGAACAAGAACGTGAGACAATATTTTGCCTCTTTATACCTTTGCATTTTTTTCTCCTCTTTCTACATGAAAGTTTTTGAGGTTAAATGTTTCTGAAATAGCCTACATTTGTCTACATCAAAATCTACATTTGATTAATATTTACATCTTTGTATCATCTTCATCATCATCATCATCATCATCATCAGATTTTTATCATCCATCGTTGGATATAGACCTTCTCCAGGATTTGTCATACCTCTCTATGGTGGGCATCATGGAGCCAATATCTTCTGAAACTGTCCAGTCTGTCGTGCCATTTCATATTTTACCTGCCCTAGTTCCACCTTTCATGTCTGGGGATCCATTTCGTGAGTCATGATATCTATCAGTTGTCTACTATTCATGCAACACGACCAGCCCACTGCCATTTGAGTTTCCTAATGGATTCTATGATGTCTCTGACTCTTGTCTTCTCCAGGATATATTGGGCAGTCTTGTGGTCTCTCTATGTGAAGTTGAGCATAATTCTTCCATGTGCATGTTGCATGGTTCTCAGCTTGCAGGTGTTCCATGAAGAAACTCAAATGTCAATTGGCAGGCCATGTTGCAAGAATGGCAGACAATTGATTGATATCACAACATGACATAGATCCCTAGAGATCACAAGCACAACTGAGGCCAGCAGAGTATTAGATGGAAGGATGAGCAAGACAAATTCAGAAAGTACTGGCTCTACGACGCCCATGATAGAGAAGTGTGGCAAATCTTGGGAAGGGTCTATGTCCAATGACATAAGTTAAAAGACTGATGATGATGATGATGATAGCATATGCTGCATATGATGATGATATGAACCCATATAAAATCTTATCTGTATGTGTGTGTGTATATATATATATATATATATATATATATATACACACATACAGTGAGGGATATATGTGTTTATACACTGGCAAAATATTCATCTAATATACTCATAATGCTCACGTTTACTTTAAATTTACACAGTTGATGTTTTTAGCTATAAAATCAACAATTACAAAAAAAAAAATTATCAACAACAAAAGAATAACATAATTACACAACATAATGAAGGTTTGAGTTACAGTGCTATTGCCAAGATGTTAAATCTCTCTCAGTACAATTGGATTAATTATTCTAAAGTGGAATAAATTCCCCCCCCCCCCGCAAATGCTGAGAAAAGTCCGAGTGGATCTGATAGTGAATGGAGTTCCAAGATGACTTCAGAGCAGTAAAAACATCAGGTACTCAAAGAACTATTTATAATGAACTGCATGGACATGGTTTGAATTCCTCTACTCAATAGAAAACATCTCAGTAAGAAAAAAAAAAAAGGCACTTGAATTCCCAAAGGAAGTTCATGCATGAGCATTGGAGAAGCCATATTATTTTTGCAAAAACATTCTTTGGAATGACCAAACAAAAATCAAACTTTTTGGCCACAATCCAACTATATGGAGAGAGGATAAATGTGTCTGTGATTGAAAAAGTTCCATGCCAACAATAAAACACAGAGGAGAAAGTATCATGGTTTGAGAATGTTTCTCTTTTGATGATACGGGGTTGGGGTGGGGACATCACATGATTGATGGAACCATGAATGGATTGATGTATCAGGGTATTTTGGAAGTTGGAACTTGAACAGGGTTGGATCTTTCAAAGAGATAACTTACTCGAAGCATACAGCCAAAGCCTCGCAAATGGTTCACACAGAACATTATAGAGGTGCCACAGTGGACTGGTCAATCTTCTGACTTGAATTCAATTGGAAATTTATGGTGAAGTTTGAAAGATCAAATTCATCAGACAGATCCAAGAAATACTGATGATTTGAAGGTTCTTCGCAAAGAAGTATGGGCTAAGATTTTGAAAGAATGTTGCAAAGGGCAAAAATGTCTCCAAGCAGAAATTTCAAACCAAGCCTTAACAACTTGGAATTGAATATGAAATCAATGTATCAAAACACTTTTTTTCTACCTTTACTTTTGTTTATATGTTATTCTGCATTGTATGTTTGGAAATCCATATTTTTTTAGTTGTTAATTTTATATCAAAATGCATCCCCTCTGTAAATTTGAAGTAAATGTGAGTATTGGAAGTATGTTGAGAGTATATTCTGCAAGAACCCAAATAATTGTTTCTCTGCAACTTTATATACCTTTATTCTTCCAATAATATGAATATGCAAGGACGCAGATATTTATAAATACAAAAATGATGAATATTTTAATATATACATGCATATTTATTTAGCGAATCAATGAGAATCAATACAAGAACTAGAAAAAAAAAAAGATACAACACTTCAATCTAAACCCAAAAGCCACAATTATTTCATATTGTATTACTGAACAAACAATTGTTATAAACAAGTTTATCTTTTTTCTCATATTATTGCATTTCCAACATGTTCAAATTTATTCAGAAAATATACAATTACAAAAGAAATATTGCAAAGATTTCTGCAAAAACATTCGAAAATTAAAAGTGCTTGATAATTTCAGTTATACATTAGTGAATATTTATTGCAAAAATTTTCAATTTATTATGTCAAAATTTTGAATCAGAAAAAATAATTCTGATGAAATTTATGTCAGATATACCTTCTGGGATTCCAATACAAAATATTAGTGATTAAAAATATGAAGAAGAATCTACATTAGGAATAAATGAATAAGATATTTTGTAAATAAAATTGAAAGTCCTCATAATCCTCTCTCTCTCTCTCTCTCTCTCTCTCTATATATATATATATATATATATATGTATGTATGTATGTGTGTGTGTGTGTGGGGGGCTTTGTATATATTTCCATACACCTCTATCATATATATTATATAAAAAGATTAGTCAATGTCTATTGCCTAATGATGAAAAAAGTTCTATTTTATGTCAGAAATACTTATTTGTCATGATCTACACCTTAATCATGTAGATCGAACTTCATACAGCAGAAATTTCAGATCAAATCTCAGCTAATACCTGCATTTCAGGCTAGGGACTTTGATTCACCCTTGTATATAAATATACATATAAAACTTTATGCAGAACCTGATAATTTGCAAAACCACTCAAAAGCAAACACAGAATAGCACAGAGAGCAAGGGAAAGAGAATTGTTAGGAATATCCTTTATTGATGAGAAAAAATCTACAAGGATCTAGGAGTGGACAAGAGTGGAGGATGTTGTATAAGTAATCAAAATGGTAATGGGCAGGGAACATGGAGGATGAAATGACAACAGATACATCAAATGACTAATTGATTGGTATCTGCGGTATAGTAAACACAGTAGTAAAATACCGGACTGCAGATGGAGAGAAGAGATAGGGAGGTTTGCCAGTAACATATGGCAGAGATTAGTCCAATCAGGTTCATCATGGAAGATATGAAAAGCTCTTTTTTTTAGCAGTTGACTTATAAAGACCGACAATGATGAGGATACCTGATTTCAGTATTTAGAAAACAAAATATCATAATATCTCATATGATGATCATGATAATGCTATTAAGATGATAAATGTTTTTTTTAGTTTCCTTGTTTGTCATTATGTTTTTTAAAGCTGGCTAAATGGCTGAACTCTAGAGGCTACAAATTTGGGCTTACTTGACTGCAGGGTTAACATAAGGTGAGCTGAACTGACTGTCACTTTATTATCAGGTTAATTCAGGGCAAAATTACTATTTCTAATAAGACAAATTGAAGGGATACAACTTAAAATTCCACCAAAAGGGAAGGATTGATTTAGCTCCTTACTGCTTGAGAGTGTGTGCAGGCCCTCTGTATTTAATTCAATGAAATCTTGATAAAACAAAAATTGCTCCTTTGTGTTGCCACATTTTAATTTTTTTCTTCAAGGCAATGCTGGGTACCCCAGAGAGTATATACATAAGATACACAAAGTTAAATTTGACATGTATGCATCAATCCTTAGTCATGCTTCTGCTGCTTCAAAATTTGCCCATCTAAAAAAATAATTAGTAAGTCTGATGAAAATAAATATACAATTTTTATCAATAATTTGTTCTTGAGTAATAGCTTTAAGTTACTTCATCTTATAGCTGGACAGTAAATGAGTATATGTAACATTTTTGCAATGAAGTTAGCAGGAAATGGAAAATATCTGATTTTGCCATTTTTTGAAAACAGTTTCAGCAATGAATAACAAATAAAACTTGACAACACTGTACATCGGTGTGATCAAATAGTGTGAGTATATTTGTTTATACACTTTATAGAGAAAAATAAGCTTTCAGTTCTGATGGAAAAGATGAAATATTAATAAACCAAATTCTGAGTCTCGTGTTTTCAACACAATTTTCATCTGATTTCATTTTCTGAGAAATTAAAATTGCTTATCGAAAATTGGTGTGGGCTGTTCACTCACAAATTTTAATTATTATTTGTCAAAAGGAACCAGATTCCTAATTGCAAAAATTAATTATCTAAAAGGCTCATTTGTGATCAACATGATAGTGATCTCTGCCAACAATATGATCTTTCTACAAAAATTTGAAAGCAGTTTGTTAAAATTGAAAAATAATTGTACAATTTTCTTTTCTTTTGGAAAATCTGTTAAAGTAGTGATCATATTTGAGGAATACTTATAATGGAAAATAATCCTATCAAAACATAGTGGATATCGAGAACAGCATTCAAAAAATTAAGACAAAAGTATTTGAACAAGATAACAGAAACTGAGAAATATGCTAAAATTCCGCAGATAAAAATATCTATTTTTTTGTAGATTTATTTATTGATCATACAGGTGTCCACAAATATAACGTAGTTCATGAATAAGAATCCTAACATTATTACTCACTTGTCCAGAAAACCGCTAATGAAAACAGAATTTCTCTTTGAAGCTGTAAGCCTGATAGTTTTACTATATTTTTACAACTTGAGCCTATTTGAACAGAGGTGACACAACTCCCAACCGCATCCCACTGAGAAATATCTTCGACTTACACCACTAACCAACTTTAAAAAGAAATGAAATCGACAAAAACATTTCAGTAGTCGTGACAAAATTTCTTGAATCAATTTTTTTTTTCTTTTTATCCTCATGAGCTCAGGTATAAGGTATTTGAAAATGCGGCAGTTCATCGTTTGAAAACTTCAAGTCATTGATGTAAATACATGAATATTTTGTTTTTAAAAGCTGAAATTCGGTATCAATATCGTCAGCTATCATAAATCCACTGCTTGATAAAGGCCTTTCCCATCTCCTTCCATAACGAGCATGATTGTGCTAATCTCTGCCATGTCTTATCAGTGGATTTCACCATCTCATCTCACCATTAGGTGTTTTTCAATTTTGTTTACCGTACTTTGTTTCTTCTCGCTATGTCTTGAGCCAATTTTCAATTTTGTTGCTTAATCATTTGTATGATTTTCGTTACCCTGGTCCACTTTCAGATCCATATTGATCTTTTTCAATCACTAAGAGTTATTCCCAACATTGCTCTTCCCATTGCCCTCCATACAATTCAGAGTTAATTTTCAAGCGTTTTTGTAAGTTCTCTGGTTTTGCACCTGGACATCATAGCTGGTGTTATGCAATGATTGTATGCTTTATGTTTTGAGCATATCGGTGATTTCCCTATGTCTCTATTTATACCAAATATTTTCCAGACAATTGTAATGCACCATCTTATTGCATTTTCATGGTCTTTGGTATACTTTGTAAGTATTGTAGGTATTTTGGTGGTATTATTTAATAAAAAACAAACATTACAGAATGCTTTGTTTTTAAATTCAAATCTCATTTTTTTCTATACAATACATGATATTTGCTAGCTTTCATCTGTCACCAGTCCACGAATATCATCTATACCCACCCATGGTCATTACAATTCGGTTATAACTTGGTTGGGTTTCTTGGACCCACATTAGAATGGGGGATACCTGTGACATTCAAAAAAATAGAAAAATGAATTTCTCATTAATCTCAAAGCATGTGTAGTGATGGAACCATGTATGAATATAAAATTCATTTCTGGCAAGAACCATGAAAATTAGCATATTAATCTAAACAAATCTTTAGGATGCAAAGAGACCAACTCTTATAGATATAAAAACGTGATGATGTTACAAACCAAAAAGAATAAGATGTACGCCTATTAAATCCTTGCATCTCTATTTTTTTTTTTATCTCTCTTAAATCTAGAAATTTGTCTGTGGTAAATACCTGGAAGAAAATTGAGTTATGTAATGATACTTTGTAAGTATAGAATTTTTTTCAATGAAAACATAAAATTTCTCAACAGAGAACAATCTAAAGAAGCATCTTATTCTGGGTATATTGCTGAGTTGTAACTGACCTAAGTAAAAAAGAAACTAGATTATTTTACCAGAGGTGTGGCTGAGGTTTTATTAAAAACACTTCCCCAATGGAAGGGCGCTTAAAAGCTTTATAAATAGCAGTTCGTCTACAGCATTTCTGTGGACAAATCTCACTAAATGTTGGAGGGAACTGTCTGACCCAGAGTTTAGACATAATTTTTAGCCACTAAAACTTAATGGCGTCCTTTTATGATCAGACGCTCATGTATGGTATTTATTCCTATGTCTGGCCTGCTGCAGATATTGCAAGAAAAGCACTATTGCAATAATGTGTCCTGTACCTTACTTTACGACAATATTTCAATATATTGAAATAACAAAGCATTGGATATTCATTTCTCTTCCATTACATTGTCTTGTAAAAATCAAAAGAATCATTTTAAAAAATGAACTAGTACTATCACTCAATTGCTAAAACACTTTTGGACAAAAATTGTTGTTGTTTAATGTCAATAGAAATGCAGGAGGTGGACTAGAATTCATAAAGCTTTTGTGGACCTCAGCTTCCATTCATTGAGAAACATACTAATTCACACATTCTGGTATCTCTACTAAAAATTGTATAGCTCAGGTTTAAGCAACATACCTAAAGAACTAGAAGATATACATTGTATGATTTCAGCTTTTGATTACTATTTAGATCTTCAACCATAAATATAAGAGAGAAGACATTTAGGTTTTCATTATTGGTATAAATTTTTATGTCAGAAAAGTTTGTACCTGAGAATGAAGTCTCTATTTTTTCTCTTCTGTAATGATTTCATGAAGAGATTTTTTTATACTAAGATGGGATTGGGCTTCTTTGCAATAATGTTTACTGCTCTATAATCATCATCATCATCAGTCTCTTAACATCCGTTGTTGGACATAGACCTTCTCCATTTTGAGTGTCCAGAGCCAGCACCTCTGAATTTGTCTAGCTCATATCTCCATCTAATATTCTGCTGGCTTCAGTTGCGTATGTGATCTCTGAGGGTCCATGTCAAGAGTTGTGATGTTCATTGGTTGTCCGTCATTCTTGCAACATGACCGACTCATTGCCATTAGAGTTTTCTAATGGATTCTATGATATCCCTTAATGCTGTCTTCTCCCAGATGTTTTGTGCTGTCTTGTGGTCTCTCCATGTGATGTTGATCATAATTCTTTCATATGCACGTTGCATGGTTCTCAATTTGCAGGTCTGTCTCTTGGTTAGGTTCTATGTTTCAGCTCCATAAGTGACTATTGGGAGGATGCATTAGTTGTACACCCTTCTTTTTACGATTAATGGTATCTTCTTGTTTTTGAAGGTTGAGCTTGCTCTGCCAAAGGCTTGCCATCCTAGTGTGATTCTTCACTTGATTTCTTCTTCTTTTGAAGGTTTCATGGAGATTTGTTGTCCCAGGTAGATATACAGTTCTACTTTTTCCAGTTCTGTGTCCTTGATTCTAATCTTTGTATTTTTATTTCCTACATGGGTATTGCACATGACATTTGTCTTGCTGAATTTTCATGTGTAGGCCAACTTTCTTGCTCTCTTCATTTTGTTCATCTAGCATTATTTGGAAGTCGTGTAGGTTCTCAGCAAAAAAGACAATGTCATCTGCAAATCTGAGGTTGTTCAGATATTTGCCATCTATTTTGATTCCTTAATTCTCCCAGTCTAGTCTTCTGAAGATCATCTTGAGGCAGGCTGTGAAGAGTTTGGGTGAGCTGATATCATCTTGTCTTCCCCATTTTTGGAGCTAAAAGGGGTCCGAGTCTTTATGTAACCTGATGAAGGAGCTGCCGAGACCGTATATATGCTTTAGTACTTTGATATATACTGGATCTACACCTTTTACAGTGATGGCCTCTATGACCTTAAGGATTTCTACTGAGTCGAAGGCCTTTTTAAAGTGGATTAATGCTATTCTGCTTATATTCTGCTTCTTTTTCTTTCAGCTGATTTGTCAAATGCAGGTGGTCCATGGTTGAGTAGCCTCTTCTAAAGCCAGCTTGCTCTCGTGGTTGGTTTCAATCTAGTGTATTTGTGATACGGTTGGTGATGATTTTTGTGAAAACCCAAAAGATCTCAACAACTACAGACCTACTCAACTTACTGCTCAATAACAAGAGCCAATAGTTTTGATTTTGGTTAGATGAGTTGCAAATTTGATGAATATTCAAAAAATAACTGAAGAAATGTCCTCTTGGGTAAAAAAGTAATTATTTACATCATATGTTAATCTAGGTGTTTAATCAGTTAAACACTGCTAGAGGGTAAACAATCTTACTTGTAATTATCATCTCCTTCTGGTAAATAATTCGTACTCCTGTATTACTTCCTAAAGAATTTATGAGGCTTATGATCAGTGATAAAGATCTTTAGAATTGATTTGAAAGTACTCTATTTTGACATCAGAGTATGGTAATTAGTATTATCAACTTGGGATGTAGGACCTATCAGACCTGAAACTTTCACTTCATCAGCTGTACTTGAAATTCTACTCAATGAATACAATTTAGTTAGAACATTAAGAGAAGTGCCATGATGACTGCTTTTCAATTTCCAATTTAGGAAGATGTTGAGGCTCATCTTGCAATTTTTAAAAATTTCAGAATCAGAACGTGTAGAATTTCCAAGTCTAGAATAGTAGCCATTTATTTGTTGGTAATACAATAAGAAACTCTGTTATTTTCAGTAATTATGAAATCTACATACCCATAATGAATTTTTTTCTGTGAAGAAGTAATTAAAAGTCAACCCGATCTATTCACTTTCTCTCGTTTGCTTGGATTTTTGTTTTTGCATACACCCAGGGCCATTTTATTACATGGGTTCAATTTGCAGTTGCCTGGGAATCCCACAATTTTAGGTGGCCCAAAATTTGAAAAATAAAAATTAAGGTTCATATCATCAAATAACAGAAATAAAAAAACGTCTCTAGATCTATGTTTATATCCATATTTAAATCAGTTCTTGATTCTTAATTGAATCCTTGTATTAAATCACGGTCAGTGCAATGGTTATTGGGCCAAATCCAGTACATTACTTTGTCTGAGAGTCTCAAATATTCCCAAGACTGCCCTGCATACACCTTATAATCAAGTATGAAGAAATATAATATTCTAAGTTTGACAGTATATGATTATTTGCATATAAGTTATTTTCATCTGCAGTTAACTAATAACTTCAAGAACAAGACCAATAAAAGCCATAAAAAAGCAAATAAAATTGCTGTCCATGTTAAACAAGGCTACCTATTCTGTATGGTAGTTTCATATGCAGAAGAAACAATATATTATATTCCAACATATCTGATAATATAAAAAGATGAATTTACTTTATGCAAATATTTACTCAGATATCATATTTTCAAATCAGCCTGCAAAATTTTTAGGCAAGTCTAAAACATTGTTTTCTATTGAAACTGGTATAAAATGATAGGTTATGCTTTATGTATGTGGACATGAGCAAAAGTTGATTTTGTTCAACAAATATCAAAGTTTTCTTTCTGAAATCAATTACAAGACACAACTGCCAATAACTTGAAATAGGCAAGGGAAAAATTACAAACAAATGTCTCAACTCTTTAACTTCCTGTAAAAAATTTCTGGAACTGCTGCTCGAGTTTCTCTGTCAGCTATTGAGATAGATGACAAAAAGTGGAGGTGTAAATCTGTATGCAAGTATTATTTTTAAGTAGAAAAGGATTAAACTATAAATGATATTCCATCTATAATTTTTCCATTTGATAAATATCTATGAACACATTACAGTAATGTGTACTATGGAGAACTAAGAGTTAACATATTGAATCGTCATATATCATTCTTCTCCACTTTATCCTCATAGAGGGTGTTATAGGATTAAGTACACAGGTATTTATTAATAAGAACCACTTTTGGTTTGCTTGGCCTGTTCAAGTTATGTTCTGCATATGGCACCTAGTATTTCACAATGGTCACCCATCTAATTGATCAGGCTTGATATTGCTGAACTTTGAAACCAGTGCATTCAATATGATTTGGTTGCTATCCATTAACCTTGGGGAGAGGTTTCTCAATCCGAGTGCTTGTGCTGGGTACTTAGTAGAGAAGTATTGATTACCATTTTTAAAGTCTTTACTAAGACTTGGTGGTGGATTGAACCTCGGTCTATCGAACAAGAGGCCAGCACTCTACCTCTGGCCCACAGTGATCAGTAACAATGATATTGAACACATTAATATTTGAGTAACCATTCCTCTGAAAGGAGATTAGGAGAATCAAAGGAAATATTGGGAGAAATGTAGATGTTTTGAGTCCGGTTCAAAATTTGATGATTTGACCTGTGCCAGAATTCTGACAGTGAATAACTGGAGGTGTGTCAGAATTTGTAGCTGTACAGTAATCTTTCTTGGCAGTTAAATGTTTAGGTTACCTTATGACTGGCAGGCAAGTAATCTCTATAGCAAGAAATGTTTTATCTTGTTGGAGTTGAATTTGGTATCAAGAACTACCAGTGATGGATAAAATACCACACCCCACTTCTTGAGTCAACAGATAGATGATGACAAGATAGATACATACCTATGAATGGACTTAAATATATAGGTAGGCATGATTGATTTGGGGAAGGTAGATACTAAAGCAAGATTTCTCTCTGGTGTTGGGTAAGTGGCAATTAAGAATGACAACCAGAAGGGTAGCTGAAGGGGGGGGTATTTGGAAATGCCCCTTGCCCCTAATAGAGGGTTACCCAAAACTTTATGAATAGAGGTTCACCTTACTGCATTTCTATTGACATTATACAATAATAAGGATATATTTGTACATATATGAATTAAATAAATAATAATTCAGTCTTTCAGGTAGTTTTTGACCAATTAAGAGATAGTGCATGTGTAGTTGATGCAAGTTTTCCTATTTCATCAAATCTCACTAGATATTGAAGGGGGGGTCCTCAAAGAGCAAAGCCTCCGGGCCCCCAAATGTATAGCTGCTTCAATGATGACGGGCCAAAGTAAATACAAAAATTTCATATAGATAATGGAGTGAGCTCATCACATTTTCTTTCTTTTAATGGACAGAAATGTATTAAGATAGAAACTGGGGTGTATGACTCGTAGTTTTCTTGTATAAAATTATTCAAAATCTCACTGTTGTTGTTTGTTGTTTCAGCTAAGCAATTATAAAAAGATAGGATTGGCATTAATCAGAGCCGAATAATTAGGAACCCATTATCATCAATTTTTGACCACTATTTACCTTCATCTTAATTTTTAGTTGTTTTTCTTTCATCACTACTCAACTCGTCAGTCTAGGGCGGTGAGTAAACAGCACGGACCAGAAATAGAGGATGCATTCCAGATAAGCCACAGGGAAGCCAGATCAAATGAGCCGGCTGCTTTGTCATCTAAGTTAGAAGAACTTTGATGGCCTGCAGAAATCCAAATCCAACTCCCTATCCCAATATCTATAGCACCATGTTTGTGTTGCTTTCTATGCTGGTAATATCAGTGAAGCAATTAAACAACCATTGCAATCAAAGATGGTGAACAGTTCTACTCATTTTTATGTATGTGTGTGTGTGTGTGTTTATGCGTTTGTTTATGAGTTAGTGTGTTCCAGCACTCCTGGCCATACCATTTTGTCATCAGTATTCCACTAGAGCCCTTCCACAATTTTTCTTTTCATCTTTTGAAGCCTTATTCAAACAGGTTAATTAACATAACATCAATATTCTGGAGAATCTAGATGTGTTTTTATGCTATTTTAGATGTTTCCCATAGGAAAACACCAGTGATGTCATAAACAGAATTTAGCCTGACCACATTTATTTCTTTAATACAATTTTTTTACGTGATTTTGAGATCAATTGGCTGCAAGTCATGAGCCTTGAGGAGAGGTTCTTTAATCCTAATCCTTGTGTTGAGTACTTAATGGAGATGCGTTGATTAAGATTCTAAAAACCTTTGGTATAGCTTAGCAGTGGACTGAACTGTGGCCTACCAAATTAGAGGCCAGCACTCTACCACTGGGCCTTGTCAATCAGTATAACAAATATATATCTTATAATTTTAAAATAATTTTATCATTGTTCTTCAGAAATGAGCCTGCAGAAATTTGTATAAGCATTAACGAACAGGTTTTAGTCAGCTTGATCAGTGTCAATACTCTGAACGTACATTCAAACATACATACACTCGCATTCGACAAGAAACACACAAACAGGCACTCACTTACGTGCACATACATGAAATGAATTCAAAGAAGAGTAAGAAGGAACCTTCAATCACTTGCCATTCTCCTCTTCTGAAGTGCTATAAGATTATTCATTGTAGCACACCTCTACATCTTGTGTACATTATCTGTAAACAGATTAGGTTTTATAAAAAAAAACAACAACCGAAAAACATTTCCTTGTTCCATTCCTCATAGTTATGTGACAACCGCATAAAAATGTCACTTGAATTGTGTAGTTCAGATAACGCTCCAACAAACTAATGATTTGACCAACTACAATAGTGTTTTTAGGTCAGCGAGTAAAAAACCCATCTGACTGTTAAGTGAATTACAGGTAAAAGAAGAAATAGACCAGAAGGATGCACTCTAGTTCAGTGAACTATTTTCTTCTTGTGTAAAAAAATACAATTTTATTGGCAAGTGTTTAGAAGACAAAACTACAGGCTGAACAGTTTGAAGTTCGATATCAAATGATAACTGAAGGAATCTATTTGTGCAAGGAAATGTTTGAACAGAGGAAAGGTTTTTTCATAAAATATGTTTGGTTAGTTTCTCAATAGAAACTGTCATTTAACCTATGTCTTTTGGCTGTTAAGGGTGATCATTTAAGAAAGACTAGAAAAGGGGAAATCAATGAATGAGTTACCTCTCTTGCCTTTTGTTTGACTCCTAAAAGTCTAAATTTTCAGAAAAATGCGTGGTGTAGCCATACCCAAACAAAGGGGCTGATTTAGTATAAATTTACGTAGCAAATAGAAAGCAATAAAACAAAAATCCTGTTTTTTCTAGATTTAATAAGGAGTAAATTTTTCTATTTTCAGCCCCCTAGCTCTATTAGCGTGGGCTGTACATACATTGCCAGCGAGAATCACTTAAAAACTGAAAGAAATCTATGCTGACAATTTTTGTTGATGGTTTTCAATAGAAAGTTTTAACATGTTCTGGCTATCCCCTCCAATAACAAGAATTCAATGTCTTTCTAAAATGTTGCAGAGAATTCAGTGAAAGATTTTAACACCTCAACCAAAACTTTCATAGGCTGCACTGGAGGAGCTAGGGGGATGGAAATCTAAAGATTTACTCCTTATCATGTCAAGAGAAATTGTTTTTGAAAATTCCCCCCCCTCAACCATATGAGTTTTGTTAGGGATTCAATCTATAATGTATGTTTATGCTAATTTGATCCCTTAGTTTGTGTCCAGCAGCGTTCACACTTGTTTTTTTGAAAATTTGGATATTTTAGTGAACACTGCCCAATAAAATGCTAGAGAAGTAACTTATCCATCGATCACCATTGTTCTAATTTTTTGGATTGATCATCCCCAACACGACATGCTGTCAAAAGATGCTTATGATACTCATCACTACATATTCATCCTGAAAATGAAGAAACCAAGGCCAGATCAAGCTAAAGCGGGTCTTGTAGAGTATGTTATAGTGGGCTTGTTAATTAAGAAAATATACATAAATATTAAAACAGTCATTTTTTATTTGCATTGTAATCAAATCTTTCATTTGCTAATGAATATGTCTGACATTTCTGGTGAAGAATTACTTTGTTTCCGTTTTAATCTTTGATCTCCTGTTTCAAATACCTTTGTATTCAAGTGTAGTACATGAATCATGTAGTTATCACACTCCCAATAATTACAGTGTTAAGATGATAAGTACAACTAATGATTAGAATTGCTAACCTTAAACATCAAGTTGTTCATAAAAATCTATGTATAGTACATTAGTAATGGAGCAAGTAAAGATTCACAGAGTCAGAACTGACAGTTTCCAAGCATGGGCCCCCTGAAATAGTGGGGCCTATAGCTTTATTATATAATTAACCTGAACTTGGCAGATGTTTGGTTTTTTTTTTCAAGTAAAAAAAACTCTTCTTATCAAGTCAGGTTGGTAATGTTAGAATCTCCAAGTATGACAAGTAAGAAAGCAACACTATAAGAATTTGTATCAGCATTGGTCAATTGCTATTTGACTTGAATGCCTAGAAATTCACCATTAAGATTAAAGTTAGCATTCTTCACCTAGTTATCATTTGTTGGTGTTCTTTCAGAGAAAATATTTTTATAAAAGGAACATCATCATATACTCTGAATTTTTACATTACTGATAGACAAACTTGATATTGTATTAATAATTCTTCATTTTATTATTGATATAAGAAACTATGGAATAATGCCAATGTTTTTTCTATATTTTTATCATGGCCATAATTATGGAGATAGATTCTTCACAGTTGTGTTTTTGGAAACTATTCTTTGATTTTTTTGTCATTTCGTCCCATGGGAAATCATTGCTTGGATATTAAGATCAAAAAGAAAATCCAATGGATAAAAATACGTTGGTCTGTGGCAAATAGTGGGAAATAAAAGTAGGTTGGATAAAATACTGAACATAGCTTTGGAAATTATTTAGTGAGTGAGAAAAATGGACTGAAACAAATAGGAAAAATTTAAGTCGTAAACTATATGTATTTATAATTCACTGTAGAACCCTTTTAATACAGCTTGATATAATGCGGGATCGCTTATAACATGGTTTGAGCATGAACCCTAATTTCTAAACTGTTGAATGTTGCTCTAAAAAACAAAAAGAGAAAGACCCCTACTGAATCATCATCATCATTAGCAGTCCTTGAGCGTCTGTTGTTGGACATACACCTTCCCCAAGATTTATCGAACCTCTCTATCATGGATATCGCGGAGCCAGTATTTTCTAAATTTATTATCTTACTTTCTGTTGGCTCTAATATCACACATGATCTCTGGGGATCCATATCATAAGTTATGATGTCCAGTGGTTTTCTACCATTCTTACAACATGAACAGCTATTAGAGTTTCTTAATGACATCTATGATATCTCGGTCTCCTGTTTTTTCTCTAATATAATGTTGTTTTATGATCTCCCCATGTGAGGTTGAGCATGATTCTCTCTTGTGCATGTTGCATGATTCTTAGTTTGAGGGGCAATATTTTAGTTAGGTTCCATCTTTCAGTTCCATAGGGATGATGCATTGCTTGTGTACACTTCTTTTTAGGACTACTTAGATTTTCCTGTTCTTGAAAGTCGAGCTGAATCAGGTTACACCAACTAAAAAGGAAATGAATTTCATAAAAACATTTGAGTAGTTGAAAGGGGAAGAGTGATGAGTTAATCATCTGTTGCTAAAAAATTTAGCCATGTTTTGTCAAACTCCAAGTGTAGACAGTTGTTACATATGTATCTGAGCTTTGTCAAAATCAAATCTCCTGGTGAGGGGACATGACCACAAAATTTTTTATATTCATTCCTGTCTTCCTGTTGAACTAGCCACACTTTGCCCACAGTTTTCTCTTTATTTCTGCATGAATTACAACAGTCATTCATGAAGAAGTAGGAGTGGGAGTGGGGTCAGGACTTTGGTTTGTAAAAATGGAAAATTTGTTACAGAACAGAGTCACTGCTTGGTAGAAAATTATGGACTCCAGCATTATAATGGGTCTACAGTGTACTTATACGAGTTACTCAACTTGATACTACTGAACTTTTTTTTTTCTCATTCTTTATCAGATCCTGATTTTTGCATACTCTGATATTGTATAATCTTTTTATGTCTCCGAACTATGAGCAAGTATTGCGAGCAATGTTTATACTTATAATACACAAGAATCCATTCAAGCTCAAATGAATTTCGTATATGCCATCATATCTGAAGTAGTAAAGAAAGAAATTAAGTGGTTTCTTCTATTTTTTTGATCCATTCTGAGTGAACATAACAGTGAAAGAGAACGGTATTCTAGATAACAAGTTTCAAAGGTTGCATTCAGTTGAGTACAATTTT
The DNA here is from genome assembly GCA_963457665.1 of Thysanoteuthis rhombus. Taxonomy (NCBI): domain Eukaryota; kingdom Metazoa; phylum Mollusca; class Cephalopoda; order Oegopsida; family Thysanoteuthidae; genus Thysanoteuthis; species Thysanoteuthis major. The sequence continues at coordinate 11,961,774 of OY735210.1, forward strand.
GCAGTGGTTTGAATTGAAGCCATATCATAAGTGACTAACTTCATCTCACCAGGATGATTTACATCTTATACATAATGGAGGAATATATATATATATATATATATATATATATATATATATATATATGTTGCAAAAATTTGTATATCAGAAACTACTTGGCTGATCTAAACCAGAATTGGCAAGGATACCAGGTATCATGTTGAGATCTTGAATAGAGATGTTGAGGCAAATCTATGTTCAGCTTCCTTTTCTGAATTGTAACTATTTGTCCCTTGAATTCATAACTCAGAAACTACACAGTTCCCATGCCAAGTTTGATTTAGATCATCTAAGTATTTTTTTTGAATCTCAAATCTAAATTTTGGGGTGGATCCATGATAATTTACCTCTCAGACATTGTAGCTACATGTCCCAAATCTATATAATACTAAAAGTCTGATTCTGTTAATCTGTATGTGATCTCCAAGTAGCTGAAGCATTGCATTGCAGTCAAAAGTATTGAATTGAATTACCATTACCCCTGCCAAAGAATATAGCAATTTTGATTTTTTTAGGCCAAAAGCTTCATTTGGGTGATTTACAGGGAATGAGATTCCTGCCTGTAGGGCAAGTTTTTTCAGCTAATTCTTGGTAAAAACTCAGCAGAATAAAGATATGCCTTTTCTGATTCATTCAATGTATTTTTCATCAGAAGATATATGTTTCAAATGCTTTGTATATGTTCAGCTCTATATGGGTGAAACATGAGTACATGCATTTAATGGTACAAAACAGGCAATGGGGTGATTTAAAATCAAATATTTTCTCTCCTAATGACTATATCATAGAAAATCCCAATTTTTCAAGTGTTCAATCTTCTTTTCTTCAAGATGGAGCTATTACAACATTTTTCTTCTTGAGTTTCAAGTATTCAAACATGATATCATATTCTTAAAAAATCGATACATAACCTAACAGAAATAATTATAAATGCATTTTGAAACTTTGAAATTCTATTTGAAATGATCTTCTGTTTCCACACAATGAATGAGTCATTTGGTAGCAGAAATAAAATGAACAACAGAAATAAATGGGGCTGCTGTAAAAATTTAAACTGTGACCGTTAGGTTGTCGTTTTAATGAAGCGTTGCTCTTTAGTTTGAATACTTTATTATCAACAAAAAAATATACATGAACTTTATCAGGCTAGTTATGTCTGTGCATGTTTTGGTCATTAATTGTTTGTGCTTGTTATCATCAATTTTTAACTAGATTTCTTTCCTCTTAATTTCGGTTGCTTTTTATCACAACTTCCAGATCATCATTCAGCAATCATTAGTAAGTAGCATGGATTATAAATGGGGAATGAGCTCCTGCTGAGACTCAAACTTGAATCCCTTTGTCCGCCTTTCAGGGGAAGTTGCAAAACTATTCAAGCAAATAAGACCAACTAGTCATTCAAATGTATCCATGTAGCTGTTAATCCTTATTCTCTTACTGCAATTGACCTTGGAGATCTCCTGAGGTAATTTCTAGCCATTTCTCAAAGTCTTTAACCTTAATTTTGCACCAAGGATGCTGAAATTTGAGGTATAAGTACATCTCCTTATGGCAAAAGGTGTTACAGGCTATGTAAATTTAACCATAGAGGTCATTCAAGGTTATTAGAGGTCAATTGTTATCATTTTTAACCAATTTTCAAAGATTTTACACTTTTGAAAATTGACCTTGCAGGCCATTTCAGGCCACCAGAACTTGGAGGTCAATCAAGGTCACCAGATATCATTTCTAGCCAACTGAGGCAATTTGTAGCATAATATTGATTTTGCTATGAAATACAAAAATGTTTTTGGTATCACAAATGATTGTGTATATAAAGGCAAATCCAATTAGATAGGTGGTGCTAACCTGTAGGGTCATTGAAGGTATCCAGCAATCAATTTTTGATTAAAACGATTTTTTCTATCATTATGCAGCTAAACAATACATTCTTAGAGATAAATTAGAAGGTGGGGTTAACCAGGACAGAAAAAAGATGATAGGATAGGTGGTACTGACCTTAAAGGTCTTTGCAGGCCAACACAAATCAATTTTGGATCTAAATACCTTTTTGTCGGCTGAAAGCTTTTTTTCATAAAAAGCTGTACAAATCTGAAAAACTTTATCAGACAAAAATCGTAAAATAACAACAAGGACGTATCTAAAAATTGCTGGCCTTAACCTGACTTCTCTATGCTCTTCTCATGACAAGCTCTATATTGGTTGTTCCTGGATCTAATCAAAAAACCACCTTCTCATATTGGCACCTGATGATAGAGTAAGAGGTTAACCAATTGGTGTCCATCGATCACTGTATGAAAAGACCAGATACAAAACAAAGGGATGAGATAAAAAGGTATGCGGGTAAGACAATGTAGAAAATTGTGCAATCGTAGTTGACATGGGAGGAGCTGGAAAAAGTCTTTGTCAAGCAGGGGACTTGATGATGGCTGATGATGATATATGGAGACAGTTCAAGCAGTGGAAGTTGCTACTTGTCCTTACTGATCAGCTGAAAGCCCCAAGGTTGTTTTCACTATTTTTCTCAAAAGAATAGAAGTTCCAACAGTCAAGCACCAGCAAAGACAAATGAATTTATCCAATGGTTGATTGAAGTGGAGAGAAAAGAGTCTGTAGGTGTGGAGAGAATTGTTGCTAAGTGTAAAAGCTAGAAATGAAACAGGGTGAAGTGAATGAATAAATAAAATAGAAGGCAATATAAAAACTGTAACAGAAATAAAGTGATCACAGGATTAAAGAGTGCATGTATAATCAAATGATGACCTGAATAAGAAATATGTGAGTTTATCTGTTAGGTCATGTGTGTATATGTTTTTGTTTAAATGTAGGTATAGATTTTAAAAGTTCATATATACAGGATGCATGAAGAGTATTATGCTTTTTTTGTCTATTTTGTTTTTTTAAAATAAAACTTGGGAATACACGGGTAGGCTGAGTGTGTGACACCTAGGATAATGGATTTGGTGAGCCAGGTTCAAACTCTGGCTGAGACAGTTTGTGTTCACTTGGCTATTGGTAAAAAAGCACTAGGTGGATTATGTGATGCCACTTCTGGTGTTATTGTCTCTGAGTCTATTCCGCATATAGCAAACAGACAGAGTAAGTATCAAACTGATATGTAGAGCCCAAGCAGGGACAGCTGAAGCATTAGCTAGCATAAGGGCACAACTTACTTAAGAACAGATACTTTGTGGGAAAGTTCCAGAGAGAAGCAAAGTTTTGCATGTTTCTTCAAGTGATTTATTTTTGAGAAGAAAGAATGAACCAATGTTCACTTTTACTCTTAATTTATTTATGTAATGATGAACAAATGTATATACAGGGCCTCTGAGAAGTGGGTGTAGCCAGTGCTATGCAATGGGGCCCATGGGACCAAAGAGTGCCTGTGAGAGTTAGGAGGGGCCTAAGAGTTAAACCTGAGTTGATATGATATGTCCATCAATAAAATAGGTTGACTATTGTTTACTGGAGAGTGGTTATAGTATGGCAAGCTAAAATGTTTATAGCAGATAAAAATGGGATGGCTAAAGGACGAGTGTGTGTGTGTAGGTGGTGTGTGAAAACAGCTTTGCACCGCCTTAAGAAATCATTCCTGGATGCCATATATATATATATATCATATATTCATGTACACACAAAAACATTTACATGAATATGCACACAAATGCTATTATTATAAAAGTGATGTATTTATTTTTATATTAAAAGTTATATATATATATGTATATATATATATATATATATATGCCTTTTTGTATGTATCCTATTTTATTACATATATACATGCATGTGTGTGTGGTTAGCTTAATCAACAGATCAATAGCTAAATAATGAAAAAAGTGTTTTCTCTATACAACAAATATTAATTTTTTCAACATAATAGCTACGCACTTAATTTAGTGCTAAATATTAATCACATAGATTTAATATCATGTAGTAAAGATGTCAGCTCCAAATTCAGCTAATAGCTTTGTATCAGGCCACAGATTTACTGATCAACCCTTATATATGGGCACTCACTCAAAATAAAATCTTTAGACTTTCTGTATATAATCCTAAGTAAATATAAGTATGGAATCCAAAAGGTCTTTTTTAATTTTTACACTTTCTAATACACTTTCAGGTACATATCTAGGGCTTACATTAAAAACCTACCGAATCAACTAAAATGAGTCAGTATAATTTTAATTTTAGGTAGGTAAATTTGAGATTGAAATTATGACATCAAATTTTGAACACTGTGTATAATTTCTTTGAAATAGGGAGATGAATTCACACCTGATGATAATTAGTTAAGTGGATTTGCAAATTTGTACACCTTGACATACACCAAAATCATTAGTTTGATGATGAACTGATCCAATTCTAAAGGGTAAATAATTAATATTAATTTTTCTTGGATAATTTTAAATTGCTTTTAATATAGCTGGACAATGAACAAATATAAAAGAGGAAGGCAGGGCGCGGGTGGCATTGCTGGAGCTCATCAGAGCACTGCACCAGCACCTCTGTGAGAAAAAAAAAGGTTGAGATAAATGAACAAGACAGAATTTCCAATTTTCCTTAATGGTTGCTGTTCTCCACTGTAAAGATTTGTCACTTCCAAAATATAATTCCTTGTCCTTTTCATGTTAAACATATATATATTTATATATATATATATATATATATATATATATATATATATATATATATTATATATATATATATATATATATAAAGAGAGAGTGAAGATATAGATAATGGCAAGCATTTTATCAGCTTGGGCACCTAAAAATTTAGCTCTGCACCCCTAGAGTGATATTTTTCTTTCAACTTGCAATAAATGTTTTCATTGTGCTAATTGAAATTCTCTTTTACTGTGCTTTTGTAGGTTTAAATGGAGACTGAAGGTGCTTTACTTACCTGGAAGTTAAAAGACAAATGTACTTTCTCAAAATAAATCCTGCAATCATTACTTACGCTTGATTTTTTTTACTTTTGTTTAACATAGATTACAATACTTTTACTCTTTAGATACCAAGATCCAATGCCAATTCAAACTAATAGAAATTGTCCTGCTCGTGGCTATTTTAGCCATATCCCTCTCATCAACTGAAGCCATTTGAGGAAACCTCCCAATGCTGGACTTGGTCAAGATATTCAGATAAGACTAGTGTGGAATAAGCTGACCACTCAGCCCCTGGGTTCATAGATTATACCTGTGCGTCAACAAAATCAATTGAGCCAGAGAAAATTGGCCACTTTCACACAACAGTTTCTTGGCTTCTACCCACTTGAGAATAGAGAAAGTTAATTTCCTTGCAAAAATAATATGAACTTTCTTTCTTGTATCCTTATATGGACTGGTATTACATTTGGTTTTTGAAAGTTTTCTTGTGTTCAAGAAAAGTAGTGTGTGAGAAAAACTTGTCAAAAATCATCATCATCAGTCTTTTACATCCATTGTTGGACATAGACCTTCCACAGGATTTGCCACTTGTCTCTGGCATTATAGAGTCAACACTTTCTGAATTTGTTTAGTTCATCTCTTCATCTTGTATTCTGCCGGCCTTGGTTGCGCTAGTGATCTTTGGGGATCCATGATGTGAGTTGTAAAGTCCACCAATTGTCTGCCATTCTTACAACATGACCAACTCACTGCCTTGAGAGTTTTCTTATGGATTTCATGATGTCCTTGACTCCTGTCATCTCCCGGATATATTGTGCTGTCTTGTAATCTCTCCATGTGAGGTTGATCATAATTTTTTTATGTGCACGTTGCATGTTTTTCAGTTTGCAGATCAGTCTCTTGGTTAGGTCCCATGTTTCAGCTCCATACGTGACTATCAGAAGGATGTCAAAAATATGGTGCTCTAATGTTGCAAACAATCCATTTCTTTTGTTATAGAGAAAATTTTTTGTTAGAGTTGCAAAAGAGTTAAAGATGGTGAAATGTATCAGCTCTTCAGAGTAGAAATATAATATCACTGCCAGTGGACACTTGATTTAAATCACTCATAAGTAAACTGAGTTACTAATAGCAAATTTTTTTTTCTCTGTACCTAAGGGAAATCCTGATAAGTGGGGTCTTAACAGAGTCTGATTAGTCGAGAGCTGGGCCTATAGCATATGTTACAAAGGGACTTGAGTTTTTAAAAAATACACATAGACATTAGAACATGTAATTTTTGAGTTGTAGTAGTGTGATTTTTTGGATTTCCATACAACCAGATGATATGATGAATATGTCTGACATTTTAGTGATGGTATTCCTTTGTCTTCATTTTGATCTTTATGCCACGGCTATGACTTCAAGTACCTTTATCACATTTATACACCATATAGGTATCACACTACCATCAATTACTGTGCTCAAATAATAACCAAAATCACAGGTAATTATCTGCTAAAATCACTAAATTTGAACAGCAAATAGTCATTCATAAAAGTTGAAGGCAGTATAGTACTATACTAGAAGAGCAAAAGCACAATCGGTGAATCAGAATTAATAGCTTGCAAGCGTTTCACGACGGGTGCTTGAAAATATAGGGCCTGTAGCATCTGCAACATTTTCTACCAAGTTAATCTGGCTCCGGTACTTGAAATGTAATATATCATTAAAAAAATAAAACTTATATAAAGGAGGAAATGAGAAAATAAAACCAATATTAAATTTTGAAGGCTGAATCGAAAGAATCAGAAAAGTAATATAAATATCTTCTAGAAAGTAAATCAGAAATAAATAGATTCTCACAGGAGAAAAAAAAAAAGAAAAAACCCTCCAAAAAAAAACTACTCTGAGAAATGAAACCACTTAAGTTGAATATGAATCCACAGCATCTTGGGAAAGGATAGATGAAAGTATGAAAGCAGAGAAAAAAAAGCTCATAGAAAATGGAACAATTGCCCTTGAACCAAAAGAAACGAGGGAAATATACAGGAGAGAAAATCTATGATTTTTATCGTGCAAAAGAAAATTGAAAGTATGCAATAGTAAGTATAAGTATTAGTATTCCTGAGATTCCATTAGCTAACACTGTTGTGGTAGAAAATCTGGAAAAAAAAGCTCTAATGCTGGTTATCGGAGATTATCATCAAACGCTGAGGACTTGATTTGCAATCAGACTTACTATACGTTATTTACTTTATAGAAAAAGGACTGGAAAGAAAGAAGAACTGGCTTCCAATTTTTATCATATAGTATCCTATCATCAATATGTTATTATTATGGTCATATCATAGATATGTATGTGTGTGAGTGCATTTTGAATAATTATCTTCTATCAAGATTTTAAAACTGGAATTTCATGACATCTGTCTGCAGAGACTATATGAGGTGTTTATCAAAATTTTAGGGAATTTGGAGAGCAAGTGCAACCTGAATTTTGTATGGATTTTTGTTGTTATCCTTCATGAGATCACTGTGTGCATGCTCACAAGGACTACTTTTAGGAAGATGGTAGAAAATAGGTGTTAGAGTATGTAATTTTTTTTCACGGTCAAATTCCTTGATTTTCTGGTAGCACCACATGTGTTCATTTGAAGTCAAAAAATGAAAAAAAAATTCCCAACTCAGTTTGAATGGAGTTATTTTTGAGCAAACCAATGAAGATGTTTTAAAATATACAAGAAAGGATCTGAAATACAGTGTCATGATCATCCGCGTTTGAGCATTTATCATTGGACATACACCTCCCCCAGCATTTGACAGACCTCTCTAACATGGGTGCTGTGTGGAATTTAAACACACACAAGGAAACGCAGCTCTCATAAACTAGAATAAGCAAATTGATGAAATAAACTTCAAATCTTAAAGCTGGAAAGATTCATATTGAAGATGACAAGTCAGAGATGCATTCTGATTAGATTTTGATAAGGATCAACATTGAAAGAAGTCCTTTCTAATCTTCTGATGTTAGAAAAGTTGATACTAACAAGATTCAAATTCCATTGTACTTCTAGGCTCTCCCAAGTAAAGCCAGCAAAAAATAACAAAATGAAGAGATGCAAGGTCCAGGGCAGAAACCCTGAATGCATTGGAAAAAATGATACACTTCGAATGTCAGGAGCCGGACAAGCGGATGTGGATCTATGTTGGGAGTATCAAATTGAGGAAGTTGAATGTCTGGAGGTAGACTGACACTAAATTGATAAACAGAGGAAAAAGCCAACTAGTATTGCTGTTGGACTATGTGATCAGGATAACCAAAGATATTTATCACACAGTGGAAATCCGTGATGCTTAAAAAAAAAGATGTTCTTCTTTTCTTATGAGTTTAACTTTTACCTAAATTGATGAACTTGAATGTCATCTTAAATGTAACCCAGAGGTAAGTGGACAAATCAACTGAAAACCTTTCTCCTAAATAGCTGAACTTGAATGTCATCTTAAATGTAATCCAGTAATAATTGTATGAATCAAATATGAGTCCAATACAACTAAGGATGATGCCAACAGATGGACATACTATGTATTGGTGACTAATTCCTGAATCAAGGAGAAATTAGTTTTTAGTAAAAAAACATGATAGACAATCAGTTTGATGTTCCACAATATTTTAATTACGCTAACCTGAAAGTTGAAGGACTGAGTGGACAATCTGCAGGAAAATGTTTAATTTTTTGGTGGAATATAGAAAAAATTTTTGTCGCATAATCATAAAGACATGCTCACCTCTGAAGAAAAAAGAGGGGAAGAGCTATTATGTATGTATTTCCATTTTTAGTATTGAGTTATTGCCTTGAAGCTGGAGAACTTATGGGCTTGCAGCATGGGTGCCTATTGTTTATGTTTTAAGTGAATGATGGCCATAGTTTTTGATAGGCTGAAAGAACATGCAGGTCCTAGGCAATGTAATGAAAAGAATAAAGAGTTTGTAAGTAATCTTCTGTTGTTTCAAATCCTATTGAGCCTGTCATTTATTAATTAACACTTTTGGTTAGGTTCTGTGTTTCAGCTCAATACATGACTATTTTGAATGTGGGGATAAAATATACCAGATTGTCTGGATAGTAAAGCACACTTTTTTCCCTGAATGATATTTGATAATAGGTTCAAATTATGATAACTTGCTGCGAAAGAAAGAAAAATGACACTGTAGATTTAGTGATTTAGACTTACCAGTATGGCAAGTTATTCAATCCTCAAATATTTTCTAAAAAAGTATCTAGCTAATTATGGGGTGTGTCTTATCACTTGCAGCATCAGATAAGAAATACAGTAATTACAAGCTTGGCAGTGCTAAGGTCAAACTCTATTGCTTTGTTAAAATCTAAAAGGCGAACAAAACAGAATTCATTTCTCCATACAATATTATTCCAAAACTATGTGTCTCCTTTCAACTTCTTGATTAGTAGTTTCTGTAAATGAGATTTGCTAACTTTAGCAGAACGAGTCTACCTGCATTGGGCTTCAAAGGTGGGAGTGAATTCATCATCAGTTTTGCGTATGACTCTGTGTCACTTATATTCTCGCATGATGTCACTCCTTTTTCTTTTGGCTATCGTCATCCATCATTGTTACGTATGAATATGAAGTCAAAACTCAGTATTAAAAGAAAAAGGAAAAATTAATAAAATGTATACTTGTTATTTCATAAAATAATATTTTCCATCGCAGAAATTCAATCTCTACAAAAAAAAAATACCAAGAACTCGGAAACACAAGTTGATTCAACATGACATCATAGAATCAGTCATCTCTCTCTCTCTCTCTCTCTTTCTCTTATTCATGTCTTAAATTGAGACATCTCAAATTCTAGGTCTGACTAATTGTGATAATAAAGTTAACTCTAGGAGTTTGACAAGAACTTAAGTGATGAAAATCAAGCTGCATTTTTATTTAAATTTTCATCTTACATTACTTGAATGCTTCTAAAATATTCACATTTTCTGGGAAGTTCATAATTTTATCTTCTTCTGTTGTAATTCTTTCAAATAATTCATGTCTCTGATGCGCATGAGTTGAAATTTTCCCACTTATTTCAAGTCAAAACTGGAATTGCTTGTGATGAAGTCTTGTCACAGCTTTTCTTCCTCTACCTCCCCCATGATTTTGTTAGATACATGAATCAACCTGGATTCTGCAACATAGCTACAAAACCTATTCAACAACTGCCTTCAAAATATCTAGAATATCTTGCCTGACTAAAAAAACAAATCAGTCTCTTCAGGAGGAAGTGTACTTTGTAGACAATCATGTTCTCTTTGCCCAAAAAACATTTCTTTCATAAGAAATCTGGCATCAGGCCATGGAATTTCAGGAAGAAGCATTGAAGATTGAGCAATTGATAACTGAAACGATGAACTAGAATATTAGCTATAGCAAGAGAGAGAGAGAGAGTTGAGAGTTTTTAAATGTGTTATTGGAAGACATTGACTGCATAATATGATTATATACACAACCTAAATTCTTCAAATCAGATTTCTTCAATAGAAGTAAAATTCAAAAAAGAACAACAAATGCTCAAAGTGCATTTGCATTTCTTCAAACTTCAATTAATTCCTGAGTTAGTGTATGCTGATTAAATCCAAGGGATTGAACATCTTGTATTCAGAATGATATATTTGTGCGTTCTTTGAGCAGAAAATCATGATTTGATTCTCTGCTTCCTCCTCTTTTTTGTATTGCAACAAGAAATGCGAATCTAAGTGTGCAAAAAATACAAAAATTGATTATTGTCTTTTCAGTAATCTTTAGCTTTTGATCCTTTCATGGTAGTTGGGCTTCCTTGTACATTTGCATATATACAATGGAAAAGTTTACAGTTGAGTGCACAGGACTGAAAGCAAAACAATCTCAAGCTCTAAATTGTTATTGATTAGAAGTGGTAGGATCAGGGGGTTAGTGCTATGGGAATGGCGTTCCCTTACTTATTTTTTTTGTATGGGGGAGGGGTCCCTCACTATATACTACTAAATTCTGTTTAACTCTCTGTACCCTCAAATTAGCTGAAATGATGCATTATAGTAATATGTATCGAATCAAGATATACCTAAAATGTGCGTTCCCTTACCCAAATCCACCCAGCTGTAGAGGCTTGCTTTGCTGATTGGATGATTCTGCTTACTAGATCAGGCAACCCTGCATTTACTCACAGGGTAGGATGATGATGTAGATGATACAGGAGTTGAAACAAGGATTTTGGAGGGTCATACTGAAATTTTTGAGACTTAGTCTTACTTTGCCTCCAGTGATAATCATGAAGGATCTTGGAGAAGTTTTTCCACTTCTTCCTCTGATGATTATCATCTATAACATCATGATGGCTGTGATATGAAGGGTTACTTTATTGGGCTGAAGACCCAGAAATGCGTGGTCTATTTCCTCTAGCTAAGAATCATAATTATATCTACATCATAGCTCATTAGATTGAAAAGTAAGCCAAAGGCTATACAACCTGCATTTTAATCTCAATATTTTTGTTGTTGTTGTTGTTGTTGATGTGATGGTGATGATTATGAGGATCTTTAATATACTGTGAGTACTTAGTTTTTGAGGCAACAGGCATGTCTAGTGCAATGCCTGGTGCTATTTTGGTTCATTGGTTTGTGGATTAGACTGAAGGCTACAGTGTTCATGTTTCAATTTCATTTCACTTTACTTCTTATTCAAGTACAGTATGATAATAACAAATTCATTAAAACTTCCACTGCAAATTTCCCTTTCTTCATTTCCTAGAATTTGCATGTAACCCATGGTAGCACGTCAGATTTATTCAACGAATATGTCAACGCTTTCATTCACTCTGACACATAGTTACATTCTGGTAATAAAAATCAAATAAACAATAAAAATCATAGGTACATCTGTTCACTGAGCATTTGAATCAAAGACAAAGTTTTGGTATTTCTTATCACTGCACACTGATTATTTTATATTTTATAATATTGCTACTCCACTATGACCTTGCTTAGCATTTGTCATTTTCTGTACAAACAAATAAATATTTCTAATAATAGGAAAACATTTTTGATGATTGTTCCAAATTCGACTTTAAACAATTTTTGACTAAAATCTGTTTGAGCAAGTTCCAGCCATCAATATGTATGTTGTGCATTGAAAATCAGAACAAAAAAAAGGATTGTCAGAGGTCAGGAAAAAAGGCAAGCATTACTGATAAAATAAATTATATATTTTTTACATCAGTTGTCAGTATTGGGAAGTAGTCATTCCAAATATTGATGGAAATGGGTTTTGGGAATTCAGTATATCGTAAGGCTGTACCTAAGATTTATGCTAGGGTTCCCAGAGGGGATATCAGGTATGAGCGAACCTATTCCAGGACAATGTTAGCCTCATGGGTAAATTTTTTATGAATAGGGACAATTTTGGGGTCATTTCAAACATACATACTGGAAATTGGGAAGTAGGTATACACAATACCCTAACAGCCCCCCCCCATTTCCACAATTGATACCAAGTCTCCATTGAATTACAGAACATTCAATTGTTGTTGTTCTTGGTGGTAACATGGTTTGCAAATTTGTTTCATTCAAGTTCTCTCGTACATAATGTGCGCTTATGTGTATGGCTGTAAACCGAAATGTGCACATGCAAATCTATACAAATTTTCTATTACATGTTAGCATGTGTATATGCAAATGTTGTCTGCTGACTTCATAAAAATCAGTGATTGTTTGTGCATGAATAAATAGCAAAACCACGCAATTAGTATGCCATGACTTTTCATCGAATAACGTCTTGTTTCAAACGTATTGTATGTGCATGTACATATGTGTATGTGTATACTTGTGGCGAATGCTTGTATTTTGCTTTTCCGATGAAGCGTCGTTCAATATAGAGTCATGGTTCATACGATTAGCAATCTCGAGTCCCAGTGTGTGTAGGCAAAGAATATAAAACTGCACTTTCCTAAAACTTTTGTTAATATACATAGGCGAAAAAAAAATTGCAGTTTACTATGAATACCAAGTAACAAACTTCACAATAACTTTTATATTTTATGTTGGAAATGCATATACATATGTAAAGCAAAAGTCCCTGCTTTTCTTTCTTATCTCTGCTTCTTCTTTCACCAAGAGTCAAGGGGGCTTCAAAGCAGGTAAAATATTAATGGATAAATACTATGAAGATTTACGAACATTGTGTGTATCCATATGTGAATAGACATGTGCAGCTATGCGGAGAGGAAAAAAAGTAAAAATGTTTGTTACACACTCTGGGACAGAAATAACTTAATATCCAAATGCAAGATTTATGAGTGTCTATGATTGTGGAGGTATATATGCACCATATCTATATATGTATATACACACAAATGCACTCTCTCACTTTTTATATTTTTCTCTCTCTCTCTCTCTCACAGGCACCTCTAATAGCACAATGGTTAACATGTGAGACCTAGCGTCTAGTTTAGTGAGTTTGAGCCTCATCGAATACTCAACCACAGTGCTCTTGTACCAGACTAGGCTGTTGAATATATGTTAGAAACCATCAAACAAAACTGTCAATATCAATGTAGATTTCTTCAGATTTCAAGTTGGTCTTTCTCGCTGGCAATTCAAGTATATGTCACATATACAGACTGCACTAATGGAGCTAAGGGGCTGAAAATTTGATTATGTGCATTAGTGTTCATGCTTGTGTTTTTTTTTTAGTAACAATAAGTAACATATCCATTGATCTTCACTTTTGCCAATTTTTCAATTCATCACCTCAAACATGGTACACTGCCGAAAGATGTGAAGGTTTCTATTAAGTGACTAACCAGGCCTGTCTTTTTAACTTTTATTAACAGTTATGTACCAGTAAGTACTTATACAAATCAATCAGTAAATAGATTTAAAAAAATTTTTTTTGCATCTTGTAGAGTATAAAGATGGGTTTTTTTAGCCATTGAACAACCATAGCTATCAAAGATGATGAAGGGTTCTATTCTTTTTTATATGTGCGAGTGTTTATGCATTTGTTTATATGTTAGTGAGTCCCAGCTCTCCTGGCCATACCGATTTATCAAAAGACTTGAAAATTGGAGTCAGTACTTCAGAAGACCCCTTCTAAAAATGTTTTTTTTTAATTTTTGGAAAAAAGCTTTTTTGATCTTTTGGGGGGCCTTATTTTGATAGGTTTATTGATAATATCTATATTCTCTAGGATGTAAAGGGATTCTTTTGAGAGAAGTGTAGATGGAAGGAAAATGTTTGAAAAATGACAAGGTTAGAAAAGAATGATGCATTCTTCATAAGAATAAAAATAAGAATTTCCATGGGAGTTGTTATTTCCAGAAAAATAAATTGTAGAAATTGCCTCTTTATTCAAATTACTAGAATCAAATATCAGACGCTAACAGAACTAGAGCCTTCATTTCTTGAAGGAACTGAAAGAGTGATTGTGATTGAAGATATCCCTCCACCCCCAGCCTTACTGAAAGCACAAAGAATGAATATTACGGTTACGCTCCAAAATTTTTAAAAACATTTCTTGGAGAAAATCAGGGTAGTTTGTAGACACATATATATTCTGAAGAAAAATTATGAGCAAAAATTTTTCCCACAACCAACACTAAGAAAAAATGAGTAACCAAATTTTTTGAGACTGTATAAAGTAAGGGTTCAATTCATTATTATAGTATCATTGTTAATAGGACCCCATCTCTAAAATTTTATTTTTTTTCAAAACAGTGTGTGAGTGCAATACACAGCATCAATTCACAACAATTAGTGTTGAAATGGTGTTGATATTTTGAAAACTGTGGAGAAGCGGCACCAAAACTGATTGAGATACAAATAAATTAATAAATAAATTCTCAGAAGAACAATACTATGTTTGCAGTACATTTCCAATCACACTTAGAAGTTGTTCTTTTGGGGTTTGTCTATACAAAAATCAAATAAATCCGAAAGTTATCTTTTTAGTTTTGTAATAATAATTTTGTTGAAATAAAATAAATGTATTATTGATAATATAAAATTCAATATGCATGGCATCAGTATTCTGTAGAAAGTAATAAAACATCAAACAAGGAAGAAAACACCCACTAGATCCTTATCCTTCAGTGCAAAGAAAAAACACCACATATGGTCAGAATTTTTTCAGACAGACAGATGGATTCTTCTAAAAAGCCCAACTGGACAAACTGTAGCATTAGAGAAAGATTTAAGAACCTGCAGGTTATGGTATATAAGGAAGAAAACGGGGGTCTGCGACATCATAGAATCTATTAAAAAACTCAAATGGCAATGGGCAGGCCATGTTGCAAGAATGATAGACAAACGATGGACATGACTTCTCACAACATGGATCCCCAGAGATCACTTGAGAAAATGAGGCTGACAGAACACAAGATGGAGAGATGAACTAGACAGATTTAGGAAATACTGGCTCTGTGACGCCCATGATAGAGAATTGTGGCAAATCCTGGGGAAGGTCTATGTCCAACGATGGACATTAAAAGACTGATGATGATGATGATGAGGTTATGATAATAATAACTAGGATGTGGATAGTAGCCTGAACTACTTATAGGACAACGAGAATGACTCATCTACAGAATTTCGGCTGAAAGAATTCAGATATATGAAAGAATAATTTAAACATAGACATTGAATTTGAGCAGTATGTTTTTTCTCTGGTAAATGCAAACAGCAAAAATCTTTGATGAAATTATTTCTTTTGATGTTGTAGACTCATTTCTAAGAGAAATCATAGTGCGACAGTTTTGAAATTCATCTCTCAGAGTACTGATGGTTTATTCTCAATGCTTGATTAACTATTTAGCAAATATAACAAATGCTAGGGGTCCTGCATTTTCAAGGGCCCTGTGCTAAGTGCTTGCAAGCATTCAATTCCAATTCAGTTATTCAGTACTTGCTCAATTCCTATAATACTATACTGCCCTCAGATTGGTGACTGGGTATTTAGGGTTAAGGATTTTAGCCACTAATCATCTTTAATTGGAGTTATCTCATTATGATTCGAGAAATCACCATCTGTGTGTATGCACTGAGATAACTCGACAATTGGCCTTTGTAGAAAGTTGATATTTGCCAGTTATGTTGGCCCATGCACTGGATATTGCAGTGTCAAGTTTGAAATCTTTGGATCAGCCATTTTTGATATGAGGGGGAGCTCAATTTACAATAAAAATTCACACTGGAATGAACACATTTGTGTCTGTTTAATTGACATGTTAAAGACACAATCTGCATCTCTAATCAGTAGTTTATAGAAAGATTGATTCTTTTTTTGACAGCAAATTTATAAATACCAGCTGAAATCTTATTTTGAGTTTAACTTTGATTTTTATTTTGAATTTAAACTAAAATTTCAGAAAACTTTGAAAGGTGTGAACAGGGTTAAAAATGCAAAAACAGAAGATCTATGCACCGATTCAACTTATGCCCCTCTCTTTTCTAATATTAGTCTCTTCCTTTTTGGACTTTAGTATTGAATCACTTTAAAAAAAAATATTCTAAACAAAGTCTGATTTCCACTTACATTATATATATTATTATACAGGTATATTATTTTACATGAGCATTATGGCAGACTGCTCCATATATCTTTCCAAACATGCACCTTTGGGATGGGCATGCCCACGTTTTTTCATCACAGTAAATAATGGGAGTGTGATATATATGTGATACATACACAGTATATAAATATGAAGGTATTTTAAACTGAGGATATAGCCGCAGCATAATAATCACAATAAATACAAAGTAATACTATAACTGATATGCCAGACTTATTTGTTGTATAGCAAACGAAAAATTTAATCAATTAATATCTAATTAAAAAATATTATAAGTTGCGTCATATTATACTGAAACTTTTATTTGAAATAATTTCTTATCATTACATTGTCAATGTGTCTCTTGGCCTGGACAGCATAAATAGAATAAACAATGAAAGAAAACGGGGCTGCTGCAGGAATCGAATAAGCGACTGATAGGAGAGCCACTTCAAGATAGTGTTGCTCTTACCATTGAGCTATACAGCTGCCAGTTGAGCAGAGAACCAAATAACCACCTCAACTCAATTCTCATTTTTTGTTTAATCACGGTATATATCTGCTCTATTCGCTCATTCAAATCTGACATTTATGTTATCAAGAAATGGGTGTATGATCCGATAGAAAGATAATAAATTGCATTATATTATACTGAAACTCTTATTTGAAAGGATTTCCTGTTATTACACAGTTAATGTATCACTTGGCCTAGACAACTTAAATAGAATAAACAATTAATTTACGTTGTTTAGGTAATAATGGGAAATCACTTCAAATAAGAGTTTCAGTATAATACAACACAATTTATTATCATTGTCAGATCATATATCCATTTCTCAACAACATATATATATATATATATGTGTGTCTGTGTATGTATGTATGTAGGCAACACATGTAAACATTCATATGTGTAATAGGACTTCAAACATATAAGAGAATACTCAATAATATCCTGTCTTATTTAACAGGTATTCTTCTTTTTGGAGGATAAAAAATATAATTATCTTCTTTTTTTTCATGTTTGTTGCATTTACATTGCTCTCCTTGCATTCATTTTCTAATTATTGTCTAGACAGGAAAACATCGCTAGATTCTGTTTTTATGGCCTTTGAATCTCAGAAAAACCTTTTGAGTTTCATTTCATCTTGTCTTACACTTTTTCTCATACCACATTGTGAAAAAGATAAATAATTGTTGGAGAAAAATCAGGTTACAGTTTCTTTTAAGCTTCACAGAATGCAGGAAAGAAACAAGATAGAACTTAAATGAAATGAAAAAAATATGAGGAAAGATAAGTAGGAAGAAATTACTTGATTTGGCTCGGGAAATATTCTCTGTTCTTGAATGAACAACAGCCAATCTGTGTTCTTATAGTTATTTTTAGATCAGCTAGCATCTCCAGCATCATTTTACCGTCACTGACTGACATATCGAAACGTGAGCTCCATCCTTTCATCAATGTTGCCAATTTAGATGTTTTTCATTGCATGTAGATGACAGATATTGCTGTTCAGATAATTCTTTTGATAAAATGAATTATATTTTCATTTAACCTATCTTTCATTTCCACAATGTCAAATTACTACTACCATTTCATCTATAGTAATAAAAAAGTGATATTTTTGATAAATTGAGTAATAATCTAAAAAACAAATGCTGAAGATTGAAGTCCTATTCAATTCATTGATAATATGTAATATATTTCCCAGATTTTAGATGCATATCTTGAGAATATAGATGTTTTTTGACTCAATTTTTGTTTTGAACTTGAAAATAAAGTTGGCGACATTACTTTGCTAGATATTCACACAAGAAAAAATTCGGTGCATCTAGAACGGCTAAAGCAGGCCCCAAATAGGCTGTACATGTGTGCAAAATTCACAAATAGTTTCCCCTATTTTTAGAGGTTTGAGAAATTGCATACTTTGATTTTAGATGTTGTATATTTTTAGATACATTTTAATCTTATTTTAAAATCTAAGCACAGTAAGAACCAAAAATCTTTTTTTTGAAACTCTATGGAATCTGAAGCTTTTAATGGAAAATAAAAACAAAAACAAATTTAGATTTTTATTGCTCATTGGCTTATATTGAAGTCTGAGCACAGGAAAAGACAAACGTCTTTTTTGAAACTCTAAAGTATCTGGAGTTATAAAAAAATAAAAAAAAGAGATGATGTCTCCATAAAAACATCCATTTTCCAGTAGCCTGTCCATTCATAGAGATTGATTTGACTCAAAAAATTCACTAAGGCAATGTTTCAAAAAGCTATAATGACCATACTGGGTAACCTCTAGACTGCACTACCAGTCCATGATGGAAAACTCCAAGCAGGGAAATTTCATTGACGGTTAAGAAAAACTATGTTTGCTCATACAACCCTCAATCTCTCAGTGACCTGAACAGTCATGACTTTGATATTATGCTTAAAAATCTTCAAAATACTAAGTTGGATATCCTCAGCTTATCATCATCGCAAATAAAAAAATTCTCTGGTTTTGAAATCCAATCAAATGGACATTGTTTACTTAATTCACAAAATGAAACTTTTAGATCCAATTGACTTCATAATGATGAGAACAAAACAGAAACAAAATATAGTTGATGCTTCAGCATTAAACATACTTAGTAAGATTTCAGAATGGTAAGGACTGAAATAAAACTAGATATCATTTAGCATAACCAATGACAATATCAATGCACTAGAAGATCCCAAAATATCACATGAAACTTGAACTTTCTAACTATTTTATCCCACTTCTAGTCATTCTGATGAAGTTGAAGAACTGTCTGAAACCATTGATTATTCTGTTTCATCCACGGCAGTTGTAATCACTCTTATTAAACACTTAAAACATAACTGGATGACTAATGATAGAAGCCAGGGCTTCTAAGAGGAATTTTATAAAGCAGTGCGAAACTTCCTTTCCCACACATACAACACAAACACCCTTGTCCTTTTTTCATCAGCTATAACCTTTTTAGTACACTATACTATATTTGCTTGCCTGTAATCGATAGTCACCTTATTTACAAATGGACATAATATATCAATTTTAAAGTTTCAAAACACAGCTCTACCCAAGAGACTTTCAGGGCACCCGTAGGTCCTTTGGTGTGATGCACCAACTGGACACTTCCCTCAGAAGCCCTAATTACAGCTACTTAAAAACAAGAAAAAGATTAGAAAAAATCATGGTGATGTTTCTACTCAATACAAAATTGCAAAAACTGAAACTAGTAAAGTTACTCAAAACAGACAAACATAAACTGAGTGATGAAGATGACAAACTTTTTAATCTATCATCGGATAAACAATTCTTTCTTGCAATGAAATAACAGAAAACTAAAAAAAACAAATATCAGTTGGGGCATAAGAAATAAAGATTGGACAATCTCAACATCTATCCATGAAGGACAATAAAATTCATTATTAAAAAAATAAAGCAAAGTCACATTTTTGGAATGGCCAAAAATGAACCAATTTTAAAGGCTAAAGATATTTCATTTATTTTATTTATTCTCAGCTAAATTTGTACCCAAATTTGATAATGTTTCATTCCAAAACAATTGCTTAGTTCTCCTTGATTGATTGTACATGAAAATTCATGCAGTTATATACTCCCATTATGAAAAACACTAAAGTAATTTAAAAAAACTAATTGTTTCTGTAGCCTTGTATGATCATTGTTTCATTTTTTGAATTCCTTTTGTCCTGCAAGATATGGAAAAATTTCTTACCTGGCCCACACTCTTAGAAAGTTTGCTAAACCCTGGTCTAAAAGAAGTGTTGTGTGTCTGTGTATACATGTATTTGAGTATGCTGTGGAGCATTCTAAATTTGGGTATGAAGAACGAAAAGTGTTCCATGGCTCAAAACTGAGTCTTATTAAGCCTTTCAGATAAATTCCTCATCATACTATGCAATTATTTAATAATTACACAATACTTTTAATAACTGATTTTATCAAAGATTTTACAGTAACTAATGCTTAACTCATAAGGTTTGAGAGGTATAAAACAATGGAGTAATTGTATTTTTTTACAAAAATTCACAAAATAAAGATTATAAATATATTAGTGAGTGCCCTAAAGTTCTATGTATCAGTGTTCTTTTTGATAAAGAATCTGTTTCTTTACTGATATCTATTCAATCAAGATGAGTGGTGTTAAAGAAAGAAGAAAAATTGTCAGTATTCAGAGATATATGAGATGTGATTTTTTTGGCCACATGATTTATAGATTTGTTTTTTTCTCTATAGTAAGTGGTGACTTGAAGTAAAGGTTAAGAATCACTGGCATTAATCTTCCAATAGCTGCTTTCTCTACAGTATCTTTGTATAATTTTATTCTATTCATAATACTCAGCATCCTCCCAGGGTTCATCATTATCATGCCTGACCAAAACCACACGTTAACCTCAGTAATAGGTTACAACCAAATTATATCGGACACACTGATTCATGAATGATCACCAAAGTTAAGCAATGTTGAGTATTGTCTGGAAATACCAGGTGCTGTGAACAGCAGGGGATCATTTATAAAGCTTCCTGTGGCGATCACATTAATCCTCCTAAGGTGGAGATGGATCTCTATGCTAGGCTCAAAGGTTACCCTCTCTGACTGACTTGACTGCATGAAATGAATGAATAGACCTCAGTGGTAGTATATTGTAGAGAGGATGTTGATAGTGCTGGTACCGTCTAATTCTTGGCATACCATCAGTCATGTCCTTTCTCAAATTTAGAGTCAAACTCAACAATGAACCAGCTCTTAGATTTCCAAGTTGATCCTGCAATGAAGCCATCTGGACTGTATTAAGCATTTGCCTTATTTACTCTACAGTCATGAGATATTCTTCTGGGAATGCCTCAATCAATGCAGCTACAGACTTTCTCGGACTCTCCTGCCACTCACTACTTCGGCGGCCAAGTTTTGAAAGCACCCACATCCCCCGGTAGATGCCACTGCAACAAATCAAAAGTTAGATGCTTGGCAGAGGGGTCAGTTTCTTGGAGAGACTGTCCTGAAAATGGAAAGATCAATGTCAGCAATTTGGATCAGTGGGGAAAATGATGCAGTCAGGCATGTAATTACAGATTGACACAACAATCAGTCTGGGCGAACGATGGAGGGATCGTGGTTTGAATTCTTTAGGAATGATTACCTCTTTCCTGCAGGTTTGCAGGTGGGTAGCTGACTACAACTGAGTCATATAATTAAGCTTAAATACATCTATGCATTAAAAAAAGGAAAATTACTGTCCATATTGTATATGTCTGATGATAATATCCTTCTCAATAAATAAATGTTACCTGGAAATTATTGTTGGAATAAAAGTAAGAATGCAAAAAAAAGAAAAAACATTAAAATGTAGCGGATGCTCATCTCCAGAATATGTAGCAATATGATACACAGACATTGCTGAGGTGAGTAGGGGTGGGGTACATTTGAAAATCTCCCACCAAAATCTTTATAATTTTCAGTTCATCAATTGCATTTCTGTTGACAAATCTCACTAAATGTTGGAGGGGGTTCCTCAAGGAGCCAAGCCCCTTCCCCAGGCCCCCGAATCTGTAACTATGCATCTTATATGATTGATCCAGTTCTTATTTGTTAGAGTTGTTTTAATTGTAGATTTTAGATGTATATGTAACTTTTACCCATTGGCATAACTGTGTCTTTTTGTCTTCAATTCTATTTATTCAGCAGCAGTAGACTTTTGCCATCTAACATTGGACATAGACCTTCCCCCAAATTTTTAATTCTATTCAACTGGGTCATACATAATTGCTCACATGTATAATAGTCTGGATTATCATGAACTCTTATGCATCTCTGTGGTCACATAATTAAACTTAGATACTCATATATGTTTATAAAATACCCATACATAAACAGAAAGATAGTAAGTTGTACATATATTCACATATGTAGTATAATTTGTGAGATACATCAATATAATGACAGGCACTTATATACCCAATTCCCCGTACAAAACATTGAAGTGTACAATTATAAATGTGTTTGTGTCCATACAACAATACATTTACAAACATATATGCATAATTACGTACAGATATATAACTATGTATTCATAAATTTAAGGAACATATATATATATATATATATATATATATATATATATATATATATATGAATGAATATATGTGTATTCATGTGGAATTATCTCCATACATATATATGTAACAACATCTGCTTCTATATATTCTTCAGATCATATATATATATATATATATATATATATATATATATATATATATATATATTGGGTGGATGGACAATTTATGTCTGTCTGAATGTGATAATTATAACGATTTTAGTGGGAACTATATTGCGTTTAGTACAGTGTTATCTAGTGGCGGCTCAAACTGCCCTAGATCATGTAAATGAATGGAGAAATAAGTGTTGTGTGGGGCTCAAACTTATGTCCACCAATAGGCTGCCTATGCGTAGCCATGCTCTTACAAAATGAACTAACAATGCTGACAAGTTCTGGAGATTGAAAAACAAACACATGCAAAAAAAATAAAGTTTGTACTAAAATGACATCATAATTAACTAAATTGCCTTTATAATTATCACAAATATACATAAGTATATACAAGAAAATTATACATTTATATACGTATACGTATGACAATGTGGCTACTGCAGGAATCAAACCTGCCACAAATAGAGAAGCCACTTCAATGTAGTGATACTCTTACCATTGTGCTTAAAAGCTGCCAGTAATGCAAAGACCAAATAAAGGCTTTCAACCAAAACTCTCATCTTGTTTATTCTTGGTCTTTTCCATCTCTTTCAACATTACAGTGTGTATTCGAGAAATATTTGGTCCAACAGAATGGATCATAAATTTTGTTATATTATATAGAAACTTATTTGAAATGATCTTCTGTCTTCACACAGTTAATATATCATTCAGATTAGACAACATATGTTTCCTACAGCAACCTCTTTTTCTTTAATTCTTTATTCTGTTTATGTGGTCTAAATTGAGTGATATATTAACTATATATATAAATATATATGTATAGTCTGGAAGGTTTTACAGCTTTGAAAATCAAATACATCAGAAAAGTTTCTTAAAAAATCTATGTCATTTCAGTCAATTATTCCCCCAAATTCAGTCATTTGACTGAGCTTAAATATATCTATGCACCAAAAGAACTTACTGTACATATATGTATATTGAATCACTGAAGGCCCACAAATGGCCTGCCTGTTCAACCAGCCAAGTGGGCAAGTGATTCTTCTCTCTTTGCTCACCTGTGTATGAGAGTGTGTCTCCACGGACTCCAAGTCACATTTCTGGGCTTCAAACTTGAAATTTAAAGTACCACTGAGTATCTTTTTGGATCTTTATGGTCATTTTGGATTAACAATGCCCAAATCTTGTGCAGATAATTTTAGATAAAAGATCTGTTCCCTGAGATAATTTTGAATGATTAATCATGGTATGCATGTAGACTACACTGATTCATTTATGATATATATATATATATATATATGTATATATATATATATATATATATATATATATATATGTATCATCCAAACGGAAATTTTAACAATGATTAGATTGATAGTAAATATTATTCACCACTCTTAATGAATGGATCAACCACAAAACATGTTTGCTGTTTTCTTTCCTTAATCTTAAGTGTGGATATATATATATATATATATATATATATATATATATATATATATATATATATATAACCACTCAATTACATATCTGCACAATCCTATTATTTTTGTAGAAGCACAGATATTGATGACATATCCTTAGAATTAGGGACATAAATTCCTCCATGTTACTATGAATCAGATATGTCAAGTTATTGATGAGCAGATGCTGGTAATCATACAATCAATGAAATAAAAACATACAATTACTTCCTGCCACACATGTCCATATCATTATAGAAAAATAAGCTTAAACCCATACAAAGACATTTATACATCAAGAGCAAAGAACTGTGACATAAACTCTCATACATCTAAACAGTCATATAATTAAGTTTAAATGCACTAAAAAGGAAAATTACTGTCCGTATTGTAAAAGTCTGATAATGATATCCTTCTCAATAAATAAATATTACCTGGAAATTATTGTTGGAATAAAAGTAAGAATGTAAAACAATCATTAAATTTAGTGGATGTTCATTTTCAGAATATGTAGCAATATGATACACAGACATTGCTGAGGTGAGTAGGGGTGGGGTACATATGAAAATGTCCCTCCAAAATCTTTATAATTTCAGCTCATCTATTGCATTTCTGTTGACAAATCTCACTAAATGTTGGAGGGGGTTCCTCAAGGAGCCAAGCCCCTTTCCCAGGCCCCCAAATCTGTAACTCTGCATCTTATATGATTGATCCACTTCTTATTTGTTAGAGTTGTTTTAATTGTAGATTTTAGATGTAAATGTAACTTTTACCCATTGGCATAACTGTGTCTTTTTGTCTTCAATTCTATTTATTCAGCAGCAGTAGACTTTTGCCATCTGTCATTGGACATAGACCTTCCCCAAAATTCTTTATTCTATTCAACTGGGTCATACATAATTGCTCACATGTATAGTAATCTGGATTACCATAAACTGCCAAAAATACAACACTGTTTGGCCCATATTTAGAGGAGCAGTTGAAACCCTGGTTTGTATACCTATAGTTTTATCCAACTTGACAAAAAGATATTCAATAATTTTGTTATATCCAAACTCCACATAAAAGTCTGAGTGATATATTTCAGTTGTAATTAGATAGGCTTGACTGTGTGGAAGTAAATTGTGGATATTCCTCAAAGATTCACCACAGATTTTTCTATTTTTGTGATCCATTATTCTTGAATAAATGTGTCATCATTATCTGCTTATACTGTCCCTGGAGGTGTCATGGGGTAATGTACATGCAGGCTACTGTTAGTAAGACTCATTTCTGGCTTGTTGAAGCTTCATTCTGTTTACAGCATCTGGTATTATCTAATAGTCAACCATCTAGATACTGATCAGGCTCAAATGTTGCTTAACTGGTGATCCTACAAGAACCAGTGTATCCAAGGCAATTTGACTATAACTCCTAAGCCTTGGTGAGCGGATACTCAGTCCAAGTCCTAGTGCTGAGTGCTCAGCTTTTAGAATGACTAGGAGATGGATTGAAATACCATGCTGAGAGTGAGCACATATTAATTGGTTAATTTAATTATATACCTCTACCTAATAGATTTTACAATAATTAATTTTTTTTATCTCATGCACAACTTATTAAAGATGTAAGAATGAAATCAGATGGGTTGCAGAGATTGATGTAATTTCTAATTACCTATTTGAAAATTTGATTCAAAGCAATATACAGAAACCCTTGGTTCAATAGACCAATAAGGGCAGACACTTGTCTGTTAATTACAATTGTCTGTTTAATTGAATGTTCTAAATCAAAAGATAGAAAGCAACACCAAAAATTTAAGGATTGTAAAGTGAAAGTATGAAAGTTGTTTTTTTTAAAATTTTGATTGTTTCAATTTATTTAAAAGGGAAATTTTTCTCTTTTGAGAAATATCAAGTTTTGAATTTATGTTTAAATATGTTTATTTAGAAGGAAAGAGAAGAAGAGGAGACATGATACAAACATTTTGAATAACAAGAGGCATCGACAACATCCCAGCTTAAAAAATGTTCCATATTAAATAAAAGAAAAAATTAAATCTATGAAGGACATTGTAGAAAAAAATCAAGAGAAAAATTTTTTTCACAAAGAGTTGTCATCAATCGGAACAAATAAATGGATCAAGATAAGAAATGATAAAAACTAAAACAATGAACAATGAACAAGTGTAGTGTCAAAATTTGAGTTCTTGTATAGAAGATTCAATTGAAGAATAGATATGGTCAATATAAATTCTATTTATGACATCACTTCCACAGAAAAATGTCTAAAATGAATTCTGGAGAATCTAGATGTTATTGAAAAAAAATCGTCTGAATGAAGCCCTAAAAAAGGTCAAACAATCTTTTTTTCTAAAAGCATAACAAAAACAATTTTATAAGAGGTGTAGTGTTGCATTGAAGCCAATTTTCAAGTCTTTAGACAAAATGGTACAGCCAAGAGTGCTGAATAACATGAAAACACACATTTAAACACATGCACATTTTAAAAAAGATAGAACCCTTTGCCATCTCTGATGGCTATGGTTATTCAACAAGCTTGGGTACACTAAGGTCAAACTCCTTCGCTTCAAATTTACAAGTTTAAAAAAACAGAATTCATTTCTTGATACAATATTTCCAAAACTATGTGTCCCATTTCTATTCCTTTAGTGATAGTTCCTGTATATAGGATTTGCAAACTTTGTTAAAACAAGTTGACCTGAGTGGGACTTATGAAGTGGGAGTGAATTTGTCTTCAGTTTTCGTGTATGTCAATGTTTAACTGTTATTTATGCATGACATCACTGGGTTTTGGTCTGGTTAATGTTGTGACAGGAAAATAAAATCAAAACTCTACAGTAGGAGTTTGACAGTAATTACACTGCTAATAGAAAAAATTGATTAGAATTTTTTGAAAAGAGAAAAATAGATCTCAAATGGAAAGACAAGATACAAGCACAGATATGTATATAATTTTACTATATGCTATATATCATTTCTTTTTTTTTTAAATAAAGATAATTCATGTAAGCTGAACCTTTGTAAAGAAGGCACAAAATAAGTGCCTAGTTTAGCCATATAGTTACATTGCAAGAGGACACCACTGCACCGAACTGCACCCAACCCAATCCTGCATAAAAACCTTTAAGAGATTTTTTTCTAACTCATTTCCGGAAGGTTCTAGGACATTATGGTTTTGGAAACACTGTAAAACTGAAAGAAAAATTTCTCTTAAGAAGTGAAAGTTCAAGAAAACCAAATCTTAATCAAATTTTTCAATCCTAACCCACTACATTTGGTACAGATTTAAAACTGTAAATGAAAGAAAAGATTTTCTTTTCTTCTGTAAATACTTCTTTTAAATTATATGCAAACTTAATTTCTGCAAATATCTTTTTGAAATCATATGTAAACTTTATTAACTGATATATTTATACTTATTACAAAGGGGAAAAGTTATATTCTAAGCATCAACAGAAACCGTTATTATTAACAGAAGAAAAGGAAATGTTTTTTTTTTGGTTATAAAGGTGGAAAAGAATTAGATTAGGAATAGAATTTCTCTTCTGTCTTGAAGAAATAAAAGTAAGAAGATTTTTCTAGTAATTTATTCATTTAATCATTCAAAGAAAACATATTTATTCATTCAAATCAAATATATAATTTCCTTTAATCTATTGCTTTGTTATGAATGAAAAAATATACTGAATTCATATACAATTTAAATGAATTCTATGCATGGTTTCATGTAAGGATAAAAGAAATTTACGTGTATGATCTTCCATTGCACAAAAGTTGCCAATGGTTTGAATTGAGGAAAAATAGGGATAACCAGATCCAAAATTGGCCCTAAGGATATCAAGATTTTGACAAAAAATTTAAGCATTAAGAGTTTGAAAAAAAAAATATCTGAGCCTCATTGAAATACTTCTAAATTGATATCGAATATCTAAAAAATGATTTATTATGTCCACGTACAACAAGATATCTAAATTAGGATATCAAAAATCGAAGTTGGTATCAGGAAAGCGGATCTAATTGCATGCATGCATTGTGCATGTATGATTGAATTATCCAATAAATCTGAGAACCATTATATTGAGGTATGGTAAACCAAGGGTTTACTACATTTGGAAAACCTGACAAACATTCTGCACCAAATTCATAACTATTCGACCAAACAAAGTAAAAAATGAAAAATTCAATAATATGTAAATGATTCTATTATAATAAGCAAACATTTTCATTAGTTTTATTTTCTCTTGGATTGTTATCAACTTGGGTTTACGATTTACTCCATTGATCAAGGCTGGATTGAACTGGTGTGGGGTCTGTAGCATATATCATAAAGGGGTCCTAAATTTTTAAAAAAGAATATGTATTTGGATAAGATTTATCCAAGATGATATTGATAATGATGATATGAAAATAAACAATTTATTTTATTAACATGTTTTGCCATTCTTTTGTGGCAAAACATTCTAATGAAACAAATTTTCCATTTTTATAAACAATTCTAATTTTTTTTCTACATTGTCGTTATCAACATCATCATAATTGTGTATGGATAAGTCTTACTTCAATTTAAATTCAATGATTCACAAAACAAAACTTTTAATCTATCTCAAATATTTCAAGAAAGCACATGCTCCAAAAATATCATCTCTGCTTAATTTCCAAAAAGCCATATATCTTGACACTAGTATTACTATAAATTACATTGCCCACATGCCTTTGAATGACCATGTAACCCTTAAGTGGTCAAATGTATGATACAGCATTCAATACCTAAAATTAGTGAATTTTTGGACCAATCAGAAGAGTTGAGTAAGTATTTTTTTTTGCTTAAATATCTGATTCAAAGTCCGCCAAAAAATCTGAGTTCCACTCGATCCCAATTAACCTAATTCCCTGGCTATCATGAGTGATCTTCACAGCATTTCAAAAAGAGTTTTCTTCAGACAAGCCTTGACAGGTTTGCTGCCTTCGCTGCCCTCAGGGCAAACAGCCATGGTGACAAGACAGACCAGTGGCAGGTTGCTGACAAGATCCAAGCCAGCCCACCAGGGGTACAGTCATGGCTAAAACATACCATCACTTGCAGGTTAAGGCAGTGGCTCACGCCAATACGACTCAAGTTCTTGCATACAATAATGTCAACAGCAAAGGGAGCCATCTCAACCAGGATAAGATACACACACTTTCTATATGGAACTTACATTTTTATTTTATGCACACATACATTTTGAAAGACACTTACTCATTCAAACACAATATTTTTCTCTTACGCAAATCACATACAAATTACACAAACAATTATTTTTTCTATATAAACCTTTCTGATCTTGTTTCTTTACTTTGTGCTTCCATTCCATTCATTTTTCTTGCTCAACTCATTGAGTTGCATTTATTCTAAATTGTAGTTAACACACTGGATTGGTTTCCCTACAAGCAGTGCTGGTACATATATCAACGTGTACATGTGCATATATGTATGTATTCATGTATAACCGGTGTGTATATGTATACATCTGTATTGCCCATGTTTACATGTGTATCTATATATATAACCTATATGTAAATGTATATGTGTTTGCATATATTAAGGCTTGATCTATTAGAATTATCTTGAGTTACTCAAATAAATATTTTGATTTTAAAATCAAATGAGCAACAAGTCAAAAGCGGGATCCATGCGTTTGAGTTGATATAAGATATGAGATACCTAAATCCAAGAAGTAGCATTTGATGCAAAATCTTATAAGGAGAGCAATCTTATTCTCGTTTCTCTTATTAACTGCTCAAGTTACTTAAAAGGAAACTCAAATTACAAAATATAAGAGAAATCTGCACACAACAGGTACTAAAATATTAAAATAAACAAACAAGAGGTAAAGAAGTAATCTATCCTATATATCAACCAATCATGATTTTACTAAATTCATTTTGATTAACATGGTACTCAGGCAATACATTGAATAAAAACCTACAGACTTTGAATTTATAGATTTAATAGACAGCATTGTGACGAGCCTGTCGAGGGAATTTTGTAAATGATAGGAAGAACATTGAAAGAAAGACCCTGAAAAATGTTCATAATTCTTCCAGGAATGGGCCACTAAAAGCTTTCTCTTTTAAAACAGTAAAAATAAAGAAAATTACTTAGCAAATGAAAGGAAAGAAGAAATAATGAAAATTTAAATACATGAGGTTTTCTGCATTTTCTAATTTCAAGACCCCAGGGAGGATCGAGAAGAAAATATGCACACATATAATTCAATGAAACTGGTGTTTAAAATCAGCTTAAAATCATTGAGAATAGTTTCCGTTCAAGGAATCATCATGAAGGTTTATTTCTCTTTTTTGTTTTTCAACCAATTTGGGTTGATCCTTCCTCAATCTTTGAAACTATCAAATGATAATACCATGTCCCCAAGACGGAAGATTTTTCACTTTTCAATAAGTGTTTCGGTTTTCCATTCCTTCCAGTGATTTAATGCTAACATTTTAGAATTTGATACGGTATTCTCGTATTTGTTTTGTAAATAGTTTCAACCATGAAGGTGGGAAAGGAGGAGAAGAAAGAAAGGGAGAGATTAGGAGTAAGAAGAGAAAAAGAAGAAAAGGTCAGAGGGAAAGAAGAGGAAAAGGAAAAGAAAGAAAGAGAGAAATCAGAAGGGAGAAGAGAAAGAGAGAAGGTCAGAGGAAAGGAATGAAAAACGGAAGAATTATTAGTAAAAAGAGAAGGAATGATTATATGGAGAGAAAAGGCTGTAAACAGACGAAAAAGGGAGAATTGAAGTAACTAGCATTTGTGTAGAAATTATGAATCATCACCCCTCATATATGCCGTGTTAAGGGTAATCAATTAAAAGTAGGAAAGAAAGGTGATCAATGAATAAGTTACTTTTCTCGCCTTTTGTTGGGCTGTGATCACTGAAAAAGGTTTGAATTTTCAAAAAAAAAAATAAGTGGGTACAAACTAGTGACTAATTTGGCATAAAATCACATTGCATATTGACTCCCCCCCCCCCAACTAAAAACTTATTTTGAATTGGAGTTTTCAAAAATTAAAAAAGTGCAAAATTTTAAATTCCTCCTCTGAATGGTATTGGCTGGTTGAAGTGTGGATAGACAGATACATATAGATGTTAGAATAACATAAACGTAGCAGCAATGATTATACCTGTCTGTCGTGGGTAGCAGTGACCAAGAAGAGAACGACAGATCACAGGAAAAGAGGAGGATATAGTAAGATAAAAATGAAGAGAACAAGACCAGCTGCTGCAGGGTCAAACTCTACTCCAACTTTTATTTGGACTCAAGATGATAACTGCAACTTCTATATTGTATATATATTGAAAAAAGTTTTTAAAATATTTTTTTGTATAAATGTATCTATCTATCAAAATGAAATCAGCCTTTGTGTATTTATATTATAGATTTTTGTTAATATCAATTTGCCAGTAAGACAGCCTCCTGGCAATCAGTTGATCATGAGTTCAAATCATGGTAGGGGATGTGAATTTTACATATTTGTCTGCCCCCTTCAATTTTAGTGAGGATTGTTCTTGTTCTTACGGTAGAAAAATGAAGTCACCCCCAGTTTTTGAGTTTGTCAAAAAAAGGAATGAAGAATAAGTTGAAATAAATAATGGAAGAATGATAGAAGGAAAGACAAAACGAACAAACTTTTAAAATTGAAAGAGAACAAAGGAGTTGAATGGTGAGACAAGGAGAGAATGAAATGAGACATGAAAAGAATGAGAAAAGGAACAAATAGTTAAACAAGGTGAGAAGGAGAAGACAAGATTTTTCCGAAAGTGTAGATAATAAAAAAGTGGGAGTAAAATAGAAAAGATGAATATTTGAGCTAGAGAAGGATAGGGTGATTGAAGTATAGATATAGATTTTCAGAAGTTAACTCTTAAATTCATGAATCACTGGATGCCACTTGCAATTGACTGCGGAAATCTTCTGTGAATACAATATAAATTATAAAACTCTTTTGTAAGTTGAATAAAAGTTGTTTTTTTAAAAATTATCAATATAATCAAAGGGAAGTAATTTTAATCAGCAGTTATTCCCCTTGATATTGAATATAAATT
The DNA here is from genome assembly GCA_963457665.1 of Thysanoteuthis rhombus. Taxonomy (NCBI): domain Eukaryota; kingdom Metazoa; phylum Mollusca; class Cephalopoda; order Oegopsida; family Thysanoteuthidae; genus Thysanoteuthis; species Thysanoteuthis major. Next base: position 11,994,060 of record OY735210.1, read on the forward strand.
TGTTATACAAATTCAAGAGTTGAGTATGGTTATTCTTATCAAGTGACCAAAGTTTACCCAATTGACAGGACTATTTTCTCTTCTTTTAGCAAGAATATTCTGAAGTGTGATGACTCATTCAAACTGAAACTGCATCTTTGCTTGATTCAATAAGGACAACAAATTATTCAAGTTTTAATTTTCCTTTTGTTTAGGGGCAGAAACCTTTAAAAAACTGTCTTGCTTTATGGATCAAAATTAGGATAATTTTATTCCAATATTTTTAGTTACTGGAAGACAATTACTGTCCCCTGGAAGTGCAATAACCAAAACTTTTAAGCTTCTGTTACAATGCAACTGGGTATAATAAAGCTGTAATGAGTCAAAGTATGTTTTCTGGCTATGTCAAGACTCTTTTAGGAATCAAAAAATAGACGTAACAACTTAATTATTCAAAAGAGATAATACATTCAAAAACGGCCAGTTTGCGTGTTAGACTCTATAACTAGTAGTCATAAGTTTTAACATTCATCTGTTATTGAAGTACATTTAAAATTATAAACAGGAAAATCTCATCACAATAGCGTAATGGTTGAAAGATGTGGAATGTTCAAGTGTCATATAACCAAAATCCTGTACACCAGGCCGCAGAAAGCCAAATGATAGAAATATTCGATAAATATATCAGAAACTGTCAACCAAACAGTCACCAAAATTGTCAACATGGGTTTCTACAGTTTTTAAGTAGGTCTATCTAACTGGTTATCTGGATATTATGTGTAAAGACTGCAATCGAGCTAGAGGGCTGAAAATTTAAATGTTTACTCAGTGGTAGGCCTATAGTTGATGACACCCGGGGCAGTAACTCATGGTGTAAGAACCCCACCCTGCCCCCTTGCAGAACTCAATAATTTATTTATAGCCTATCATATATCCTCCCATGAAATTCCATTGAAATCTATTGAAAACCTTTGGAGATATTGTGTGGACTTTCATGAGAGTATACATAATTGTATGAAGTTAAATTGAAAAATATCACTCAATCAAAAAAATCCTGTGCCTCCAAATTTAATCCACACTTCTTTACCCTATCCCCCTCCCCTCCACAAAATTTCATTCTAATTTATCAAGTGCTTTTAGAGATATTTGGTAGACAGACAGATGTCCAACTAGAAAGAAAGATTACCAACAAAACTACATGAAAAATCTTTAGGTAATCTTGGTGTCAACCCCTCTGATAGTGTCACTTGAAGCGGGCTGCCTCTCTACTGCTGCATCCCCCCGCCCCCGGCTCCTCTGCCCTTCCCTGGGTCCAACACTGCATTTATTCCTTGCTCTATCCAGAGGAAATGTTTATTTTGTTTCTTGGAAGTTCTCCTCACTCAAGATAGGTTTTCGGTGGGGGGTTCAATTTGAAATCTGAGTTTTTTGCTAAATTGACCCGTTAGTTTGTGTCCAGCAGGATTCACATTTGTATTTTGAAAATTCAGACTTTTTCTAGTGATCACTACCAAACAAGAGGGGAGAGAAGTAACTTATCGATCAATCACACGTTTTTCCAAGTTTTCAATTGAACACCCCCAGCATGGCATGCTGCCAAAAGATGTTGGCACATGACGGTTTCTACAGAGTGACTCACCAGAATTGTTTCTCGCTTCTTTTTGCCAGTTGAGAAAACTGATACACAATTACACTTCTCCCCAATTCATCTCATTCACTTGCCATTTGAATTATTACCCTCTGAAGGTGATAAAGAATCAGTGCTGATTTGCATATGTAAATTCATCAGAGCATATATGCAAATTTACTTGTCTGGTAAGCTGTGCCAAGTTTTACCAATGCATTAAACTATAAAAGAATCCACTAAATTATGAATTATGACTGAAATGAGTGTGTTCTCAGTCAATCCTCATGTCACAGCTCCGAGAAAAAGATGGGGGATCAGATTAACGAATATTTATGATTCAGGGAGGAAAGAAGGATAAAATACACAGCCGGCAGCTTTTATTGTCAGCCGCACACACATGAACACTCACAAAATAGTTGAGAAGTAAAGTTATGTGTCCAGTCTTATATCCCTCTTGGAAATGAAGACATAAAGGAAAATAATTGCATGAATAATAAACAGAATTAAATGACTCTCCAATTTCTCACTGTAACTTGATACAAAGTCGGCACCTCTCAGTCCCTGTACAGGTTAATGCTAGGAAATATCTCGTATCATGACTTGCATTTTCAATTATGAAGTAAACTAAAGCCAAACTGAAGGTATTAGTAAAGAGTAGAAACAGGTAGGAAGAAGATTGAGAAAAACACATAAACTGCAATAAATCTTTTTCCTTATTTTTCATTTTCTCACCTTTTTTCAAAGTGATAAAAAATTGCTCTAGGAGAAAAATTGACAAGGGTCAGAATAAGAAAGATTTAAAGTAGCCATTACTTTTGCTTTGGTAAATCATAATGATAATAATAATAATAATTCTAGCCACTGAAAATCTATGGAATGAAGATATAAAAACAAGAATTATTATGACGATGATCAGAGGCATTGCCAGGGATTTGGGGGGGACACCAGTAGTTTTTTCATAACTTCAGTTTTACAAACCTGTGTAATGAATATAGCAATTGAAGTAGCAGTATCAGGTGTTGAAATGAAACTATCTTGTAACAGTTACAACAACAGTTAATTTCTAATGATGATGCTATTTATGATGATAAAATGAATTAATACAAACATGTATATTATTATTCATGATATGAACAACAATCAACATGAGGTCTGAGTAGTCACTCAATAGAAACTGTCATGTGATCAACATCTTTTGCCAGCCTACCGTGTCGGCGGGAGGCAATCAATTAAAAAATTGGAGAAAGTTGTGATCAATGGATAAAAAAGCAGGCATGAACACTGCCAGACACCAACTAAGGGATGAACCTAGCATAGATTTATATCGAAGACTGAACGTCCTGCTAAAATCTTACTCTTGAGTAAATTTTCTAAAAACAAAAAAATTATTTTTCGTAGACATAAGGAGTAAATGTTTAAATGCAACCCTCTAGCTCTATTGGTGCTGCCTGTATGTGTAACACATACAGAGATAGACATCCAACCAGAATCACTAAAAAACTGTAAAAACCTATTTTGACAGTTTGGTTTGAGAATTTTTAGTATCACATTTAATAGTGCTAGAATTTTTTCAGATAAATCATTGCCTTTATTATTATCAATTTTAACAAGTATTTCTATCATTCTATTTTAGTTGCCTTTTTATCACACTCTCAGATGGCTTATTTAAAAGCCATAGAATAACAATGTTAATCGGAAATGAAGAATAAGCCTTTGGCAAGATTTGAAGACAAATCTTGAGGCTTACTCTTTATTTCTAATCTGCGTTGCTTACTTAATTGTCATAGTGCAATGGATCAAAGAACAGCAGAAATAAGATGAAAGAAAGACTATAGTAGTATAATTGAAAATACTAACAATGCTCAAAGAAATTCAACTGATAACGTAAACTGTCCACCAGTCAATAAACATTTCTACAGATTTTTTTAGCAATTCTACCTATTAAAGCAGTCATCTACCTTGAACACAGATGATGATCTAGGAGTTGCAATCAAAAGCAACAGAAATAGGATGAAAGAAAGCCAGATCTGGTTAGTCATTCAATAGAAAACCATCATGTCACCAATGTATTATGACAGCATGCAGTGCTGTGGGGTGATCAATTTAAATTTTGAAAAAGGCTTGATCAATGGATTACTTATTTCTCTCACCTTTTATTGGGCTGTGATCATTAAAAAATGTCTGAATTTAAAAGAAAAAAAAGTGTGAATGCTGGCGGCCATGAGCTGAGGGGCCAGTTTAGCATAAACTTACACAGTCAACCCACAAAAAATCTATTCAGGGGTAAATTCAAAAAAAAAAACAAGAAAAAAACCTTTTCTCTAGGTATGATAAGGAGTAATTGTTTAAATTTTCAGCACTATAGCTCCATTGGTGTGGCCTGTATGCATGATATGTACATAGATAGATAGCCAGCCTGATAGACAGTCAAACTTGAAAATTGAAGAAAACTATGTTGAAAGTTTTGTTTGACGGTTTCAGACTCGTCAAAAATTGATACTAATGCAACAACAACCCTTCTGGAAATAGTCAAGACAACAGTAAACTCACTAGTAAAATATTCTATTGTAAATGTTATTAATACTAATTATCATAGTAATAGAAGTAATGGTGCTAATAAGTGTAAGTAATGATAACACACATCTACTTATCATAATTAACCAAATGTTTGTCTGAGTCAGCAAAACTCAGAAACCATGCAACATATAGCCATAAAATTTCCTTTGTGTAGTAATGGAACCTCAGATCATTTTTTTAGTGACTTAGTTTGGGTAAATTCCAACCCTTTCTCAGTTTTTAGATCAATTATTTTCTTTTATGCTTTTATTTTTGAGGAGGATACAAGACTAGACAGACAACTTTACTTCTCAATTATTTTGCGGGTGCATGACAATAAAAACTGTCAGCTTTGTATTTTATCATATAAGTATTATGCCAAATTGATCACCTAACTAATGTCTGTCTGCATTCAGGCTTATTATCATTATCATTATTTTATATTCATCAAATATCTGTCCGTCATAGTTAATATAATTCAAGGACGACTTGGACTACGCCAACTAATTTTTCTATAGTTACTAATGGGAAAAAATTTAAAATGTGGGGTGTGCGTTCACATTCTTCCTGATAATAATGATCTGATTTTGTGTATCTATCTATATAATACTAAAAGTCTGATTCTGCTTATCAATATGTGACCTCCAAAAAGCCATAATAGTGCATTGTAGCCAGAGGTAAAGAATTAATGTACCCCTAAAAAAACAGTTTTGATCTCTTATTTGGGCCAAATGCTCCATTTACGCCTTCAACAGGAATTAATCAGAGATCCCATACATAGAATGGGTTTTCAGCTGATAATGATAATTTTTAGGGTCTGAAAAAATATTCGGATCAAGTTATTCAGATTGATTTTCAGTAAATCACATTGGGATTGAGTTTGCGTATAGATGTGAGCATGTGGAAATACATACCCATCCATTTTGTATGAATTTCAGAGATAGAGGATTATCGTTCCACTGATTTGAAGTGACTGGTGTCGTCATCTCAGTTATTATAGTCACATTTCAGACATTGTGCCCCAGACTTACTTTTGGTACGACAATCTACTCCAGTACATCAAATAGAGGTATTTTTTAATTTCCAAGAATTTCACTGAATATAACTGGTACCTGAAGAAGTCTGGAGTGTATAACAGCTGAAACATTCTATCACTATCAAAATGCGAACACCAGTTCAAATAAATCAGTGTATAATAATAGTATATATATTCAATTCTGCATGAATATATGTGCATATATACAATTTCATTCATAAGTGTTTCTAATGAGAGTGGAACGGTGTAAATTGTCCTGTATGTTTTCACATTTGCAATCAATAATATAGATTATCATAGAGAGAAAAATGCTCACTGATACATGTGTATACATAAATATATTCAAAGTTATGGCTATATTGCATTGGGCACACAGGTTCTCATACAATCACTAAAGTTAGGTGACATTGAGGCAAATCACTACCTAGATGGGCAACTGTCTCGGGATACCAGGTGCTGTAAGCTAGGGATCATGTAGAGGACCTCCTATTGTGATTCTGTAAATCATTATAAAGAGGAAACCAATCTCTATACTAAACTCAATAATGCAAGCTGAAACCTCCCCCTACATACTGACTGGCCTAGCTGCAACTGATAAGAAATGAATGAACTAATGAATATATTAAAAAGGAAAATGTTTTTGGCTTCGAGGAGATTTGACAGTACTTTCATGTTTAGAAGACACTGTCAAATCGATTTTCTGATCATAAAAAATCTGTGATGATAAAATATCAAGTCAGAATTTATCAAAGTCTTTCTTCAAAACAAGAGTGTCAACAATTTAAGCAAAAAGAAAAGTGGACACCGAAAAAATGTTAGGATATCAATATTTTATCATGAGGTGTGGTTCGGCTAGCATGAAGAATTGACTCTGCAAACCAGTTTCAAACTCTGGTTGGAGCAGTTTGTGTCCACTTTGCACTATTACCCTTTGGAAAGGCATGAATACATCTCTCTTTTAGGATATGGGTAAAATAGCACTGGGTGAAGTGAATAACACCACCTTAGAAACTTATCTGATTCCCGTCTTGCAAATGGTCCAAATGAGTGGTATTATGTTATATGGTTGTTTGTTCCTATCATATGTTATTGCCTGCATCTTTATTCTGGAAAAGGAACTTGTTAATTAGAATATATATGATAAGATGAAAGAAATTGGATCTACTGGTATTCCTTAATTAATGCTTTTCTGTTCAACACGTGATTCGATCAACAGGATTAAATTAAATATGACCATCCCCCTATATGTGCTGTAAAAATTTTGGTTGACACAGTTTCAAAATTTCAAAAATAAAGAAAATAATCTCTCTGTTGCATTCCTCTCTAGTTATCATTTGCATCATCACAAGACGGATGAATTGATATTAAACTTTCTAGAAGATTTTTTTTTTTAAAAGGTCAATTATTAAAGTGAATGAGAAACTGGAAAATGTCTATTATCAAATGACCAAACTTCTAAAGAAAAACTACAGCTTTTAACAACAAAATCTGCAAATGATAGAGAAATAAATTTGTATCCATACATTCACGACTCATTATTTATATATGTTTGTTTTTGCTTGGTGAGACACTGTACTGGAGCATTGATTGTCTATTGTATATCTGTTTTATTGAACTCGGTAAGACACTGTACTGAAGAACTTCGGAATGTCGATTGTCTGTTGTATATCTGTTTTATTGAACTTGGTGTTGTTGAAACATTGTACTGAAGAAGTGTGGAGCATTGTCTATTTCATACCTGTTTTATTAGATTTAGTGTTGGTGAGACTCTGTACTGGAGAACTCTGGAGTATTGTCTATTGTATGTATATTTTATTGAACTTGATGGTCCACTGTACTGGAGAACTTTGGATCTTTATCTATTGTATATCTATTAAATAGGCTACTTGAAGGGCTACTGTACTGGAGAACTTTGGAGCACTGTCTATTGTATATTAGTCTGATTGAATTTGATGTTTGTTTTATTGAATATGATGAGACTGTACTGGAGAGCTTTGATTACCATCTTTGATTTGATTTTGTTGTACAGGGGAGCTTTGAAGTATTTACTTTTTATTGTATGTCTATTATATTGAACTGCCATAAAGATAAATACGTGAGGATGCAGTAATTTCAGTATTCATCAGAGGTACATGTCTGCTAGTATACACATGAACACAATCATAGATTAGGTAGTTTCATTTACAGTATTTTTGTACAATGTGATTTCATGTATAATGTTACATATACATAAAAACCATAAATAAATTTTATTTTCAATTAAGATTAGATGCTCACTTTACAATGGATGGATGGTGTCAAACAATCAGTTCGCAGTTGATGCTATGCATCATCCTACCAATAAAAAAGGTTTTTAGGAGCCAGGGTAAACCTTAAACTCGGATATCTATGACCACTTGGAAGGAAATAATTGAAATAAGATCCTCACTTGACTTATGCATGGGAAGTGTGAAGAAATACGCTTTGAGTTAGCTCAATGCCTTTTCTTGTCATAAAGAGGGTTTTTAGAAGCTAAGGTAAACTGCTGTGATCTTTCTCTGACCTCTCTGTGCCAAAAAAAGAGGTCACAGAAAGATCATGGTAGACTTCCGAATCAACAACCATTTGTATACGGCACTGCAGCTGGTTAGTACATGTCTTGAGGCTTCCTACAAATGGAAGCCAATTGGGCAAAGAAAGAAAAGATGGCCCTTGGATGAGCTGGCAATAGACAAAAGAGAGGAACCTCTGACTGGTTAACAGAAGTTGGAAGGACACTGGCAAGAAATCATATGTGGTGCCCTGACAGGTTCACATGTAGCATGCTGTGGGAATGTCAATCTGCATCTGAGTAAACTTTGGATATCAATGACCACTTAAGAGGAAGTAATCATAATGTGATCCTCACTTTACTATGTATGGAAGGTGTGAAACAATCAGTTTTCCATTTGTACCATCTTATCATTAAGAGGATTCTTACAAGCCAGGGTAAACCTTACACTTCAATATCTTGCCACTGAAGAGGAAGTAATTAAAATGTGGTTCTCATTATACTATGCATGGGAAGTGTAAAACAATCAGTTTTCAGTTTACACAATGCATCATCCTCTCATTTTGAGGATTTTTAGAAGCCAGGGTAAACATTAGACTGGTGTATCTATGCCCAATTAGGAGGAAGTAATTAAAATATGATCCTTACTTAGCTATGCATGGAAAGTGTGAAACAATCATTTTCAGCTTGCACCAGGGTTGCCTGATTTGGCCAGAAGGGGAGATAATTCAGGCTTCATCTTAAAACAGGCATTGGAATAGCATTGGATTGACAAATCAAGTGATTCTGACAGAGTTTCAAAAGAATAGTATCGAAAGTAAAGAAATACGTCAAAATACTCATTCATCATGCAATCCAGCCATTTTTAGATTTTGATTCTCTGATAAAATTTATTGCATTGTATGTGAATGAATACGGTAAATACAACTTATTTATTTTGGTTACATTGAACACAATCACAATGACTCATCTTTGGACTCTACTGACTCTTAATTCAGACCATAACACAGTCTCTTAACAAATATTCTATCATTTATCAAAGTGATGAAAAATGAATAAATTTGTACAAACCTTTGACAGAAGTATCTTTCCTTGACATTTTAACTAATTCATTGAATTTGGTTCAGTCCGTTACATAAGAATATTATGAAGCACAAATACACTGGAAATGAAAGTCATTATTCATCTCAAGTTTACAATTGTCAAGAATATAAATAATACTTAAAATTTCAAGTTCGCTCTTCAAATAGATAACAGTGGAATGAAAATTTATCAATATTCATATATTACAACGGGATAGCCAGGGGATATTTTCTGAAACTTCAAACCTAAATTATATCAGGTTTAACCAAGAGAAGTGACAAGATTGTAAGAATCATCATTGCTACCCACAACAGTCCAGTTTAAACACTGTTGCTGGGTTTAGGTTCATCAAGTGTTCCAACATTTACATTTATCCAAGAATCTCAACTTTGACCCGCCCTGAACATTCATAGTAAAAACTTAAAATTTTCAACACGCTTCCCTCAATAAGGAAGGAAAACATAGTTTTTATTTTTTTGAAAAATTTCCCACTTAATAAGGTTTTAGAGGGGTGTTCAATCTGCAATGTAGGTTTATCCTAAATTGATAACTTATTTTGCATCCAGCAGCATTCATGAAAATTCAGACTTTTTTAGTGACCTCTGCCCGACAAAATGTGAGAGAAGTAATTTATCCATTGATCATCATCATCATCATCAGTCTTTTAACGTCCGTCGTTGGACATAGACCTTCCTCAGGATTCGCCACAATTTTCTATCATGGGCATCGCGGAGCCAATATTTTCTGAATCTGTCCAGTTCATATCTCCATCTTGTGCTCTGTCAGCCTCGGTTTCTTATGTGATCTCTGGGGATCCATGTTGTGAGACGTGATGTTCATCGGTTGTCTTTCATTCTTGCAACATGGTCTACCCATTGCCATTTGAGTTTTTTAATAGTTTCTATGATGTCTCAGATTCCTGTTTTCTTCCTTATAAACTGTGCTGTCTTGTGATCTCTCCATATAAGGTTGATCATGATTCTCTCATGCGCACTTTGCATACTTCTCAGTTTGTAGGTCTGTCTCTTGGTTAGGTTCCATGTTTCAGCTCTATAGGTGACTATTGGGAGAATGGATTGGTTATATACTTTTCCCTAGGATTATTGAGATCATCAAGGTTACTTAATTTTACTGCTGGCACTGCTCAATCTACGAGTTAAAAAGAACCATATACGGATGGTGCGGATCCAAAATTTTGGTTTGCAAACTGTAGACTGTCAATATACACAGATTTTCGGGACTGTTTTCCTTATTTTGGTTGTTCTTTTTTGTAACATAACATTTCCGTTGTTTTACCGAATAACCTTCTTCAAGAAGAAGTCATTAAATGGGAAGGTAGGGATATTTGGAATGTTAGTACCAGGGAACCCCTTTCAAAGTGTGAGGGCAGAATGTCCTTATTCTACTATCTATACCTAAGTGATTTCTTCTGTAATAGTCCTGGGGTGAGTGGGTTGAAAAGGCTATTAAGTCCTACATAAATGTGAATAAATTGCTGATTCCACTTGTCACCATCTTGGAATGATAAGGCTAGTTAACCCTCCTATGGTTTTGGGAGACAGTAAATGAGAAGGGTAGACCATTACTTGATATTACGGAGATATTCCTGAAATGATCAAAGGAACGAAAATTCTATTTATATTTCATCATCATCATCATCATCAATTTTTTAATATACGTCGTTGGACATAGACCTTCCCCAGGATTCACCATGCCTCTGTATCATTGGTGTTGCGGAGCCAGTACTTCCTGAATTTGTCTAGCTCGTCTCTCCATCTGATACTCTGTCGGCGTTGGTTGCACATGTGATCACTCGGTATCCATGTTGTGAGTCGCAATATCCATCGGTTGTCTGTCATTCTTGCAACATGGCCAGCCCACTACCATTTGAGATTTCTGATGGATTCTATTATGCCCCTGACTCCTGTCATCTTGTGGATGTACTATGCTGTCTTGTGATCCCTCCATGTGAGGCCCAGCATAATTCTTTCATGTGCACATTGCACGGTTCTCAATTTGCGGATCTGTCTCTTGATTAGGTTCAATGTTTCAGCTCCACAAGTGACTATTGGGAGTATGCATTGATTGTACACCCTTCATTTTAGGATTAATGGGAGGTTCTTGTTTATGAAGGTTATCTACGAAAATATATTTACTTATTTTTTTTCCATAAAAAAGCACATAGTGGCTAAGAAAGTTATATATTTCCCACTAGTGTCAATGTCAGTGTCAAAGCTTAGGTAAAGGGAAGTTCTTGGAGGACCGGGATAGCACAATATTTTCTGACATCATTTCTACTTATCTGCACTCAATCACAATCATATAGACACTAACAGAATAGCCTGAGTGGCGTATAAAGTCAATGTAACAAGCAAAAACAAATCAGTTTCCTCATTTTTGGCTATGGATGCAGGGTACCCACAACTCCAGGTGCCTGTCATGTATCCGAGACAGTGCAAATTTTTAAAATACAAATAGAAAAATGTATAAATTAAACATGATAAAATCACTCAAAATAAGAAAAATCTCTGATGTGAAGTCAGATTTTTCAGGAATTTTTTGCTAAGAGAAACAATTGATTAAGGAAATTCCCATGACCAATGGCAAGCTCATTTGATTATGACATTGTAATTTGAATTATTGATATTCAATTTCAATAAGTATATCATAGTCCCTATATATTTATATGTCTCACTGTAAAATATAAATAAATAGGATTCATCATTATAGTCAATAATTGAACAACTTTAGCGTCAAAATTTGAAGTCATGTGAAAAAATTTCATCGAAGATTAGATATGGTCAGAATATATTATATATGTGACATCCCTGTCATTTTCCACTAGAAAACATCTAAAATAGATTCTGGAGAATCTAGATGTTATCAATAAACCTGTCACAATAAGGCTCCCAAAAGGTCAAATAAGCTTTTTTCCAAAAATCGAAAAAAAAAAATTTAGAAAGGGTCTAGTGAAGTACTGATACTAATTTAGAAATAACCACATGCACATATAAAAAGGATAGAATACTTTGCCATCTTTATCGAAGGCCATGGTTGTTCAATAGTGCAATAATCTAAAGGATGCCAAAGTTCATCTTGCCTATGGCCGGCCTTGTATGGATGACATAGCTTAAAACTGGATAATGGTAAGTTTCTACTACTAATGGACGGAATCCTGTCAGCAAGTATCCATAAGATAATGCCTTGCTTATTAACTCGAACAAAAGCTGATATCTGAATGTCAACAATTGTGGCATTGATTTGATTTGACGATTTAAGTGGCCAGGAAATATGATGCTCTTTTCCATTCAATACTCACTTATAAATCGTGTTTCTATTAGAAAAACAATGGTAAGAGACGATCGGTTGATAAAAATCACTTAATATACATGCATTTTTGAGTATATAGATATGAACAAATAAATATACTGTTGTATGAATGTTTTTGATAATTCTTAAGCTTAACCTATATGATTGATTAATTTATCTTTCTATCTGAAGAGTTCTATCTTTAATCCAAATACTTTTCTCAGTCTCCTAAAATTGTCATTCACTGGAAATCCAGTTTCAAGTGGATCTTTCCTTTTTTTATTGTTCATGTTCTGCTTTCAATGATAAAAGTAGATCATCACAATAGAGATATTTCCACAATGAGAAGCAAAATACATATAGTATTTTGCACTTATTTGAAAAACATTTTCCAATTTTTTCTTCTTTTCTATATTAATTGCTTTTTCTAATTTGTATCCTCCTCATGGAAAGTTAAGCTACCAAATTTTGCCCGTAGTTTTTGAAAACTTTTTATTTGATTTAATTCAGACAAATTGTTTCCATTTTGTCCAGTTACTTTATTTTTCAAGCACTTGGAGGCGACTGACAAGATATCTCCCAAAAAATCTCTTTGTCCTGGAGCAACTGACAAGGTATCTCACAAGAAACTTCTTTGTCCTGGAGCAACTGACAAGATATCTCACAAGAAACTTCTTTTCCCTGGTGCGCCTGACAAGATATCTTGCAAGAATTTTCTATGTCTTGGGTTTTCTTACTCTGATAGTTGATCGGATATCATTATTCACCACATTTCACACGAACGCATATACAAAGAAATGTATATATATATATATATATATATATATAGATATAGATATATATAGATAGATAGATAGATTAATATACAAACATAGTTTCAAAGATGGAGAAATTAGTATTACACTCAGTATTTCAAATGTGTCTATTTTTCTGTCATTAGTATGGTTTCATAATATATGTTTATGTGTAATATATGTAGGTGTGTAATATATGTAGGTATGTAATATATGTAGGTGTGTAATATATGTTTGTGTGCATCATAGTGAAATTTCATTAGTTTTTATCTCAATCTTAATCTTAGTTGTTCTTTTATACAATATTTCTATAAAGCTAAGAATTAAGATGAAGGTAAAAATTAGTCAAAATTTTAAAAGAATATTGTATTACAATACTTCATCCAGTGATAAGAATGAATATTAGTCAAAAAGATACACAGAAAAGTTCAACATTATGGAAGCTGATTTAATAAGTTAAAAACACCAAAAGGAAAAAATTGAAAAAAATCAACAAAATCATTGAAAAAAATAAACAAATGAAAAAAAAATGTTTTAAACATATTTCATGAGAATTTGATTTGATGTTTGTCTGTCAAAATGGAATTTCAGAGAAAGAAGATGGGATTGGTTGATAGCTGAATGGAGGCCATGTCTTTGATTAAATTGGTCCTAATAAATCACATTAATTTTGTGTACCAAGCATTTTCTAAGTCAGTCAAAAGACCAATAAAAAGTAAAAATTGTGTTGATTAAAATTGACTTGACAAGATTTCATTCTTTTTTTCGGGTGTAGAGTGGCTGTAATTAAAAAAAAAGTTAGTTACAAACACCAAGGCGAGCAGAACAGTAGAGAGACAGACAAGCAAGTAGATGACAGCCTAACCAACTTCAAATAAAGAAAAAAAAGAGAACAAAATATAAGAAAAAAAGAAGAAGAATATAAAATGATTACAGTAAATAAACCAAGATGTAAAATCTAATTAAATTAGATTGAATTAAATCAAATTAAATTAGAAGCAACATGTAATGTTTTATCTTTTTGTGTGTGTAAGAATTCTTTTCTTGTCTATGAGTATTTCACATTCTGAAATGCAACCATTTTCACTTGTTACGAGTTTTGGTAAACACCAATACAAGAATGGAGATCTCTTTGAAGAAAAAAAGTACAGAAATATTCATCGAAGAAAACAAGTGATGCCTTAAATTATCACACTGGCTAGGTCACCTGATTTAGTTTTTATATCTCTCATTGGATGGACAATCCCATTTGTAACAAATGAAAACAAGAGTAAAAACAATCACCATACAGAATGGAAGAAAAGATGGAGGATTCTAACTTTTTTTCCAATTCTGATGATATTTCCATTGGTATCCTCATCTTGGAATCCAAGTTCCTACATGAAATTACACGTGTCTCCAGTAACTTTGTGTTAAAACATGGATTTCCCCTATTATGATGCAAATGTTGGGGTCCAAAAATTAACTGTTTTATAACCAGGGGTGGGGTGAATGATAGATTAAGGATGGCAAACATGGTTTATCATATAAAAAACTGAGGTTTGAATAAATGAACAAAAACATTTTCAAATGCTTGTTTATTTCATTAAATAATACCATCAAAATAACCGTAATATATTACAAAGTATGCCAAATTTCAGTATTCAAAAAACAAAATATTTACATATTTATATCAGTGTCTTTTAAGCTGTAAGCTGTTGCGCCTTCAAATACACTGTATCTGAGACTCCTGATTGGAAAAAATCAAATTAATTAAATAAAAAGTTTTGTTCATTGGCTTCTGAAATATTTTTTAATTCATTTCATTTCCGCTGTTAGTTTGTCAGAATAATCAAAATATATTTCATAGTGGGATGTGAGGGAAGTTGAGTCACCAACTCAAGTATATCAAGGACCACTCCATAATAAACCATGTTATATATTCGGCGATGCCTGTAATATTCCTTATGAGAACATAAATTTGCACAAATTTCTGTGAAATATCACCCAGTTTCAGAATTTTTAAAGTAGCACAAAGAGATATTTTTCCTTCCATTTTTACAGATGTATTTTCAATTCTTATTCTATATTTATGTATTTTTACTTACAAAGCTATAAGTCTGAGGATCTATAGTATTAGATCAGAATGATTGATAGAGGTTCCTGATAAATTTGTTGATGACATGCTGAATTCTCTGAGTCAGAGGCATTTCATGGGGTTGATGAACCTCATCAAACAAAAGAAAACATTGTTGAAACAAATCTGGCATATGTATCAGGATAACTTATATATACACACACACACACACACACACACACACACACACATATATATATATATATATATATATATATATATGGGGAGAAAAGTTACCATTCACTTTTGAACCCTAAATGGTAAAGAAAAAAAATTCCATTTTTGACACCTAGAAGAAGAGGAAAAAAAAGTCTCCCCACATTTTTGTCACCTCAAAAATTTATAAATAAACATATAGAAGTAGAAGATATATGTATATTGGAGTGAAGTTCCAGTATAGCATTATGTGTATATCCTAAATAGAACCCCTCCTCTCAAAAATCTTTACTTCAAAACATTTCCCTAGTTCTATTTATTCATACCTAATTTGTTTGTGCTACATCTATATTTAGATGGTTTCTATGTGACAGACAGATAGACGGATGGCATGATACCTCTAACATACGTACAGATGTATATTGTAACTACACTGAAGGCCCTGATTAATTAGTTAAAGATATTTACTGATATTTCTGTGGAGTTCCAGTAGTTTATATCTGTTGTCTTACTTACTTTAAGATTTGATAATAGTTCACTATTTTAAAGCTGCCAATAATAGATGATCGAGTCAAATCAATTGCATCCAAGTTTTTATCAAAAAGTGGCCTGCTTAAGTAGAGTCTGTTGTTTCAAATGGTGGGTAGGAGATATTTTTATCAATGAAATTGTTTCCTTCGTAAGTTATAACAACTGCATAATCTCCACTAAAACACCTGGAATAACAATAAAAAAAACATTGCATCTGGAATTGAATGTAAAATAGCATCCAAAATGCAAAATAATTTATTGGGCCAAAAAATATAACGGAGGTTTTTCAGAGTTTAGAATGCCATATTTTGAAAAAGATACTAAACTGAACCGAAGCCGAAAATGAATACTGTTGAATAAGTAACAGAGAAATATATATCTCTTTCCTCAGTCATCATCATCAGCAGTCTTTTAACGTCCATCGTTATACACAGACCTTTCCCAGGATTTCCCACAACACACCCATGGGTATCGCAGAGCCAATACTTTCTGAACTTGTCTACTTTGTCTCTCGATCTTGTATTCTGCCTGCCTCGGTTCCACATATGGTCTCTGGGGATCCATGTTGTGAGTTGTGATAACCATTGGTTGTCTGCCATCTTTGCAACATGACCAGCCCATTGCCATTTGAGTTTTTGAATTCTATGATGTCTCAGACTACTGTGCTCCCTGATATACTGTGCTGTCTTGTGGTCTCTCCATGTGAGGTTGAGCATGATTCTTTTACGTGCACGTTGCATGGTTCTCAGTTAACGGATCAGTTCCTTATTCAATAAACAATCTTGTTGATAAACTTAAATGAAAGATTATATATTGAATAGACGTATGCTAGAAATTCATTGTTATGTCTACTCTGAGAGAAATAAATAAGAGAAGAATAACAATGTTAATAACATTCTGACCCCAAATCTGTAAAATTAGGAAAAATATTTAAAGTTTGAAAGAAGAAGCATAGTTCAGAGCAATAAAGTAAGACCTGTGAAAGGAACAGTTTCATTCTTCAAATCTGGAGAATAAAGAAGAGGAAAACTCGTCTCAAAGTAGAGGAAACGTTTTTCTCCAAATAGTCTTTCCTGTGCTTGTTAAATCTATAATGTCCCTTTGGCATAAATATTCTGAATCTTTGAGGAATTATCTAATTTCTTTTATTCTTTTTTATCTTTAAGAATATGCGCAGTTAAGAATTTATATGGATAGAGAAATATATATATATATATATATATATATATATATATATATATATATATATATATAATGAAATAAAATACAATTCAAATAGTGAGGTGTATGCTTGTAACTGATATCTATCTGAAGATGTCTCAATGTATGAACAGAGACAATATCAAGTGTAAATAAGCATAAACAATTATATATATATATATATATATATATATATATATATATAATGAAATAAAATACAATTCAAATACTGAGGTGTATACTTGTAGTTGATATTTATCTTAAAAGGTCTGAATGTATGAACAGAGACAATATCAAATATGAATAAACATAAACAGTTATATATATATATATATATATATATATATATATATATATATATATATATATATATATATATATATATATATATATATAAATATATATATATATATGTGTGTGTGTGTGTGTGAGATTAGTTTCTATATCACAAAAGCTGATACTGACCCAAAAGCATTTCTGTTCTTTATTGATTTTTTTGAACATGAATAGCATTAGAGTAAAAAGATAGTCAGTATAGTAGAACTAATCTTTTTTTGTTGTTCTCCTCATCAAATTTCTATTCCACTTTCTATTCTATATTCCCCTCTTTTCTCCTTGTCTTGCTCTTGTTGACACTGTCTGACTGTTGCACATGGCTATTCAGAATGAGATTGGGTGCTAACTTCTTTCTTCACCAAATACAGAAAAAAAATCAAATGATACAAATATCCCACCATGATTTAGGTATTTCTTATTTCCTCAAGAATTTTTTCAGTCAATTTTGGTCATTTCTAGGAACAGACCTCAGAATATAAAACTATTTGGTCTGGAAAAGTCTGTCAATAATTTTTTTGGATACAATATAAAATAGTACAAGCAGTACTGTGAATTGTGCCTACAATTTTAATACAACTAAACAAAAAATGCTAGAAAATTGCGAAAGTAGTCTGGAAATTATGAGAATTTGATTTCAAGTCCAGATGGCATTTTGACAAGATTAAATGAGAATGAGAAAGCCCATAACTAGAGGCAGATAATTAGTAAGCTCAACTTAACCTGGTATAAAGCCATAATAGAGGGCCACAAGAATTTCAATTTCTTGTTCAAAAGATAGCAAGGTTCCTTTCACAAAGGGAAAATCATAGGTTTGAATTCATATAACGTGCTACTCATTCATTACACTTAAAGTACATTCTGTGCGCCAAATAAAACAAAGGTTTGAAACATTGACTTCTGTTTCTGATTACAATATGTAAGAGTTGATCGAAATGATAATTTTCTTGAGAAGGAGAAACTGTTCATATAGCTTCTCAGAAAATCTGATAACATTTCAGAAGGCAAAATTGTTGTATATTTAGCTACATAGGTGTTGAGAGAAATATGAACAATTTAGAGAAGTTTCAATTACGAAGGCCAATTTTAGAATTAAAGATATATCTGTACATGTATTCACAGCATATAACACTTTCAAAAATCTTTTGGCATAATTAAGCCTTAAATTTTCTATCATCTTCAAATTCCTTGATGTAAATATTTTGGAGAATTGTTACACTATGATCATTTTAATATTCTTAATTATCCATACAAACTATTTCTATTTTTAAAAATAATAAGTAATAGTTATGCATGATTTCTGTTTCAAAGCTACAAAATAAGTAAAATTATGTGTATGAGTGGGTGTGCACATCTTTTTTTTAGTAATTTAGACTTTGAACTGCTGTTTTTTCTTTTCCAAAGCAGAGATTTTTTTTGAAAGATTTCAAAGTAAATTAAGTATTCCTTAAAATTTTTGAACAAAAATAGCTGTGATAACTAGATATTTCAAGAATAATCCACGTGCATAATTAGGAGAGTGTACTCACTGAAATCAAATTTTAAATTAGTTGAATTTTTTCCTTTAAAAACTGAGAAAAATAAAATATACTTCCAGCTCAGTATATACAGAGAGATATACTGCTGTATGGCATACCTTAATCTCATATATCAATTCTAACAGACTTACTCCATTGTATGGCATCCCTTGATCTCATATGTTGATTTTAACAGACTTACTCCATTATATTAAGATATAATATTACAGTCACTGAACTATTAAGAAAAGGATCAAGATCAGGAGAAGAGAATAGAAACAAGGATGTCTGGAAACTCTTAAGTTAATGGAGGCAAAGGGCTTGAATAGCTGGAAATTTTGCTCAGATTAAAACACGAGTACTAATTTCTAAAAAAGAAGACATCATCAATTAACTATACATAGTACAAATCTCATATAATGCAACTTGTTTTCTGCCTTTCTTAGCAGCGTAAGTATCAATTGCCCAAATTTTTCCCTGCTGTTTTACCCGAATTCAGGAGAGCAGTTGCGTTCCCTGCCCCCTGGCTTATTTGCCTATGAGTAAAATTATGTACAGACAATAGGAGAGGTAGTAGAAAGGAAGAAAGAGGAGAAGGAAATAAATTATTGTCTTGGGTGTACAATCAAAATAACTGTGGGGGTGGATCACCAGAGGTGAACTGCAGAATTAGAGAAATCCAGTAAAAATCCATTTGAAGAAGGGAAGAATGCACAAGAAATGGATGCTGGTATTGATTTGATGTTGAACAATCTCTCTTAGTATGCATGGTTGTTAGTGCTACAAGGAGAAAGGTCTACTGAGGCTTAGTTTAGCTCCTAGTGGAACATAGATAGTTAATATTATGGAGGTTATCGAATTGGAACAGATATCCATGACTCTTTACACACACACACACACACACACACACACAAACATGGACTAAGCAGAATAGAGTGTAATACCCTATTTGATGAAATTATGATAAACAGAAAAATATACGTTGACCTTCAACTTCATATAAAAATTGATTGCTTATATCAAGAGAACATTTTTCACCATTCAATTCTATTAAGAGTTTCATGAATTTCATTTCAACCCATTGAAGGGTTCCCCTGTCAATTATAAGTGGTCACAAGCTGTTTAAGAATTTATGAGTTGATATCTTAATATATAAAACACAATGTGTGTGTGTGTGTGCATGTGTATGTATATATATATATATATATATATATTTACATATGTTACACTTCTCAATGAGTGCATAGATACTACATGATTCTGAGTGACACTTTGATTTTAGGCAGATATAGATAATCTTGTAATTTTTGAAAGATACTATGCATGTACATCATTATCCAACCTTTCAGTAGAACATAGGTAAATATAAGAACAGATGAAAGCAAAAACATTGCATTCAGGCAAGGAAACGTAATGAATTATATCAATATTCCTTTATTCTTTTTTGTAAAATAAAACTAAATTCATTTCCTTGGACCTTAATATCAAAGTCATTTGATAAACCCTATTTAGAATTAAGCTGAGCATACTACCCTCTCATAAATGACACAGATAACTTATCACCTATATTCCGGTTGCTATTAATACCTACCCCCATCTCCCTGTCAACCGGTCTTCAAGAATTCAGTCACTATCAAACCGGTCCATAGTACACACAACGTTAGGGTTCCTTCTCAAAACCCTATAACTTATTAGGAGTGCTCTAGTCAGCAATGTTTTTGTCTGTTTATCAAGACTTGGAAAATCAATCATCTATGTAGATTGTCATTCACTGAAGTGAAGAGATGAAAACTTATTTCAAAATCACTGAAGTGAGAACATAGAATAATTCTGATGACCTGTGATGACATTATTAGTTGTGTTTTTTTTCAAAAAACTTTTGTATTCTTTATTCTTTTCTTAAGCAACAAGATGATTTTTTCAAGTCAAAAAAGTGGAAATAATGTGAATTTATAGTTTCAGATATTAATATCTTCCATTTCAGACACCTGTTCCACCATTTATCATGACAAGCATTGGAACTTTTCTAATGTCATAGTATCACACAATATTCCCTCTAATTTCTCAGAATCATTTAGAGCAAAAATCTCACGTTGAGCAAACTTTTTTCCAATGACAAAAGTATGTGCACACTCTTGAATTCGACAGAGAATCAATATTTTTTCAATAAAAATCTCAGTAAGCTATCTACAGAATTCAAAAACGTTTGTGTGCACATTAATTTCCTCTGTGCGCTGGTTGCCAAATGTGAGTGCACACAAACACACAGCTAAGTGGAAACAATGGCATTGATTTTCTCCGAGGAATATTTTCTTTCAGAGATTATAGCCTCAGATCTCTGATTTCAGTATGACAATTTAGACACTAAGCTATTTATCATTCACAAGCTGGACACGTGAAAATTTCAGTATGACAACTTAAACGGTTTGGTATCTATCATTTACTAGCTGGACATGTGAAAATTTCAGTATGACAACTTAAACACTTAGCTATTTATCATTTACTTGCTGGACATGTGAAAATTTCAGTCTGACAACTTAAACATTAAGCTATTCATCTTTTACTTGCTGGTCATGTGAGATTTTCATGGGTGTTGATGGCTTGGATTATCCATTATCTCATGTTGATGCTCTTCTCTCACTCTCAGCATGCATTTCCTCGTTCTCTCTCTTATCCCTTCCAATCTTTATAACCGGTCCATGATTTTATCAAAATGTTATAAGAACATGGATTAGTTTTGTATGCAAAAATTTTCCCATCCCATCAATAAACTACCTAAATCTATTTTCTACCCTCTCTCTTCCTCCCTCCTAGTTAAACTACCTTTCTTTTCTCCCCTCTTATTAAACTACCTAACCTCCAATTCTTCCCCTCTCTCTTTCTACCCCTTCAGTAAATTACCTAACCTCCTTTTAACACACCTACCAGATGATACCTGATGAAGGCCGTAGAGGACAACGGCCGAAATGTTGTATGAAAAACAACCAAGATGAGGATGGTCTGAATATCAATAGAAATAATAATAATACCTCATCTCAAAAATTCAGAGATATACTCCTTTTAGCCCCTCTTTTTTTCTAAAAAAAATAAGGAGTATTTCAAATGGAATAAGCAATATTTCAATTTATCTAATTTATAGTAATAAAATACATGATATTTTGAATAAGATAAGTATCATTTTGAAAATATAATTTATAGAAACAAAATAAGACTTTTGAAAAAATTAGTTTTATTCTATTAATTTATAGTAAAAACATAAGTCATACATTTTCGTATAAAAATTACTCAGGTTTGCTGAACCGAATCCTAATTACCAATTTTATAAACTTATAATTCTGTAATTTTACAAAGGAACAATTATAAAAAATCTATTTCACAGTCTTGATGTTGCTTTATTCAAATTTTTGTTCTCCAAAATTCTCTTTTGCCAGATTATTTTTTGACTCATTGACCTATCAGCATAACAGACATAGGTTGTGTCAAGGATAATTATAGTATAGATCTCTGTGTGAAAATGTTTGATTTATACTTCATCTTAAGCATCATAGTCATCTGTCATTTCTTATTTGAAGTGAGAAATGCAATTTCCAAAATAATTTTGAAAAAAACATAAAAATACAACTACCCCTTCCCCAGAAAAAATCAACTCCTCTTGATCAAAAATATTTATTTCTATGCTTCAACTGAACCATCAAGTATTTAGAATAAAGTACTTCATTGCTTGGTCACAGCATTGTCAATATCTCAGAAACTATCACAGATAGAGGCATGCGGTTTTCACTATTCAATAACATGTTTCAAAAATTCATTCAGATTGAAAACATGACCTGACTTTACCAGTTTATCACACATTTTATGGCCTAATAACTTTGGAACAAATAAAGATAGAAACATTAGGTTTTCACCAATCAATATCTCATTATTTCAAGATTTGTTATGTATGCATAAAGTGTGGTTGTGGATTGTGTCTGAATTTCTTTAATGAAGCTTTGTTATAATTATGTATTTATTCTTCCAGGCCTGTCTCTTCATCTTCATAGTCTTTATCGATCACAACATAATCCAGCTTTTGAAATCCTTTGGGTATGTTAAACACAACCTCTTTTTGTTAATTCACTGGGGTATGTTCTTCTCATTCCTTAACCTATCATGTAAAGCATCCTTCCAAAGGAGTTTTAGAATTCATAACAGCCAATTCTACCTTATGATGTTGAGCTACCTGTCCATCAGTGTATATTTCTGCAAAAATTATATTGATATTCATTTCTGAGGTTTTTTGAAGAATTTTAGAAATTCCTTTCAGACAAAGATTTTGAGACTTAAATGGAGGACATACCGAGCAACCGTATTTTGAACATTATTAATAACTTTGATTATAAGTTGCTCTTCTGTCTTAATATTTTATCATGAGCAAATGAATGCAATTAGAGAATGTCTTTTTTTACATCAAATTTATACTGAAGATGCATCTTTCTATCAAAGTCATCTTTAATGAGGAAGTTTTAAACTGAAATCTGTTATAATCTATGTCCAGAATGTAATGAAAAGCCTACTTAATAAGATAAAAAATTTTCAATTATCATTCTAATTGTAGTAATTTCCTTCGTATTTTCTAAATAAAAAAACACACATCATTAGATTCCACACGTAATAAAAGTCCAATTTCAAATGGATAAAATCCATACATTTAAAAAAAGACTCTTCCCGAGATCATTAGATAAAAAAAATAAAACAACATTGATATAATGAAGATTTGATTTAATGAAAATCAGAGATCATTGGTAAAATGTTTTGATTTAGATGGAATAAAGCACAATAAATAAACTAGCTTGAAAAAAAAAAATACTCAAATTAAACTTTATTATTGAATTAATGAACAGAGAAGTAATTCTATCACCCAACAGCTAGTCATTTTGCGAGAACAATAAAATTACTTTTAATAAAACTTTTATATAAGACCTACTCATTGATATTTAATTGGAGAGAATCATGAATGAATGTACTAACCCAGGCGAAATTCTGGAATCATCACACTTAGAGGATGTTCAAGTAACTTAACTGAGAACAAAAAATATCTTCTGCCTTATTCCATGTGAGATTTCCTTCTTGATTTTTCTAATCTTTTCCATTGTTTCAATTGACAACTGTCTTGTTGGAGCCACATTTCCTTTCAATTAACCAAGAGCAACTGCTCATTAAGATCTGCAAGCACTTTCTTTTAACAGTAGACTATTTAGATGTCCTGGTATTTGTTTTAAAAAAGCAATTAATTCAAATAATTTCATTTAATTTGTTTGAGTTATATTTCATGGAGCCTAAAAAAAATTTGTGTCTTATCTGGCTTTTTTTGATTGCTTTGGAGTGAAAAAAAACTTAGGGACCATCCAATGAGTATGGTGATACTGTAATCTTTGCCAGGAGAAGCAGTTGTAGTAAATAAAAAAGAAATAGGACATTAGATACACTACATCCCAGGCAATGCTAGCTCACCTTGCAAGCACATAAATAAAAGCAAAAAGTCTATTGAGATTTTAAAGATTTTGTTGGTTGTTTCTGATGCTCAAAAATGTCGAGTACAGTTGAAACTAATAAGCAGTTCCAACATCCATTAAATGCAAATGATACAATCAGCATTTGTTTAAAAATATATTTTTTCAATGATGTTTACAACTAGCTAGGAAACATTTTTGGTTGCCAGAAATAAAAGCAAAAAGAAAGACTAAGTCTCATATCCACCCTGGACAATAAAATCAATAACTGCTATTTTCAGTGAGCACTAAAAATGGGTTGAAAAACAAGCAGCCATAGCCACATTACAGATGTCATCAGATGAATATGGGAGTTTAAAATGGATATAGCTTGATTATGAGATAAATATTACTAGCAGAAATTGAATATTTTCCAGGATGAGGTCATTATACAATACTGCTATCAGCTAATATAATAATTATGGGCAGTAAATCTCCAAGTATCTGTAGAAGTTTCTGATGAAGGAGCCAACAATGCAAAAAGCTGAAATATCAGAAACTTTGCAGGGATTCTATACTTGTTCTCTGAAGAAAGCAGTGTTTATTATTTTTTGATAATTTTTATATTGAAACCAAATTGATCTTGAATATAAAAAAATGGACATACTTGCAATCTGCATAAAACTTGTATTAAAAGATGAAATAGTGTTAAAAATGATAATTCATTATTACAAACATTATTGATGCAAGATTCTCTTGTGACATAATCAAAAAATCAAATGACCTATCAGTATTCTGAATTTGTGAGAAGAAATACAAACATATCTTGATATAGCATGGTTTGCTTTAGCATGTTTCATGATTTAAGGTGGAAAGTTTTGGACCCCGATAGTCTTGCTTATATCATCTCACACTCATCCAGAAAACCACAAAAAAAAATAATAACATTAAAAGACTCAATATGACTATAACATTAATTTTTTTTCTATTTACAATCATTTGACATGTAATTGCATCATATTTCATAGATAATTTCTTCAATTTTGCAATAGAAACAACACTTTTGAGCTCATCTGGCTCTTGTGATTGACTTTTGACTATCCACAGTTTCAGTTATAACACAATTGTCTTTCTTGGACCCCAACATCCGCATCAAAAAGGGTGATTTCAGTATATGAATTTCTTGATAAAATTCAAAACTGACTCTTGGGGATATAAAAAGCCAGTGTTCAACTTTTTCATACATTTTGATAGTTATCGCGAAAAAAATCAATTTTTCCAGCAGGACTGTCAACAAAAAAGTGGTTTATATATTTTAATACAGAACTGAGCAAGACATTATATGTAGAGGAGTGAGTTTTTTTATAGGTAGTATTTAAACAAATATCAAATAAAATCAATCAGCCATGTTAAACACAAAAAGAAAACACTTGTACTGATAGTATCATACATCCATTTGATTTAATCAATCCTCTAAAATTGCTATAGGCCTCCAAACCCATAAATGTCATTATGAAGGCTGTAAATGTTTGGCTTGTATGAAATAAACTGTGGTTTATACAGAACATTTAACATTAAGATTAGTTGTGTACTAAGATGCAGAAATACATTATATTTCATAGATATTATGGACAAAAACCATATATTAAAAAGTCATTATTATGCTTTTCTTTGAGTGATTAAAAGTTTTTAGTATTCTCTAACCAAATGGAGAATGATACAGAAATATAATTATTGCATATTTCCTCTAACGTTGATGAATATATTTCTATCAAAGATATCTATCTTTATCTCAAAATTCAAGTGTTATTTCTATATTTTTTGTAACAGCTAAACTATTAGCTTTGAGCAAAAATAATTGTTGTTTTTCTTATTCTAAACATTGATGCTTATTTTGGAATAAATTAGTATTCAACTATGTTCATGGATTATACCATTTTAAAGTGTGAATTTTGATCTATTCAATTAAGCTTAACATTGTCTTTTCAATTTTCAAATGTGGACAATTTTGTTGTAAAGTTCAAAACAGAATATAAAACAGTGGAAACTGCTCGCAAAAATTTGGCCAGGGGACTGTCACTTCATTGTTTGACTCCTTAGGATGGGGAGTAAGAAAAAAAATCTTCCTTCACTTTTGATTCCTTATGGGGTGAGTTTTCCTTCTCTTTATACCCCTTAAAGAAGTATATATAAACATAAAACAAAAAGATATGTATATGGGGGAAAGGAAGTTCCACTTTGGAATTATAGTTACATTGAAAATAGACCCCTGCCCTCTAGAACCCTTATAAAATATTTTTCTCAAAATGTTTTATTTTAAAACCTCTGCCTAGGTCTATTGACTAGGCATACCAAATTTGGTTGGGCTTCACCCATGTCTAGGTTCTTTTTATAATATGACAGACCAACCCATAAACAGATTCTAACTTATATATTCTAAGATAAGTATAGATTAGGGTGGATCGATAAGTCATTGGCTGAATTTTCATTTAAAATTCCCATTGAATAATGAATGATCTACTGTTTAGTACTGAATTGTGCATTGGCAAAGATGGAAGATCATATTGAAGAATTTTTGTTACATAAAATGCTGCTTTTATCATTATTAGGCTTCAAACTTATTGATGTGCCTCCGAGTGTGTGTGTGTGTGTGTGCACATAAAAATTCCGTTAACAGAAAGAATTATTCTTATTCTTTGCTTTCATTCAAAATGATGTCTACAATTACAAAACAAGACTGGTTTTGCTTTGAAAAACATTTTTTTTGTATGAAAACAAAGCAAAACTAAAATAAAATAGGAAAAGAAAGATAAGTTAGGCCATAACTTTTAAGAACTTGTAACAAGTTGCATACCAGACTATATAAGTGGTAGTTAGCCCAGAAGGACTTCCTTTTTGATATTTCCATCTATTGGTTGCCAACATAAAGATCAATAATATATATCACATTTTTGTACACTACTTTCTTTTTTAGAACAAACTGTGTTTTTTTTTCCTTTTCTTGTTTATATGCTGATTTGTAGCTCTTCCACATTTTGACGTTGATCTTCCTTCTGTACTCCAAGCACCGACCCCCACACGCTGACCCCGTTCACAGACCCACACACACCACTATTACTCCTGATGTACAGATGGCATCGAAAAGTCTGCTAGATGAAGAGAAAGTCTTTGGTAAACACATGATGAAGATGCTGAAAACATCGCAGGAGATTAAGTCTCCCCGGAATGGATATAAAAGAATTATAAACAAAATCACAATGAGGATAGGATGATCTAAATCCAATGTTTGTCATTCTAAGCAAAAGTTGGACGTTATAACATTTTACTGGAAAAATCTCTCAGCATTGTCAAACAATGGTATAAAACTGACTGAGTTAGTATGCACATATATTCAAGGACATTTGCAAATATATACCTACACAAACGGTCATATATATCTGTGCGGAAATGCGAAGTATACCTACTTCTCATTTCCCAGGTTTTTTGATACGTCCAACGTCTACCTATTTCCATCACTGTATCTATCAATATAAGTATGTGCAAATATAGATATAAAAAAGCCCTCAAATAATGCATCATATCAATAGGTGGTTGGTTATTACCTGACATCAGCCAAATATTTAAAACTTTTATAAACACGTAAATGATATCAGCATTTTCAAAATTAGTTTTCTGCAAAACCTTGAATTATGTTTTTGCGTAAAAATCGAACAGAATATACTAATCGTGTACATGAAAAATTGATTAGTGCAATACATGAAATTGATACCCCAACTTTTATTCCTTTAATCTTTATCAAAGTTGATAGTAATAAATAAATCTTATTTTTTTCAATGGAATTACATTTATTATTTCATATTGCATTTACATAACAGTGCTTTTATTTTTTGCATCCATGAACCCTTTTCTGTATCATTTATATGTTTTGACATACATATATATGTATATATATATATTCTAGGATGTGGCATATACTCATATATATATCATTTAAAATTCAAGCATGAATAAGACAAGTAATTTGATGATTTCGATCATCTATTGCTTAACTCTTTGTTTTGAATTCTTCCCAACCTTTAATCTGAGAAATTGTTCTTGAACTTTGTGTCTGGACTTTTAGTCACTGTTATCTGGGCTAAAACTTATACTATACATTATTCTTTGTTTGGAGACTGAATAAAAGAACTTCCTTACACCGCAAGATTTTCCCTAGAAAATAAACATCACGATCGTTATTCATACTATTCAATTTCATCAACAAACATTTTTTAGTATGGTGAGTGTAAGTTGAAATGTCAATCAGTTGCTTGAATTCAACTATCTACAGCTATTCAAGAAAACCTTCTTTGTACTAGTGATGTAGGAGTTGTTTTCACTGCAACTTGAAATTTTGCAATTTCATCTTATTGTTACAGATGTAAGGTTAGTGTAAGTCAATTTATTCAGTTAACTTTTAATGACAGCAATTTCATCTTTGGCAACATTAAGTCATCTGATTATATATATATATATATATATATATATATATATATAGAGAGAGAGAGAGAGAGAGAGAGAGAGAGAGGGAGAGAGAAAGATATAGAGAAAGAGAAATAAAATAATGATTGGAAAATTATTTTTCAAATGATTTATTCTGATTAGTTTCAAATGATAACATAACATGAGATTGGATGCCAAACTATTTTAATAATAAAACTTTTGGCGTTTAATCTTATGCCAAGGGATGTTACCATGCATCAGCATGAATTGTAGGAGAGCATTTCATATGAGTTCAAATCTTTGATAAAGATGCGAGTCAAAACTAGTCAGAATGAATTATCAGAAAAATATTTTTCCAATTGTTATTCAATTCATATACATATTTGTCAAGTATCATGTCCATATATATATATATATATATATATATATATATACATTTACATACATTGAATTGATAGGTAAGTGGGTATGGGATAGGGATTATTCTGTTTGGCAGATGCTTCACAAAATTCCTTGAAATTGAAATCTCTAGATTTGACTTCCTGTGACAGTGAATTCCAAATGGCCTGAAGACAAACACTATTTACAGTAGACAAGGAAATATATCCTGCTATAGTGACCAAGCAATTGACCAACATCCAATTCTGATCAATTGCAAGATAAATATAGACTTACATGGATGGGCTGGCTTGGTCGACAATCCAATATTGGCCAAGTTTTATGACCAACAGGAATTGTATCATTAATAATAGTTGGCTGGTTTTTGTAGAGGTGAAATTTAGATAAATGCTGAGAGTAAAGTGGGTGAATTTAAAGTTGTTTGTAATTGAGAGATACCCTGCAATTCAAGAGTGGAATGATAAATCCTGGAAATGGCAAGAAATAACAGCCTGACTACTTGGTATGAATTAAAGAACTGCAAGCAAAAGATTACAGATTTCAGAAACAGCTATTCTTTATTATGCTCATCATTGTTGTAAGATCATTAAAAATCTGGTATCAAGAACTGAAAAACTTATCTAGAGATCATAAAAAAATCTTCTCTTATATAAACTTCCTGGTGTATGGAATATTGGTGAAAGTCATGTTGATGTGAAGTTTATTAGGGGTTCTCTTTTGATACAACCAATATCTTTGTATAAGATATATTTCAAGCGGTTTCTTACTGAAACAAGGTTTTGTTAGTTTTCTTTTCATTAATACAGTGTTACTTTTGAAGAAGAAGATATTTACATTTTGCATAGAGTTTACATGAGTTTTAAAGTAACAAGTATAACAGGAATTCATCTGTTATGAGAAAACATTGCTTCATCAATTTTGAATCAGTGTTGATAAAAATAGATGATCCAACTGGCTTACAAGCAAAAGAGAGTTTTCCTGCCATAAAAAATTATCTTCCAAAGTTCTAAGCTTAATAAAGATTACCTTTTATAGCTTAAGCCAGACTAAGCAAGTGCAGGGACTGTAGCATATTTACGCATAATTCCCTTTCCACCAAAGTCTTTCATTCCAGAGTTAGAGGAGCATTGCTATAGTAGCATATAGTAGATAAGTGCCTTACCTAAGAGTGATCAACCTTGAAGAATGATGCGTTATATATATATATATATATATATATATATATATATATATATATATATATATATCATGAATTTGCCACACTCCCATTAATTACTGTATTGAAATAATAGCCCAATTTGAATGTAAGAATTTGCTATGACTGCTAACTTTAAACAGCTAGTCATTCATGAAACTTGAGGGTAATATAGAACTGGTGTAAGAGAGCAAGTGCAAAATCATTGATTTGGAATTTAGTATGTAGGCTTTGAAAATGAAGGGATCATATAGGAAATGCTTCTTATGCTTCAGAGTTAATCTGGTACTGTTTATAGTAACAACTTAAAGTATAAACTACTGAAGTATATCAGCATGTGAATTAGCTTAGGAGTTGAGCATTTCATACTGATGCACTTCCAGATTACCTAGGCAACAATTGTCAGCTTGAATGAAAAAAGTACAACAATTCAAAATCTAGGGTATATGAAGATTTTTAAAGCTCTGATCGAAGATGATGAAAATTTGTGCACTAAATGATCATTATGTAGGAGTTGATATGCAACAATATCAAATCAAGAATTATCATCTACTAAATAATTAATTGAAAAATTTGCACAGGTCAAATAATAATAGTATTAATGTTGATGATAAAAGTTTGAGAATATTGCTGTTAATTATTATTCAAGACATGAACTAATTCTGATATTCTCAAAGACACAATCAACTAATAGAAAGAAGATCCTTTTTATTTGGGTTGATATCTTCCTTTTTTTAAAGTCAAATAATAAGCATTCAGCATAGAACTCATGCCTACCTTTTCTTGAATCTATTGCCAAACTCTAATGCTTCAGATTAAGTTTCATTTTTAAAGTTTCAGTGAAGAAATCAATGTACTCCCAATTGAGTAGTCCTATATTTTCAAAATGGATATAAATG
Source organism: Thysanoteuthis rhombus (assembly GCA_963457665.1). Lineage (NCBI taxonomy): Eukaryota > Metazoa > Mollusca > Cephalopoda > Oegopsida > Thysanoteuthidae > Thysanoteuthis > Thysanoteuthis major. The sequence goes on from OY735210.1 coordinate 12,025,267, forward strand.
ACTTTTATCCATAATGTCTATGAATAAAGAACTGTTCCCTCCATCACTGAACACACCAGGGAACTTCAGACTCAAGAGGCAACTGGTATCAAGAGCAATTTATTCAGAGATAAAGTAGTCAAACTTTGGAACAGTCTATCTGAAATAACAGTTTCTCCTGAAAGCATTAAAGCATTGAAGCATTCAAAAATAATCTGCAAAAAGAAATTGGCTTTACCATATTTGATTACACATCTTCATATTAATCTTTTGATCGAAAGAACAGCATACTTAGTATACAATCAAAAACTTCCAAGACTCAGAAAAAATGGGACTATCTACAAATTCCCATTACAGTCTTTTTCACTGGACTACTAGCAGATAACATTTTGAGAAGAGTCATTGTCATTTTCAAAGAGTTGTTCAGACTAATGAACTTGTTCTTTGTGTTGCTTATGATGTTATCACAATGTTTCAGTCAATCCATTCTACAGCCTATTTCCATAAGGAAAGAGATGGATCTCTTTTCTACAAATAAATATTAGGGAACAGAAGAAATGATGGCTCATTCCCAGCTATGTAAGCCACACAGATGTTACCATTCTTAGTAACAGATGTAACACAGATTATTCCAAATTTATGCATTGGGGTGCTCTTCATTTTCCTCCCTGCTGAGTACAAAAAAATACACCACTGATATCCTGGCCTGACATATATCTGTCCAAAACAATAATATATGCCAATTCATTCAATTTTTCACTATTTAGCAATGTTTTCTATCTACCATTTGGACCATATCCTCCCTAAGATGAAATATAAATAACAAATAGGAAAAATCCCCATGTATAAATACAGAATCACTTATGTTATTTAGATTGTTGAGAATAGTATTATGTGGTTTGCGTTGATATGAATGAGATATCACAATTGGCATATTAATCACCGTTTCTTTTTTGCTAGCATCCTATTTCTGTAGAAAATAACCCTCCTCTCTGTCTTTATGGATTGTAAATCTGAAGAAGACTATAAGCAACATCAAAAATGATTTCAATCATTAGAGCAATCTTGGAATGATTTTATGAATTTTTAAAAATGCATAAATAATATCTAATGATACTATTTTGTTCTGAGAAAATAAATTTAAAAAACAAATATCGAGAAATTAGAAATGGTTGACATTGAACATTAATCAAATTAACTGATAACTTCAGATTAATTAATCAATTGCTTTTAGAAAGGTCAGGTGTTAGGGTTTACAGTGCATAAGATAGTGAGAGAAAGCAAGATATTCTCCTGAGTATGAATTAGTCTAAATTGCTGCAAAAATAAACTTTTCTGGCAATGATTTAAATCAACGGTTTCCAAACATATTCAACTCCTTGGTGTCAAGGTAAAAAAAAAAATACTGAACAATTGCATTTACATTTGGTTTGTAAAGTAAAAAAAATGAAAAGTTATTCATTTGTTTCCTCTTATGATAGTCAGAATAACTAGCTGGGGGTAGGGGGTGAGCCTGTTATTCACCACACACTCAAATCTTGGTTTCAAACTGACAATGACCACTGTCATCTCTTATTCTGTTGATTTTTGCTTGGTATCTACTTTGATCACAGCTATAATCAAAACCCCAGCTTAGCAGAAATAAGTCATTGTAAATAGAAATAAGATTTGCTGAGATTTAGCACTTTTACTGATATCCTAAAATCACTCAAAAAATATCCCGTAGAGCCCCTGGTAGCTAACCACGGCATCCCAGGAGCTATGCCACACACTTTGGAAACCACTTATAAAAATGAAGACTTGTTATTTTCAGTCTTATTAGACAAATAAAAACAATAGATTACAATCAGAAGAAAAATATGATAAATACCTTAGAGATCTGATTGTAAGCAAATAACATTTGAAAGATCTCTGTTCTTTAGCATAAAATTGGTATGAGACAAACACACTTTCAAAGAAGTTTTTTAAAATGTAAATATTTTTATGAGAAATAATGATATTTGAATACACAATAGATTTATATATTTATAATTTTTTAAAATGAGCAGGCAGAAGTATGGAATATTTGGCAGAAGAGAAAAATGTTCATAGAAGTAATTTTCTTTATCTTTGGAAATATTTTGCCTAAAACTGTGTATTTCACTTGAGATAAATAAATATGAGGCTTGAGAAAAAAGTATAGGAGAAAAATTCTGAGAAAGTAATAAATAAGAGGTAAGCTTGGTGAAAAATTCTGATCTCCTAGTGACATGAAACTTGTCCAAAATAGGGAAGATAAAGGGATAACATGAAGGTCAGAGAATAACAGAATGAGGCAAAATGTGCAACCATTACAAAAGAAACTAGTAAAAATGAAATATAATAAAGGAAAATGATAAAATAAGACAGCACAGCAAAAAAGAATTCAAGATATCAGAACAAAATTGAAAATATGGAAGATGAAAGATGAGGAAGGAAAGAACTTCAATGAAAAAAAAAAGCACCATTGGAGATGCTTATTGAAAACAATAAAGATATGAAAACAAAAACAGTAGAATTGTAAGAATGTAGTAAAAGTTGAAAAAAAATTGCATATAATAAAATGAGAAAAAAAGATTTTAAAAAATCAAGCAAAATTATAAAAGATTAGAGGTATAAAAAGAAGAATTGAAAAAGTATTGGGTGCAATAAGATCAGCAAGAAAACCAGTACTAGCAAGGCAATGACTGCCATGCTTAGGGAAGATATCTTTGGAGAGCACCAGTGTGAACAACTCATTGAAACTCAGTGCTTACTAGCAATGACCATACAAAATAGTAACAAGGCCAACCAAAGCATTTATGAGGTCCTAAAAAGAATTTGATTTGGGAGCTCCACCCCTTTATGGAATCCTACATAGAATTTGATTTTGAGGCCCCACTACCTTCATGGACACCAAAGCAGAATTTAGTTAGCTGACCCCATTGCCTTCATGAAGCCTTCAGCAGAATTTGATTCAAAGGCTCTCATCACCTCTTTGGAGCCTTATGGTGGACATGGGGCCCTAAACAGCTGTGTAGTTCACATATGCATCCAGTTAATTCCGCTTGGTAAGAAAATAAATGTGAAAGAGATATTTCTGGAATAATTGAATGGTGAAAGTAATCAAAGATGTAAGTAAATTAAAGTTTGTAGGTATGGATGGAAGAGTCGGGACAGAAAAACAAAAGTAGAAAAAGCAGAATTCCAAGAAACTAAGATAAAGAAGAAGGGGAAACAAGCTAAATAGAAGAGGATAAGAGAGAAAAAGAGAGAAAGAAAGAAAAAGGGTAAGAAAGAAAGGAAGGAAGAAAGAAAGAAAGAGAAAGGATAGAAAAAC